>CAMZMU010000043.1:13737270-14214562 GCA_947311845.1 Poa pratensis
GGCAGCCAAGTTCCTTCCTTGAGAAGTTGGCAGCTAGGTTCCTTCCTGGGGAAGCCTTGGAGGCTGGTTCCTTCCTGGGGAAGATTTGGAGGCTAGTTCTTCCTAGGGAAGATTGGAGGCTGGTTCTTCCTAGGGAAGATTTGGAGGCTGGTTTCTTCCTAGGGAAGATTTGGAGGCTGGTTTCTTCCTGGGGAAGATAGCCTCACACCCCTCCCACATCCTATAAGGAGGGTACCATTTGGGGAAAGAATCATGATTGATTCCTAAGCGGTACACTTCCTCTTGCTCCTTTCTCTTGTGGTCTTGGCTTGTGAAGCCCTGCCCGCGTGAGAGCTCACCGAACCACCACACCGTCGTGCTGCTGGTTTGAATCCCATCTACTTCTCCTTCAAGCTTGCTGGATCAAGAAGAGGAGACGTTGCTGAGCCGTACGTGTGTAAATCTCGGAGGCACCGCTCGTTGTGGTGCTGATCGGAGTGAACCGCATCAAGGTCTACACCAAGCTGCGTTGTGATTAACGTCCAACGCTCGTGTTCTTCGAGGGTATGTTGATTACCCTCCCCGTTACTTGCATCTCCTTAGATAAGATCTTTGGGTGTTGCTTCCGCATGTGAGAGAAAATTTTGATTTTCTGTCGCGCATATCCCTACAGTGGTATCAGAGCCGTGCTTTGCGTAGTTGCTTTGTACGGATAGAACACAAGGAGTTGTGTGGCGTTTGATATTTATTGTTGCTACCCTCTCGCGTGTACTTCTTGGTTTTGTGGCATGGTAAGATGCAGCGGCCCGGACCAACTTTACAGTCTTCGGATTGAGACCGGTTCCGCACTTGACATGCAACTGGTTTGCATATGCGGCTGGCGGGTGTCTGTCGCTCTTATCATAGTGAAACCGGATTTACAATGGAGGGCTTATAGAAGTTAATAAGCAACTTGTATTATCAGCGTTGTGGTTTTTGCGTAGGTAAGAACGGTTCTTACGCAGCCCCTAGAAGCCACGTAAAATTGCAAAAATCAAGGGAGAGGCGTCTAACTTGTTTTTGCAGGGGTGGTTGTGATTTGGTATAGCCCAATTTTACAATATTTGTTGTATGAGATGCACATTGATTGTAATATTATTTTGTGACCTGCGTGTCATGAGATCGGCAGCCGGCAGGAGCCAAATGGTTGTCTTATTATTTTGTGACCTGCGTGTCAACTTAATACGCCATGTAATTGCATTACTTTATCGCTAAGGAGTTAGCAATAGTTGTGGATGCAACGTGATGGTGGAGGCAACCATGCATCTTGCTGGAGGGATGATGGAGATCATGCCGTGCGTTCTAGATGGAGATCAAGACGCAAGAAAAGGGCTATACCATATCACATTGTTTAAGCATGTGATGTTTATCCTTTATGCATCTTATTCTGCGTGTGCACGACGGTAGCATTATAAGATGATCCCTCACTCAAAATTAAGATCGTGTTCTCCCCAAGTATGCCACCGCCAAGACAGTTCTTCGTTTCTAAGCACCACGTGATGATCGGGTGTGATGGATTCTACGTTCCACACAGCGGGTGTTGCTCGAGCCTAGCATGTACAGACATGGCCTCGGCACACAGGCAGATATACTTGGGTTAGCTTAACGAGCCTAGCATGTGCAGACATGGCCTCGGAACACAAGAACCGAAAGGTTAAACACGAATCATATGGTTGATATGATCAACATGGTTGATGTTCACCATTGAAGCTACATCGGCTCACGTGATGATCGGAGTTTGGTGTGGTGGATTTGGATCGTGTTCCACTTAACAACTATGAGGGATGTTGGTTTAAGTGGGAGTTCACTTGGTAATTTGATTACGCTGAACTCTTTATCATGAACATAGTCCAAATTATGTATTTGCATCATTCATTGTAGTCAATGGCATTCGTTTTCTCAACTACCACTAGGCTTGATTGATTGAGATAGATTAAACTGTTGGATATCTGGTAATTATCTTTACGGACTAGTACCGTACTGTGAGGATTGTCCTCAAAGGTATCAAGTTAAGATTTAGTCCTATTGCAAACTTTTGGTAACCCTCCTGCTCAATGTATGTCATTAGATATGATCTATGAGATATGCATATATGATGTGATCTAAGAGCATTGATTCCAGTTTAGCGTCTTATGTCATACTTGCCTCAGTGGAACTCAAACCTCAGAAATGTTTTTGAGCACTGAGTGTCTGAGAGACAATCCAGGAGCTGAAATTGTTTCAGACACAACCAATGGTTGAATGATATATGATATCAAAAGATTGGTTTGTGTGCAAATGACCAAGGATAATTCAGTGAGTTAACATGTATACCTAGATTGTCTAGGTACATGTCAATGTTGTAGACGCTTGGCGTCCTAAACCCCAACCAGTTGGGCACTGATAGTATTCTTGTTTTCCTCCCTCCGTGCAATAGTAGCATTCTCATGAATTGTTCATGACTGAGATGGAAAACAGTATGGGTGATTTGATCACTATGCTTAAAAGACTGTTAAGAGTGGAATCTAGAAGAACGCCAATCATTTGATGATGGTAAAACTTTCAGACACGGGGAAACCGGAAGAGGAACTACAGAAAGAATCTGGCAGTAAAATAAAAGTCTGGAAATGTCCAGCTCAGGTATAATTGTTATACATGTTATTGATGTATTGTTTGTTGGTCAAACAACGTACTTCTTGGGTATAGTGACCAATTGTTGATCACAAGGATACCAGGTCGGTTGCTCTTGTTTGCAACTCGATGCAAGAAATACAATGGCCTAAGAGACCAACAAAGGATGTTATGGTGTGTGACAAGAACAAAGCAATAGTTGCTACGGTCGTCGTCATACATTCAGGATTTGGTGAAATCTTGACAAGTAACAAAATACATCTATAACACTGGCGCTAAACGTCGTAAGATTCATGATTAGAATTCCACATTTTGTGGTACTGCCGTCTAAGTCATATTGGAAAGAATCACATGAAGAGACTCCATAGTGATGGAATTTCTGGAGTCATTTGATTATGAATCATTTGACGCTTGTGAATCATTTCAAAAGGAAATGACTAAAGACGTCGTTCATAGGCAATGTTGAACAAACGGTTAACTTGTTGGAGATCATACATGTGATGTATGTGGCACAGAAGTGTAACCGTGGGCAGTAGATTCTTTTACTTCATATCCTTCTCGGATGTTTTGAATAGATATATGAGTATATGTTCAAACGATACATAAGACTGAAACTTTTGAAAAGTTCAATAATTTCAGCATGAAGTGGAAATCATTGTAACAAGAAAATAAAATCTCTATGATTGGATCACGGAGATAAGTATTTGAGTTACAAGTTTAGCGAACATCTGAAAGGTTGCGGAATTGTTCCACAACTTACGTCACCCGGAACACCATAGGTGTATGATGTGTCCGAGAGACGTGATCGAGCCTATTTTGACATGGTGAGATCGATGATGTTATTAATCTGCCATTATCTTTTGTAGTTGTGCTTTAGAGACTGTCGCTTACACACTGAAAAGAGCGCCATCTAAATCCGTTTGAACGACACCATATGAGATATGGCACGGGGATGCGATGCATATGTAAAGGAGTTTACTATTAGCTCGATCCTAAAACGGATATGTTTTGTTTCTTCGTTGGTTATGCCAAAAACGTTTTGGTATTCCTCGGCTACCGCACGTAAGGCAAAATGTTTGTCAGGAACAATGTGTGTTTTACGAGAAAGAGTTTCTTGCAAAAACATGAGTGGGAGGACAGTGCAGCTCGACGAGATTGTGAATCTTCGTCTTCAGGTCAGAGTGGCGCATCGGAAGAGGTTCCGGAGTTTCTCACTTTGACTGATACGGAAGCTTCTACATGTGATGTAGTAACTTCAGTCGAGCCAGCAGCTGAACCATGAAGATGTAGTAGGACTCACCCGAAACCAGAATGGTTATCGGATGGAATATTATTGTTAGACAATGATAAGCCTGCTACCTACACATAAGCAATGATGGGCCCTGACTCCGCTAAATGGCTAGGCGCCATGAGATCCGAGATAGACTCCATTTACGAAAATCAAGTTTGGAACTTGGTAGTCCCTACGGAAGGCGTAATGCCTACGAACGTATATGGATCTATAACAGATATGGATGTTTACATCCATGAAGCTTGACTTATGAAAGGTGTTTCTGTTCAAAGAGTTGACTACGATGAGATTTGTCTCCCGTAGCAAGCTTGAAAGTCTGTTCGGATAAATCTAGCAATTGCTACATATATGATATGGCAAATGGACTTCAAAACAGCGTTCCTAATGGAAGCTAACCGAGGACATGCATTTGATGCAATCTGAGGGTTTGTCGTTGCATATAATGCTAGAAAGGTATGCTCACTTCAGAGTTCATTTTATGGAACTGAAGCAAGCATGACGGAGTTGGAATATTTGCCTAGATGAAGTGTTAAAATGTTTTGACTTCATCGTGGACGGCAAAGATGCTTGAGAATTCAAGAAAGTAAGTGGGAGCGCCGAGAAATATTTCTAAAACTTTATGTGGAGACATATTGTTGATTTGAAATAATGTATATTTTCTTAATACAGCTAAATCTTCATTGAAAATAGTTTTCTATGAATGATTAAAGCAAAGATGCCTACATATTGGATATAAAGATCTATGGAGATAGATTCCGATACCTAATATGGCTAAGCCAGAGTACATGGACATAGTACTGAAGTAGTTCGGTATGAAAAGGCAAGAAGTGTTCTTACCATGTTCATATGGTTGAAGTTGAGCAAGACTCAGTGTCTTCGACACATGATGAGCAAGAATGCATGATTGATTGGATCAATCATTCATACCATAACATGTACACAACCAGATGTGTCCTATGCCATAAGTGTTATGAGCAGATACCAGAGTGATCATGGATGATGATCACTGGACAACAGTGAAAAACTTCCTTAAGTACTTGAGAAGGACTAAGGAGTTGTTTCTCGTTCTATGGAGGTCATGATGAGCTCGTTGTAAGGGGTTACACCGATGCTAGACTCATGACTAATCCTGACGATTATCGATCTCAATCAAACTTGCTGGTTATTCGGAGACGCAGTAAGCTGGAAGGAGTTCCATGCTGGATTTGGAAGTGTTCCAAAGTTTAACACTGTGACGAATTCTACAATGATAGCTGAGTATATCGCCGCTTTGGAAGCAGCGAAGGAGGGTGTTGAATCAAAAGTTCGTAACTGAACTTGGTGTAGCTCCGACGAAGGTAAAGCTATGGAGCTCCATTGTGAGACAATGTTTGGCTCCATAATTAATGCCGAGAGTTAAGGTTCCACCAGAGATTCAACATATACAAAGCTGATTCCACATCATTATGAATGAGTGGAGCGTGAAGACGCAAAGATATGCAAAATACAAACGGACCTGAGGTGTCAGACCCGTTGACTAAAACTTCTTCCACTAGCCAAACATGATCAACACCATAAGCCCATGGGTGTTAGATCCTTACAATGTTAACTAGATTATTGACTCTAGTGCAAGTGGGAGATTGTTGGAAATATGCCCTAGAGGCAATAATAAAGAGTTATTATCATATTTCCATGTTCATGGTAATGTTTATTCTCCATGCTATAATTGTATTAACCGGA
Organism: Poa pratensis; assembly: GCA_947311845.1. Taxonomy (NCBI): domain Eukaryota; kingdom Viridiplantae; phylum Streptophyta; class Magnoliopsida; order Poales; family Poaceae; genus Poa; species Poa pratensis. The sequence goes on from CAMZMU010000043.1 coordinate 13,742,909, forward strand.
AACCTAATACATGTGTGGTTATGTAAACAACACAGAGTCCCTAGTAAGCCTCTACTAGACTAGCTCGTTGATTAATGATGGTTATGGTTTCCTAACCATGGACATGAGTTGTCAATTAATAACGAGGTCATGTCATTGGAGAATGACGTGATGGACAGACCCAACCAAGCATAGCAATATTGATCGGATCAATAAGTATATATTGCCATGTCTTGTATTGTCAAGTATCCTGTTTCTTTGACCATGAGATTATGTCTATCCCGGGTACTGAGGAATACGTCTTGGGGACTTCAAACGTCACTTCGTAACTGGGTGACTATAAAGGTGTCTTACAGGTATCTCCGAAAGTACTTGTTGATTTGCATGTATCAAGACTGGGATTTGTCCCTCCGTGTGACGGAGAGATATACTCTGGGCCCACTCGGTAATGCACATTCGGTATCGCTTGCAAGCACGTGACTAAAGAGTTAGCCACATGGAATGTTGTATTATGGAACGAGTAAAGAGTACTTACTAGTAACGAGATTGAGCTAGGTATGGTGATACCGCCGATCAGATCTCGGGTAAGTAAAATATCGTGAGACAAAGGAAATGGAATACGTTGACATTGTGGTTCACACCGATAACGATCTTCGTTGAACTTGTGGGAGTCATTATGGGCATCCAGGTCCCGCTAATGGTTATTGATCGTAGAGGAGTCTCGATCATGTCCACTTGTTCTCGAACCCGTAGGGTCACACACTTAAAGTTCGGTAACGCTAGAGTAGCTTTGGGATAATTATAATGGTGAGACCGAAGGTTGTTCGGAGTCCCGGATAGGATCCGGGATATCACAAGGAGCTCCGAAGAGTCCGGAGATAAAGTTTCATATATAGGAATGTGGTTTTTGGGTTCCGGAAAGGTTCAGGAATTAACCGATATTGTATCGGGTTTTTCCTGAAATGTTCCGGTGGGTCCCATGGTGGGGCCCACTATCCCGAACGTTCCACTTAGGATATTTGGCAGCCAAGTTCCTTCCTTGAGAAGTCTTGGCAGCTAGGTTCCTTCCTGGGGAAGCCTTGGCAGCTAGGTTCCTTCCTGGGGAAGCCTTGGAGGCTGGTTCCTTCCTGGGAAGATTTGGAGGCTGGTTCCTTCCTGGGGAAGATTTGGAGGCTAGTTTCTTCCTAGGGAAGATATGGAGGCTGGTTTCTTCCTAGGGAAGATTTGGAGGCTGGTTTCTTCCTAGGGAAGATTTGGAGGATGGTTTCTTCCTGGGGAAGATAGCTCACACCCCCTCCCCACATCCTATATAAGGAGGGTACCATTTGGTGAAAGAATCATGATTTTGATTCCTAAGCCGGTACACTTCCTCTTACTCCTTTCTCTTGTGGTCTTGGCTTGATGAAGCCCTGCCCGCGTGAGAGCTCACCGAACCACCACACCGTCGTGCTGCTGGTTTGAATCCCATCTACTTCTCCTTCAAGCTTGCTGGATCAAGAAGAGGAGACGTTGCTGAGCCGTACGTGTGTAAATCTCGGAGGCACCGCTCATTGTGGTGCTGATCGGAGTGAACCGCATCAAGGTCTACACCAAGCTGCGTTGTGATTAACGTCCAACGCTCGTGTTCTTCGAGGGTATGTTGATTACCCTCCCCGTTACTTGCATCTCCTTAGATAAGATCTTTGGGTGTTGCTTCCGCATGTGAGAGAAAATTTTGATTTTCTGTCGCGCATATCCCTACAACTCAGCTGCTGGAATGGCAAGTGGCACACCTATGGATGTAGGGGCAGCGGGGGCGTCGCACTCGTCGGTTCAAGATCCCCTGGTGCAACAACCCACAGGAAGGCCACGCCAGAAAAGGAGAAAAGGAGCTCTACATCTACAACCATCGCGAAAAACTAGCTGTAGCGTTTGCACTTCTGAATCTCATGATGCACGCAATTGTCCTGTGAGGCTGGCCAATCCAGAGAAGTACCCCCTGCTACCACTATTCGAGTGATGGACTGTTTTGGTACTTGAATAACAGTGGTTATCATAGAACAGTAGATGATAGAGAATAATAGTATGCTACTCTTTTCGATGTAAACTTATTGGATCTCAAAATGAACAACATGCTTGCTTGATTCCCTGGTTGTAAGAAACTTTCATTGTCGCGGAATTTTAGTGTTTACCTGTTCATATGGCAAGCCTCCATTGTGCCTTGATATGGGGCCACCTGAGCATTTTATCATTGAAGAGCTTCCTAATGTTTGGCATGTCGCTTTGTTCGAACATTTCAGGTACTTCATCAATCCCACCCTGCCAAGACTCTAAGGTCTTGAGCATGAAAAACCCACAGTCGAAACTACACATCATAGAGAAAAGGTTTTTTGATTATAAAAAGACAATGGCTAAGGACAATGGAGTGTAAAAATCACAAAAAATAAAGGGTGCTGGGGCTTACCCATTAATCTGTTTTCCAATTGGAATCATCTCTATAGGGAATTGTGAGATGTTAATTGGCGACAAATGTGGCTCCCTTGACCAGCACTTTTTAATCAATGCAATCAAACAATGGCAGCAATCCATCATGATTGACTCACCACTTCTAGTTGTAATTGAGTCCATGACTTCAAACCTCTGTGCCTTGATGTTAAGGTTGACTAGAAAATAATGGCCAGATGATGTTTCATGGCATCCATCGAAAGGTTGCAGTGTAGGGAAGCAAATCTGTTTGGGTCACATAAGTAAACATATGTAAAAAATCTGTGATAAAAGTAGTTTTGATGTACCAATAAATGTTAGTTGTAAAGAAATGTTTCTATTAACCAGTAAACCAAGATGGGTAGTAGTCACAAATAATAAAAATGTAAGATGGTACTTACGAGGTCTTTTTCGTCCATTCTGTTATCATCTGGGCAGCTGAATGCTTTCGTCACCTCTCTTAGATCCAAACGATGATCGATTAAGTATCTCTGTGCATAAGAGAAAACCCAACATGTTAGACGATGTAAACTAGCAAAAAAAGTGTTAGTTGTAAGAACTTGACAGTAAAAATCATATATAGTGGAAAATAAACATGTGAGTGTTTCAGAACCAGATGTAAACCAAAGTGGATATTTTACTTACAGCAAAACGAAGAGGCATGATGAGTTTCCTTTGATTTTTGTTTTCCGCCTTGATCATGTGGATGGCAATTTCGCAAACTATGTTCACAAGCTTCTTCCCTGGTTTCACTGAATCTGCCAATGCTTGCACATTGCAAAATAAAGTGGAAATGTCCCAGACAGTTTCATGGTTTGATTTAGATGATGTCTTTGTGCCGTGGTTGCAAACCATCTTGTAAAGCTCCTCCACTTGTTTGCTGGGCTTATCCACTTTTTTCTGATTTTTGTTTGGCACGATTGTTTTACTTGCATCTGGTGCATCAGTTCCGTGTTTGCTGCATCCGGCTTCTGCGTTTGGAGCTTGCTTGCTGAGTGTTGTGCCCTTGCTGCAACCAGCTTCTGCGTTTGGAGCTTGCTTGCTGAGTGTTGTACCCTTGCTGCAACCAGCTTCTGCGCTAGCTGTTTTGTTTATGATGACTGGATGGTCAATATGCTCAGCTGTGTCAAATCCCAAATCAAAAGGTGGGGCATCTGGGGCAAGATCAAGTCTATGCTTGCGCTTTTCTCCTTCATTGCTGTTAAAAGTTAATTTCCTTGCAAGTAAATCTTGAGCTTCTGTGTTTGTCTGACTAGCAGTTTGACATGTTGCAGTATATGTTGCCTCAGTTAGCTTGGCTGCTCTAGGTGAAGCTAGCCTCCTGGGATCTTTGTCAGGTGATGTTACTTCTGGAATGTTGATGCCTGTCTCCAAATGTACAGCTCCCCGAGTCCTGTATTTGCTTGGTGAACCTGTGTTTGAGGCAACTGTTGCCTCTGTTCCCTTGTATGGTCTAGGTGAAGCTATCCTCCCAGTGCCTTTGGCTGGCGATGCTGCTACTGGAATGTTGATGCTTGTGTTTACTGCAGTTTCCAAGCGGACAGCTCCCCTGGTCCTGTATTTGCTAGGTGAAACTGTTGTGTACTTTACATCCTTCTTTTTCAACTCGGGTTGCTCAGCGAATGTCACTGCTTTCCTTTTCCTTCCTTTTGATTTTACAGGTACCGGGTTAATGTCCATCAGGACTCTTGTTAACTCTTCACGCTCAGCTTCACCACCGAATGTTGGCAGTCCATCTGTTTCCAGCTCTTTGGGCTTCAAAGACTTCAATAGATTGTTGAATTCTGTCTTGCCCGAGTGCTCTAGATCTAGAAAGACTGGAACCTCGAACTGCTTGATGTCGTGGTAAGGCCTGTGCGGAGATGTGAATACAAACTTGCGGAACTGCTCGCTACTCACTTGCCCGTAAGCATCTCCATCTTGGCAACTGCTGTCAGATGTGGACTCGTTGGTGTCATTGAAGTGATGTAAGTTCTTGGTTTCTGCTGGTCTTGAATGTGGAACTTGCGTAGGTGTCTCAACTTCTGCTCCTTTATCTCTGCTGGTGTCAATAGGTACTTGTTGAGTACTTGTGGCAGCACCTGGGACATGAGGAACTTGTTCCGACGGTACTGCTTCACTGGTGTCATTCTTTGGAACTGACGGTGGTACTTCAGTTTGATAGTTCCGTTTTGTTGCACACTCCTCCAACACTTCCTCAATCTCATCTTGTTTATTGGGCGCTGTACTGTCAGCCCTCACTTGGTCAAACCTCTCCTTCTTAGCTGCATTGCTGGGGCCACCTTCATCCTCGGTTTTTTTGCCTGTTTCAGTACCCTCTAATGACCTCCTTCTTACTTTTGCTACTGCACGTCTAGGTCTCCTATTTGGCTTAGCAATTTTACTGGCTGGTTTGAATGTAAACTTGCTTATTAAGCTGTGCAGCCCCCATTCGAAACCATAGCAAGCTTCCTTTACACCCTGAGCAAACAACTCTTTTTCCTGTCATGGTTTGCAACCGAGAGTTACTTCATAGTGTAAGTTTCAGAAAAATGTAAAAAGTGTAACAGAAAAAATGAGGACTTACTTCTTCTGTGCAACCTTCTGGAGTGTTAACATCCACGAAACGATTAATATTGTTTGGCTCGGCAAAAAGAATACTTTGATCTTCCATGGTGTTGTCACCACTTGGTGCATTATTTCCTGTCATTCCTGCCTCACTGTTCACATCATCCCCCGTGTTTGCTTCCTCATCTTCTTTATCATTGTTGGTGCAAAGAGTTCCGCCATGTTCATCATCGTCAACCTCTTGACCTTCGTCAGCAACGTCTTGTTCATCAGATTGTGCTGGTGTGCCTTTAGCTAGCACTTCTGTATCAGTATCGCTGTTATGGATATCTGTGTCAATAATTGGAGGCTCGATTTCTGTATCACGGTAGCATGCCTTGAGCTGCAGAGAATAAAACATAGTATGGACTTCAAAATTTACTTTCAAAAGGAATGTATTGTTTGATGGGAATAGAAATGCATGGGACAGAAAAAATAAAAAATAAAAAATACATCAAAAAAATGTAAACAAAAACAGGTGAATCAAACTAGTGAGGGCGTACCGGTGCTCGCCCAAATGTACCATCACTGAAAGTATCCTGGCTTATTGCTTCCCTCACCATTTCATTAGTCCACACAGTAACTCGTGTTCCCTCCTGATTAATTTCCATTCCTTCTAGTTCAAGAGAATCTAGATACTTGATCTGCCATAAAAATTGGTGTTCGAAAAATAAAACGTTATATTAGTATCCACCATGAAAAGTAAAAAAATAAATAGTACGGCATCCAGTAAAAAAGAAAATCAGAAAAATGATTTAGAAAACCCACCATGAAGTAGAGCACACAGGCCTTTAATCTGCCCCTTTCTGCACCAGATTTTGCTGCTTCCCGGATCATCCAGATTACGAACTTTGAAATATTCAAATTTTTGACTTCCTTTATGTTGCAGAGAGATGGGTAGATCCTCGGGCTGATATGTATACCTGTAGTAGGAGCTAGTACAGAACACATTGCCAATACAGTCCAAAGCCTTAGGTATGTCCAGTTAGCTTCCGTCATTTTTGCAAGCTTCGTCTCTAAGAAAGTAATTTTTGGCTGCTTCTTGCTGGCTCTACCCATCTGTTTTAACATGAATTCTACTGAATCTTTATCCTTCTCATATATTACATCTTCATTTCCCCATGGGACTCCAAGTGTATGGTACACTGAATCCTCAGATACGAGAATTGAACCTCTCCCCGGGAAAACAAGCTGACAGGAGGTTGGATTGAAGCAACTCATGAGGTATTTGCAGAGTTCGGGGTTCAATTTTGAGCACCTAATATTCACTAAGCCACCAAATTCTGCACGAGTTACCAGCTCCACTTGTTGTGGTGACATGTGAGGATACAGCTTGACAAGCTTCATGGGAGACCCTCGCTGGTACTCCTTTCGACGCTGAACCTTTATTTGAAAAATAAAAACAAGTAGGTTAGTGTTACCAATTAGGTGCAATGAAAACATCGGAGTAGTTCGAGATTACTCTAAAAAAAGTTAGAAGAAAACGAAAAGAAAAGGCACTAACATTTGTGTCGTCGGCCTCAATGTCGTCATCGATGTCATTTCCCCCAATACCCTGAGGTGTGCTCAGTGATCGTAATGTAAGTTTTTGGCGCAACCGGTTGAGCTTCTTACTTGACCTGGAGCTGGAGCATTTGATTGCTTTACTGCCTGAGCTCCGACTAATAAATTTCTTCATCATACAGTTTTTTTCACTTTACTTCCCCTGGCAAAGAGGAACACATCAGTTGCTGATTGCTTATATTTCTCCAGGCAGAAAACAATTACATCTAAAAAATCATCTAAAAAAATGCATAGCATATTTGCATACTTGGGTTTCAGGCAGAAAACAAATTAAATCTAGAAAATGACTTCTTCATCATCCATGAACCTTCACATCTGACAAAAATTATCTAACGTGTACACCACTATCCGGTTTTTGTGTCATGCTTAACGAATTTGCAGGAAGAAAAGGCAGTTTCAAACGCACAAATTACATTGTGGAAAAAAAATGGGCAGAAATACATAAGACGCATCATATTTGGGGAATCTTACATCACACATTCATGCTTGACATGCTTGAACTGCATATTTTGGCTCATGTATTCCTACCGTCAGAGATTCGTCAAACAAAATCTTACATCTAGAACATATACTGTTTTTGCAGGTTTTTGTTCGCGCTTGTGGACTGCATATTTTCAGGAAAAAAACTTACATCTAAAACCTGGAAGTATGCTATAACATCAGAGAAACAAAAACCTACAAAAAATGCATTTGACCCTAACACACTTACATTTTGTGTATGCTATAACCTGGAACATATACCATTTTTGTAGTTTTTTGTAGGGTCAAATGGTACCGAAGTCTAATGTAGATTTCTGTTCATTGCATCAGAGAAACAAAAACCTACAAAAAATGCATTTGACCCCTAACACACTTACATCTATAACCTGGAAGTATGCTATACTACCCGTATCCATCAAAACTTAGTACCAGTAGAATTACATCCTACAAACTGACCTGCAAGTTAACTCTCTCTTCAATCTGCAAACGAAGATCAACTCGAACAGCGGTAGAAAATCACCCCGGTCTGCACAAAAAATTCCAGAAAAATAGGAGTCCATGTTACTCGCCTAGGAACTGCATCTAATCGATGGAAACGACAAGGAATAGATGGATGTAACATAGATCTGTTACCTCCCTTGCGCAAAGCCGACCACCGTCGTAGATCTGCCGTCGCCGGTGAAGAAAACTATAGCCGGCAATGGGGACACCCTCCCTTCTCTCTACCTCCAACGAATCAGCCCCCCTGCCGCTCCCCCCCCCCACCCCCCCGACGGTGGTGCGCTAGTCGGCGGAGAAAAACGCGAGCTCACCGGCCAGCCGACGGTGATTTTGCGAGGACGCCGGCGAAAATCGCGATAGGGGCGTGGTGGAGCTGCGCGATTGAGACGAGATTCATTCTCCAGCCGCACCCCCCCGACGGCGGTGTGCTAGTCGGCGGAGACAAACGCGAGCTCACCGGTCCCCGCCGGCGATCTGGATCGCGTGGTCGCCGTCTTGGTCGGGAGAGGCGTGGCAGAGCTTTGGGAGAGAAGGGGAATGGCACGCAGTTCGAAAATCGAACCGTTCAGGTGAAATGCTGTCCGCACCCCACGGTACCGACTGACGTGTGGGCCAGAGTCGCGTACGAGACGAGACGCGCGCGCGCCTTTGGATCCGGATCGCAGGGATCGCACGGAGAGACGAGTGAGCTCGCGTTTGTTCCAGATCGAGGTCGACCAATATTAAGAAAATGCGTATCTTAATTGCAGGGTTGCTTGAGAGGGATATCTTTGACCTCTATCTCCCTGAGTTCGATATACCTTGGGTTATTCACTTAAGGGAAACTTACTGCTGTTCTACAAACCTCTGCACTTGGAGGCCCAACACTGTCTACAAGAATAGAAGCGTGCGTAGATATCACATAACAAGGGGAAGTTTACTTACCTCTCACATCCTGAGTAAGGCCAGCCAGTCGCTCAGCATATCCTCTCTCGCGCGCAGCGGCAGAGTCCTTGGCGGCATCCGAAGCTTTTTTCGACTCGGCGAGCTGGGCTGCAAGTGCCTCTTCTAACTCCTTCACCCGGGACTCAGCCGATTTCTTGTCACCTAAATTCGATGGCAAGACATAATTCAAAATCAACAACGTAAATCACTGCAAAAGAATTTCGAGTACAAAAGAAGTCAAGCTTACGGCTGAGTTGCTCCAGGTCAGTGCGCAGGCTGTCCCTCTCCTGTTCCACCTGGACGTAAGCCTTGCCTGACTCCACCAGGTTGCGGTAAAAAGGCTGCAACCAATTGAAATCAGCATAAGTGACACACAAACCAGTCGCAGCTATGCGGAATCGACAAAAGACACTTACGTGGTCCATCCAAGTCGCAGGCTTCGCGGCAGATGTCCCGACCTCCAGTGTCGCAGCACTCGCAACCTTGGCCGTTTCAATGGCAGTAGCCGTGGCCACTGGTTGAACGTCAACAGGTGTAGCAGGAGATACATCCGGGTGATCCGGAGTCGAGGTCTTCTCAGCTGGAGGAGTCGCTGGACGATCAGTCTCAGCACTGCAAGTGACAGAAGAAGAACAACATAAGCAAAAGTATGACAAAGCAAAAACTTTCATACAAAAAGCACGTGAACATACCTGTGCTCTTCATCCTCCTCGCTGTCGAGGTTTGTTGGAAATATGCCCTAGAGGCAATAATAAAGAGTTATTATCATATTTCCATGTTCATGGTAATGTTTATTCTCCATGCTATAATTGTATTAACCGGAAACCTAATACATGTGTGGTTATGTAAACAACACAGAGTCCCTAGTAAGCCTCTACTAGACTAGCTCGTTGATTAATGATGGTTATGGTTTCCTAACCATGGACATGAGTTGTCAATTAATAACGAGGTCATGTCATTGGAGAATGACGTGATGGACAGACCCAACCAAGCATAGCAATATTGATCGGATCAATAAGTATATATTGCCATGTCTTGTATTGTCAAGTATCCTGTTTCTTTGACCATGAGATTATGTCTATCCCGGGTACTGAGGAATACGTCTTGGGGACTTCAAACGTCACTTCGTAACTGGGTGACTATAAAGGTGTCTTACAGGTATCTCCGAAAGTACTTGTTGATTTGCATGTATCAAGACTGGGATTTGTCCCTCCGTGTGACGGAGAGATATACTCTGGGCCCACTCGGTAATGCACATTCGGTATCGCTTGCAAGCACGTGACTAAAGAGTTAGCCACATGGAATGTTGTATTATGGAACGAGTAAAGAGTACTTACTAGTAACGAGATTGAGCTAGGTATGGTGATACCGCCGATCAGATCTCGGGTAAGTAAAATATCGTGAGACAAAGGAAATGGAATACGTTGACATTGTGGTTCACACCGATAACGATCTTCGTTGAACTTGTGGGAGTCATTATGGGCATCCAGGTCCCGCTAATGGTTATTGATCGTAGAGGAGTCTCGATCATGTCCACTTGTTCTCGAACCCGTAGGGTCACACACTTAAAGTTCGGTAACGCTAGAGTAGCTTTGGGATAATTATAATGGTGAGACCGAAGGTTGTTCGGAGTCCCGGATAGGATCCGGGATATCACAGGAGCTCCGGAAGAGTCCGGAGATAAAGTTTCATATATAGGAATGTGGTTTTTGGGTTCCGGAAAGGTTCAGGAATTAACCGATATTGTATCGGGGTTTTTCCTGAAATGTTCCGGTGGGTCCCATGGTGGGGCCCACTATCCCGAACGTCCCACTTAGGATATTTGGCAGCCAAGTTCCTTCCTTGAGAAGTCTTGGCAGCTAGGTTCCTTCCTGGGGAAGCCTTGGAGGCTGGTTCCTTCCTGGGAAGATTTGGAGGCTAGTTTCTTCCTAGGGAAGATTTGGAGGCTGGTTTCTTCCTAGGGAAGATTTGGAGGCTGGTTTCTTCCTGGGGAAGATAGCCTCACACCCCTCCCCACATCCTATATAAGGAGGGTACCATTTGGGGAAAGATGATTTTGATTCCTAAGCCGGTACACTTCCTCTTGCTCCTTTCTCTTGTGGTCTTGGCTTGTGAAGCCCTGCCCGCGTGAGAGCTCACCGAACCACCACACCGTCGTGCTGCTGGTTTGAATCCCATCTACTTCTCCTTCAAGCTTGCTGGATCAAGAAGAGGAGACGTTGCTGAGCCGTACGTGTGTAAATCTCGGAGGCACCGCTCGTTGTGGTGCTGATCGGAGTGAACCGCATCAAGGTCTACACCAAGCTGCGTTGTGATTAACGTCCAACGCTCGTGTTCTTCGAGGGTATGTTGATTACCCTCCCCGTTACTTGCATCTCCTTAGATAAGATCTTTGGGTGTTGCTTCCGCATGTGAGAGAAATTTTGATTTTCTGTCGCGCATATCCCTACAGTGGTATCAGAGCCGTGCTTTGCGTAGTTGCTTTGTACGGATAGAACACAAGGAGTTGTGTGGCGTTTGATATTTATTGTTGCTACCCTCTCGCGTGTACTTCTTGGTTTTGTGGCATGGTAAGATGCAGCGGCCCGGACCAACTTTACAGTCTTCGGATTGAGACCGGTTCCGCACTTGACATGCAACTGGTTTGCATATGCGGCTGGCGGGTGTCTGTCGCTCTTATCATAGTGAAACCGGATTTACAATGGAGGGCTTATAGAAGTTAATAAGCAACTTGTATTATCAGCGTTGTGGTTTTTGCGTAGGTAAGAACGGTTCTTACGCAGCCCCTAGAAGCCACGTAAAATTGCAAAAATCAAGGGAGAGGCGTCTAACTTGTTTTTGCAGGGGTGGTTGTGATTTGGTATAGCCCAATTTTACAATATTTGTTGTATGAGATGCACATTGATTGTAATATTATTTTGTGACCTGCGTGTCATGAGATCGGCAGCCGGCAGGAGCCAAATGGTTGTCTTATTATTTTGTGACCTGCGTGTCAACTTAATACGCCATGTAATTGCATTACTTTATCGCTAAGGAGTTAGCAATAGTTGTGGATGCAACGTGATGGTGGAGGCAACCATGCATCTTGCTGGAGGGATGATGGAGATCATGCCGTGCGTTCTAGATGGAGATCAAGACGCAAGAAAAGGGCTATACCATATCACATTGTTTAAGCATGTGATGTTTATCCTTTATGCATCTTATTCTGCGTGTGCACGACGGTAGCATTATAAGATGATCCCTCACTCAAAATTAAGATCGTGTTCTCCCCAAGTATGCCACCGCCAAGACAGTTCTTCGTTTCTAAGCACCACGTGATGATCGGGTGTGATGGATTCTACGTTCCACACAGCGGGTGTTGCTCGAGCCTAGCATGTACAGACATGGCCTCGGCACACAGGCAGATATACTTGGGTTAGCTTAACGAGCCTAGCATGTGCAGACATGGCCTCGGAACACAAGAACCGAAAGGTTAAACACGAATCATATGGTTGATATGATCAACATGGTTGATGTTCACCATTGAAGCTACATCGGCTCACGTGATGATCGGAGTTTGGTGTGGTGGATTTGGATCGTGTTCCACTTAACAACTATGAGGGATGTTGGTTTAAGTGGGAGTTCACTTGGTAATTTGATTACGCTGAACTCTTTATCATGAACATAGTCCAAATTATGTATTTGCATCATTCATTGTAGTCAATGGCATTCGTTTTCTCAACTACCACTAGGCTTGATTGATTGAGATAGATTAAACTGTTGGATATCTGGTAATTATCTTTACGGACTAGTACCGTACTGTGAGGATTGTCCTCAAAGGTATCAAGTTAAGATTTAGTCCTATTGCAAACTTTTGGTAACCCTCCTGCTCAATGTATGTCATTAGATATGATCTATGAGATATGCATATATAGATGTGATCTAAGAGCATTGATTCCAGTTTAGCGTCTTATGTCATACTTGCCTCAGTGGAACTCAAACCTCAGAAATGTTTTTGAGCACTGAGTGTCTGAGAGACAATCCAGGAGCTGAAATTGTTTCAGACACAACCAATGGTTGAATGATATATGATATCAAAAGATTGGTTTGTGTGCAAATGACCAAGGATAATTCAGTGAGTTAACATGTATACCTAGATTGTCTAGGTACATGTCAATGTTGTAGACGCTTGGCGTCCTAAACCCCAACCAGTTGGGCACTGATAGTATTCTTGTTTTCCCTCCCTCCGTGCAATAGTAGCATTCTCATGAATTGTTCATGACTGAGATGGAAAACAGTATGGGTGATTTGATCACTATGCTTAAAAGACTGTTAAGAGTGGAATCTAGAAGAACGCCAATCATTTGATGATGGTAAAACTTTCAGACACGGGGAAACCGGAAGAGGAACTACAGAAAGAATCTGGCAGTAAAATAAAAGTCTGGAAATGTCCAGCTCAGGTATAATTGTTATACATGTTATTGATGTATTGTTTGTTGGTCAAACAATGTACTTCTTGGGTATAGTGACCAATTGTTGATCACAAGGATACCAGGTCGGTTGCTCTTGTTTGCAACTCGATGCAAGAAATACAATGGCCTAAGAGACCAACAAAGGATGTTATGGTGTGTGACAAGAACGAAGCAATAGTTGCTACGGTCGTCGTCATACATTCAGGATTTGGTGAAATCTTGACAAGTAACAAAATACATCTATAACACTGGCGCTAAACGTCGTAAGATTCATGATTAGAATTCCACATTTTGTGGTACTGCCGTCTAAGTCATATTGGAAAGAATCACATGAAGAGACTCCATAGTGATGGAATTTCTGGAGTCATTTGATTATGAATCATTTGACGCTTGTGAATCATTTCAAAAGGAAATGACTAAAGACGTCGTTCATAGGCAATGTTGAACAAACGGTTAACTTGTTGGAGATCATACATGTGATGTATGTGGCACAGAAGTGTAACCGTGGGCAGTAGATTCTTTTACTTCATATCCTTCTCGGATGTTTTGAATAGATATATGAGTATATGTTCAAACGATACATAAGACTGAAACTTTTGAAAAGTTCAATAATTTCAGCATGAAGTGGAAATCATTGTAACAAGAAAATAAAATCTCTATGATTGGATCACGGAGATAAGTATTTGAGTTACAAGTTTAGCGAACATCTGAAAGGTTGCGGAATTGTTCCACAACTTACGTCACCCGGAACACCATAGGTGTATGATGTGTCCGAGAGACGTGATCGAGCCTATTTTGACATGGTGAGATCGATGATGTTATTAATCTGCCATTATCTTTTGTAGTTGTGCTTTAGAGACTGTCGCTTACACACTGAAAAGAGCGCCATCTAAATCCGTTTGAACGACACCATATGAGATATGGCACGGGGATGCGATGCATATGTAAAGGAGTTTACTATTAGCTCGATCCTAAAACGGATATGTTTTGTTTCTTCGTTGGTTATGCCAAAAACGTTTTGGTATTCCTCGGCTACCGCACGTAAGGCAAAATGTTTGTCAGGAACAATGTGTGTTTTACGAGAAAGAGTTTCTTGCAAAAACATGAGTGGGAGGACAGTGCAGCTCGACGAGATTGTGAATCTTCGTCTTCAGGTCAGAGTGGCGCATCGGAAGAGGTTCCGGAGTTTCTCACTTTGACTGATACGGAAGCTTCTACATGTGATGTAGTAACTTCAGTCGAGCCAGCAGCTGAACCATGAAGATGTAGTAGGACTCACCCGAAACCAGAATGGTTATCGGATGGAATATTATTGTTAGACAATGATAAGCCTGCTACCTACACATAAGCAATGATGGGCCCTGACTCCGCTAAATGGCTAGGCGCCATGAGATCCGAGATAGACTCCATTTACGAAAATCAAGTTTGGAACTTGGTAGTCCCTACGGAAGGCGTAATGCCTACGAACGTATATGGATCTATAACAGATATGGATGTTTACATCCATGAAGCTTGACTTATGAAAGGTGTTTCTGTCAAGTTCAAAGAGTTGACTACGATGAGATTTGTCTCCCGTAGCAAGCTTGAAAGTCTGTTCGGATAAATCTAGCAATTGCTACATATATGATATGGCAAATGGACTTCAAAACAGCGTTCCTAATGGAAGCTAACCGAGGACATGCATTTGATGCAATCTGAGGGTTTGTCGTTGCATATAATGCTAGAAAGGTATGCTCACTTCAGAGTTCATTTTATGGAACTGAAGCAAGCATGACGGAGTTGGAATATTTGCCTAGATGAAGTGTTAAAATGTTTTGACTTCATCGTGGACGGCAAAGATGCTTGAGAATTCAAGAAAGTAAGTGGGAGCGCCGAGAAATATTTCTAAAACTTTATGTGGAGACATATTGTTGATTTGAAATAATGTATATTTTCTTAATACAGCTAAATCTTCATTGAAAATAGTTTTCTATGAATGATTAAAGCAAAGATGCCTACATATTGGATATAAAGATCTATGGAGATAGATTCCGATACCTAATATGGCTAAGCCAGAGTACATGGACATAGTACTGAAGTAGTTCGGTATGAAAAGGCAAGAAGTGTTCTTACCATGTTCATATGGTTGAAGTTGAGCAAGACTCAGTGTCTTCGACACATGATGAGCAAGAATGCATGATTGATTGGATCAATCATTCATACCATAACATGTACACAACCAGATGTGTCCTATGCCATAAGTGTTATGAGCAGATACCAGAGTGATCATGGATGATGATCACTGGACAACAGTGAAAAACTTCCTTAAGTACTTGAGAAGGACTAAGGAGTTGTTTCTCGTTCTATGGAGGTCATGATGAGCTCGTTGTAAGGGGTTACACCGATGCTAGACTCATGACTAATCCTGACGATTATCGATCTCAATCAAACTTGCTGGTTATTCGGAGACGCAGTAAGCTGGAAGGAGTTCCATGCTGGATTTGGAAGTGTTCCAAAGTTTAACACTGTGACGAATTCTACAATGATAGCTGAGTATATCGCCGCTTTGGAAGCAGCGAAGGAGGGTGTTGAATCAAAAGTTCATAACTGAACTTGGTGTAGCTCCGACGAAGGTAAAGCTATGGAGCTCCATTGTGAGACAATGTTTGGCTCCATAATTAATGCCGAGAGTTAAGGTTCCACCAGAGATTCGAACATATACAAAGCTGATTCCACATCATTATGAATGAGTGGAGCGTGAAGACGCAAAGATATGCAAAATACAAACGGACCTGAGGTGTCAGACCCGTTGACTAAAACTTCTTCCACTAGCCAAACATGATCAACACCATAAGCCCATGGGTGTTAGATCCTTACAATGTTAACTAGATTATTGACTCTAGTGCAAGTGGGAGATTGTTGGAAATATGCCCTAGAGGCAATAATAAAGAGTTATTATCATATTTCCATGTTCATGGTAATGTTTATTCTCCATGCTATAATTGTATTAACCGGAAACCTAATACATGTGTGGTTATGTAAACAACACAGAGTCCCTAGTAAGCCTCTACTAGACTAGCTCGTTGATTAATGATGGTTATGGTTTCCTAACCATGGACATGAGTTGTCAATTAATAACGAGGTCATGTCATTGGAGAATGACGTGATGGACAGACCCAACCAAGCATAGCAATATTGATCGGATCAATAAGTATATATTGCCATGTCTTGTATTGTCAAGTATCCTGTTTCTTTGACCATGAGATTATGTCTATCCCGGGTACTGAGGAATACGTCTTGGGGACTTCAAACGTCACTTCGTAACTGGGTGACTATAAAGGTGTCTTACAGGTATCTCCGAAAGTACTTGTTGATTTGCATGTATCAAGACTGGGATTTGTCCCTCCGTGTGACGGAGAGATATACTCTGGGCCCACTCGGTAATGCACATTCGGTATCGCTTGCAAGCACGTGACTAAAGAGTTAGCCACATGGAATGTTGTATTATGGAACGAGTAAAGAGTACTTACTAGTAACGAGATTGAGCTAGGTATGGTGATACCGCCGATCAGATCTCGGGTAAGTAAAATATCGTGAGACAAAGGAAATGGAATACGTTGACATTGTGGTTCACACCGATAACGATCTTCGTTGAACTTGTGGGAGTCATTATGGGCATCCAGGTCCCGCTAATGGTTATTGATCGTAGAGGAGTCTCGATCATGTCCACTTGTTCTCGAACCCGTAGGGTCACACACTTAAAGTTCGGTAACGCTAGAGTAGCTTTGGGATAATTATAATGGTGAGACCGAAGGTTGTTCGGAGTCCCGGATAGGATCCGGGATATCACAAGGAGCTCCGGAAGAGTCCGGAGATAAAGTTTCATATATAGGAATGTGGTTTTTGGGTTCCGGAAAGGTTCAGGAATTAACCGATATTGTATCGGGGTTTTTCCTGAAATGTTCCGGTGGGTCCCATGGTGGGGCCCACTATCCCGAACGTCCCACTTAGGATATTTGGCAGCCAAGTTCCTTCCTTGAGAAGTCTTGGCAGCTAGGTTCCTTCCTGGGGAAGCCTTGGAGGCTGGTTCCTTCCTGGGAAGATTTGGAGGCTGGTTTCTTCCTAGGGAAGATTTGGAGGCTGGTTTCTTCCTAGGGAAGATTGGAGGCTGGTTTCTTCCTGGGAAGATAGCCTCACACCCCTCCCCACATCCTATATAAGGAGGGTACCATTTGGGGAAAGATGATGATTTTGATTCCTAAGCCGGTACACTTCCTCTTACTCCTTTCTCTTGTGGTCTTGGCTTGATGAAGCCCTGCCCGCGTGAGAGCTCACCGAACCACCACACCGTCGTGCTGCTGGTTTGAATCCCATCTACTTCTCCTTCAAGCTTGCTGGATCAAGAAGAGGAGACGTTGCTGAGCCGTACGTGTGTAAATCTCGGAGGCACCGCTCGTTGTGGTGCTGATCGGAGTGAACCGCATCAAGGTCTACACCAAGCTGCGTTGTGATTAACGTCCAACGCTCGTGTTCTTCGAGGGTATGTTGATTACCCTCCCCGTTACTTGCATCTCCTTAGATAAGATCTTTGGGTGTTGCTTCCGCATGTGAGAGAAAATTTTGATTTTCTGTCGCGCATATCCCTACAAGGTTGTCAAAATTTGGGCCACCAAAAAATAGCAACTCACCCGACTTGGGAGGAGGAGCTGAGCTCAAAGGGCACACGGTCAGGGGAGTAGCCATGGCAGGAGGTGGTGAGCCTGAGTCACCATCATCCCTCAGATCCGCTTCCTTCGCGGGTGAACTCACAGAAGAGGACAAACCTTTGGCCACGCGACGACGCTTGCGAGTGGAACCCTCGCTCACATGATCAAGCTCGGCCGGATCCTCAGTCTGCACCTCGTCTACCTCTTCCTTTTCGATCTCTTCCATAGGAGAAGTGGTAGCCGAAGGTAGAGGCGATTCGTCCCCTCCCTTTGCTTCCACCTCTTGCAGCTCAACTTCAAGAGTTGGGCCATCCTCTGGAAGGTGAGGAAGAGTTGACACAGTCGAGTGACCCTGCATATCACAAATAACAGTCAAAAAAATTAGAGATGCAAAAGCAACGAGTGGCAGTGCCAGATGAGAACAATACATAAGGTGCACTAACCTCTGGAAAAGGCCTGTCAGTCCATACGGAGTGACAGGGCAGTCGACGTTGCATGGGTCGCTTGCCTTGATGCTGGTGATGGATCGCACATGCGTCACCAGCTCGTTCTTCGACAGCTCCTCCTTGCTCATTTGACTGGAGTCGAGCACACCCTCATACTGCCACATGGGGTGAGCTCGAGCGCGGATCGGCCACACTCGCATCTTCACGAAGGTGGCAATTAGATGCACACCGGTGACACTGCCCAGCAAATCTCCAATCTTGGCCAAAAGAGGCGCTGCCTCTGCCTTTTCTTCAGCCGAGAGCTGATGGTACCAGGCGTTGGTCCTCGCGAAAGGACTAGTAGTCGAGAACGCGGGGATTCCTTCCTGGTCGACGCGGACGTAGAACCACTTTTTCCTCCACCCTTGCGTCGAGTCGACTGGCTTCAGGGCGAAGTAGCACGTGTCGCTGCGCACTTGGATCCCGCAGCCGCCCAGGGGATAGGTGCGACCGCCTCTCTTGTTTGGTCGGACGAGGAAGATGGACTTCCATAACGCCCAGCTAGCGGAAACCCCCAGAAAGCATTCGCACAGCACCATAAAGCATGCAATGTGCAGTATGCCATTAGGGGTGAAATCGTGGATTTGCACCCCATAGGCATACATCAACCCACGCACGAACTCGTGGATGGGGAATGCGAACCCCCTGGTCAAGAACTCAGCAAAACACACGCGCTCATTGCTACGAGGTTCGGGGAGTACCTCTTTGGGCGATGGCGCGCGGACGAACAGTTGATCCGTGGGAGGCAGCAGGCCATCCTCGCGGAGCTTGTCGAGGTGGGTCTCCTTGATTGAAGACATCACCCAGTCCCCGTCGCCTTTCTTCAGGCCGGCGGCGGATGCAGATGCGCTGGCCACAACCTTCTTCCCCTTCACCGCAACCGCGTCGGTCGCGGCAGCAGCAGTCGCGGCAGCTCGCTTGGAGCCAGCTCCTTTCTTCATCGTGAAGGATGGATTGGTGGAGCGCAAAGAGCTTGGGCGCAAGAGCAATGGAAGAGGAGCGCGAGGAAGAAGATGAAACAGGGGCGGCGCACAGAGCAAATGGCAAGTAAAAAATTCTGCCAATACCGCTCTCCGTATTTACCACAAGCCAAAAACAATCACCACCGTTGGTGTGAGATCGTGCTACCAGAACCTATATCCTGCCGTACACGTGGCAAGCCCGGAGAGCAACCGTCGCAGGCCAGTCCGTCCACTACGCACGGGAATCTAGGAACCATCATCACGTCCCGTGAAAATTGCGTCAGAACGGTCAAATCCAGTCCAAACGGCGCCGCCTCGGTCAACACTGCCTACTGGGCCCACATGCATGTCATGTCCCATCAGCCATACCAAGCACGCCACCGCTTGTCAGAAATAGCAGTCGAGAAATGCGTCATTGCTGATGTCACATCAAATCACATGCCTGGTAGGCAGGTCGAGTCATTCAACATTCACGACAAAAGCCAGTCCTTCGACTGAGTAGCACAAGACATAAAGGCAGTCGATAGTTTCTTCGACTGAAACATATTACTCCCATCGGGAGCGTATCAAAAAAATTTCGACTGAAAATGTACGGGATAAACAGATTTGAGATTATCCTCCATTGCAAGCAATAAAGCACAACCTCGGGGGCTACTCCATCGGGAGCGCTGTCGCGCACCCGATAGAATAACGGCAAAGAAGCAGTCGACAAAAGACTCGACTCAGCTCATATGCAAAATGTAATACAAAATCATACGCGATAAATTCCCGAGTTGCGTCCGCCGCAAATATCTCGGATGTTGCATGCACAGTGCAAAGGTAAGACCCGCCGAAGTTTCAAGCTGGGCTAAGGACCGTTCCAGCAACGTTAATCCTTAAAACTTCCCGTGTCATGATGAAAAATCCCGACGGACGCGTTGGGTAATCTTAAAGTTATACTGCAGAACGATTCAGTAAGACCTCCGCGGCCTGAGTCGAGTCTGACCAGTCTGTTCCAGATTCGAGTCCGGGGACTCGAGTTTGATTGAAAACTAGTAAGGTTTTTGCCCGAATGTGCAGTTAACGGGTCCTGATCCGTCGAGTGTACTGGGCCTACTAAGTTATTATCCCTTGATTATCATAAGTAAAAACCGTAGTTGATGAAATACTCGACATAGCCAACGTGTGCTATTCATACAGGAATTCCAATTATAAAACACAGTTACAAAGAATATGACGTGCACTGATGAATGAGTCCATGCCCGATTTTTCGAGTCAAACAAGTACTCGGAGGCTACTGACAGGGATATACCTCTCGGGTACCCTACCATGAGGGTACCTGGTGCACGTATCGACTAAGGCCTAACTATCAAGAGCCTACATGAAGCCCATAGCAGAAGGCCCAAGAAGATGGAGTATCCTCCAAGATTAGGCATAGACATAGTCGGTTTAGAATTTTCTTATATGTAATCTGAGTCGGTTGCGAACTTCCGAGACCCAGCCTATTATATAAAGGCTGGGAGGGCCGCCGATACAGGACACGCAATACTCGAACCACCAGAACCCTAACGAGATCGACATCTCGCAGGGACTCCATTGTAGGTTGTAGCTCGCATATACACACAAGATCAATACCAGACAAGCAGGAAGTAGGGTGTTACTCTCCGGAGGTCTGAACCTGGGTAAATCCCTGCTTTTGTTTGTCAGCCGACGGAACTACCAGCTCTACCACGTTCTCTCCCTCGTAATCTCAACCCTAGGTCCTTAACCATGAGATTTGATGAGTTAACCCCTCGTCAGTTACACAACAACATGAATTGGCAAAAACATTTCTTTGCACCCAACTTGCCCTTGTCACATGATCATGTTTTGGTTTATGAGGTATCGTCTCCATCATTTGATGACGATACAGCATCGTCGTTTCACATCCATTGTCAACTGGTTACGGACCGGATAATGGAACTTTTTTTGATAAAGGGATTTGTTACTTAAAAGGACCGGATAATGGAACTACAACCCAGTTCCTCAGCATCCTTATATAATACTAGGGGATTAAGCGCGGCTTTTGCCGTGCCCGTGAACTGAAGTTTTGAATAATTCAATCGTAAAATTGGTCAAATTCGAAAATTGTCTAGGTCGGGAAGTTGTTCAAATTCTTGAAATGGTCAAATTGGAAATCTATTCATATTTGAATTGAAAGTCTATTGTGTTTAAATTCTTTTTGCGGTTATGAGTGCGCAGTTTTGAAAATTGTCTGAAATTTCGAATTATCTAAACGTGGAATTTGATCATATGTTGTAGGTAGGTGGTTTTTTCGTGTGTTCATGTTGACAACATGTTGAATTATTCAGTCGTAAAATTGTTGAAAGTTAGAAATTCTCCGCATTTTCGGAAACTGTTCAAATTCGGAAACTATTTAGTTTTTTAATAGATTAACGCATTTGAATTCTTTTTGATGTGTATGAAATATACAAATTCGGAAGGCGCGTGGAAATTTAAAATTTGATTTTTGGCCGTGCACACTTTTTTCATGTGACCACGTTGACATATTTGACTTTTGTTTTGTACACATGTTGAAATGATTAGTTTACATTATTTGGGATTTTTCAAAAAAATTGGTTTAAATTATATGGAATTTTTTTCAAAATTATATGAATAATTTGGGTTGTTTTTCCTTTTTTCCAAAAAAATTTTTTGGAGAAAAACTGACATAGTGGGCCCGCACTAACGTCAGCATGACGTCGTGCTGACGTCGCAGGGCCAGATCTGGCCATGGCGGCGGCGGACTCGCCGGCAGCGCGCCGGCGTGATATGGCACGCGCGGATGGCCGTGTCGGATGCACCTCATCGCGGCCGACCCGCAGGTGGCGGCGCCGCCCATTTTGGGTCGCCGGAGCGGCGCCGGCGGCCTGCGGGAGCGGCGGAGGCTGCCGCGGACGGCGGCGGCGATCCCGGTGGAGCCACGGCTTCCCGGCGGCCGATCCGCGGGCAGGAGGGAGCGGCGGAGACGCCGGAGCGCTCCATGCCCGTGGGTCCGTCGGGGGAGCGGCGTAGCGGCGGCGGAGCGAGGCGGCGGCGGCGGCGACGCCGCGGGCGCGCGGGAGAGAGAGGCGAGGGGGGGTTTCGTGGTTTCTTTGCAGATTAGCCCCTGAATTTAGCGGATTTTGCAATTTGGTCCTTTGCGGGCGGTTTTTTGCAAAAACGGCGCGCCAAAGTTCGTGCGCATGGGTTACCGGGTGGAACCGGGGCGACCGGCCGGTGACCGGGGGACGTGTCAACTTCCCATTGGTAGATAATCGCTGCTACAGTGCAGCGCGCTGGAGAGGAGGACGTGGGCGCATCGTAGCCGTCGGAATTCGCGATCGGACGGCTCTCGCTTTGGGGACGACGTGGACGCAGGAGGAGGCAGCGATTCTTCCGTCTTTTATATATAGTAGAATGTAAATAAGTACCTGGATGGCTGGATGCTGGGGAGCTCTGTTGAGCTGAAAAAACTAAGAGATACATATGATGCAACAGCGAGCTGGAGCAAAACTGAATGAATTGAATTGCCCGTGAGGCATCAGTAACGCAGCCAGCACCTGTACCGGGACAACTGGCGTGCAGTGGTTCCAAGGTGAAAATCCATGCCTGCTCAGCCACCTTGCTCAATCAAGATGAAACGAGTTTTTTAGTGATCACAAGAAATCTCCTCGGACAACCACCTGAACGCCATAACAAATGAGGCCATTCTGAGAAATGCTTGTGTCACATGAGAGTGCTTTACACAGCATATCTTCATTTTCATTCTGTTCACGCAGCTTCACTCCTGCTTTCTACTCTAGGAACAATATCAACTGAGAAAGGAAAATATGTGTGTGTGAGAGAGAGAGAGAGAGAACAGATAGTATCCTGGCTCCGCCCATGTCAGATAGGATAGGCTCAGTTATTCTTGTGAGAACAAAAAACACTCCATGATGACTGATTTAAACTATAAGCTGCACCATACCTTGGTTAATGGATATACAGTTAACATACTGGAGATTTTATCTCTTGTGCAAATTCAACCGCTTCGCGATCTCCATCTTGTTTTCAGCATAGTACGCCATGTTCTTTGTTTTAAGTTTATCAAGTCCCCTCCGGAACAAATCCCGAGCTTTATCATCTTCAGTCTAAAATCACCCAAAAAGATGATACCAAAGTTAACAACCTACTCCAGTTACATATGCATCATGTGAACCGTACAGCAGCCACTAGTACAGAACGACACATCGGAAACGGGCCAAAAACCCCTTCGGCAACGGAGAAAGGGTCCGTGTCCACGACCCTGTCACTGATGTGAAGGCCTTCATCGGTAACGGAGGCAAAAAACCGTCACCGATGAGGCATAAGTTGGCTACGGTTGCGGACCCATCTCCGTTTCCGATGTATCGGTGCATCAGTAACGGAGATTCTATTTTACTCGTTTGCATTGAGGTTCTTTCAGAAGCCTACAGGAGCAATTCGGTTGCCAAATTATATTCAAAATCTCACAGCAGAAACACAAAGTTGCTACCAAATCCATTCATAACGTATATAAGAATTGTCATCATTACATAGCATCAAAAGATGAGTTACACATGCCTCGCTAATCCTATCATTCTCATGCCTCCCTAAACTTAACTTTTATGACACTCCACTCTTCTCCAGCTCCACCTTCTTCCTCAGTTCCGAAGCGCCGAAAACGGAATTCGATCTAGCAAAAGATTCGAGTAGCGGTTTCATGCTTCTCCAAATCACATCTGCAGCCAAATTGCTACACACATACACAAAATAGATGGAAAAACTAATGACAAGAAACCACACCGAGCTCGCAAGCCTCCTTAGCAAATTAATCTTGCCAAATTCTTCGTAGCGAGGCTTGCTCCATCTTGGACGGTGTCGCCGAAATATAATAACGTCACCGCTGTGACATTTCGGCCACACTGTCCAAGACACTCTTAATTAAAAAAGTGTTTTGAACAGTGCAGCGAAACGTCACAACAGCGACGGTTCACGGATATGATCCCACTTTGTATTTAGCTCTTTTAAATCTTGTTTGGATCTGCATGGCGCTTCTGCATATAAAATACATGGATGTCTAGTTAGAAAAGAGCCAAATATGATGCTACATGACATAAATACAATTTAAGATGAAAACAGTTTACACCTTAAGCGCCTATATCCGTGTGCTTGCTGTCTGATCGAAGCGATTTGGAGGCAGAACTTGAAGGTGATGTTACCTTCAATTGCCTCACCATTTTTATGCATTGTCGCCGAAATATACTATTACTTCATACACTAGCTACACAAAACCATAACGAGGATTAGCACATTGACAAAGGGTTGAAATTAATCTATTAGACTTCAAATACTAAAAACAAACACAACACAATACTAGACTTCAAATACTAGACAAGTTGAAGGTAATGTATTCATCATCGGCAGTACTAAAAACAAACACAACACAATACTAGACTTCAAATACTAGACAAGTTTTATATGCAACTTTAAAAAAAAATGTAAGATCTAGTTTTGAGGGGTGTATTCATCATCGGCAGTACTACAATACTAGACAGAACACAATACTACAATACTAGACAGTACTACAATACTAGATCGGTAGATGCTACTTTAAATAAAATGTAAGATCTCGTGTCGAGGGGTGTATTCATCATCGGCACTAGACAGAACACAATACTAGACTTCAAATACTAGACAAGTTTTCTGTGCTACTTTAAACAAAATGTAAGATCTAGTCGGCTACATACCCGGGGAAGATGCACGGCAATAGACCAGTAGATCCGCGTCGGCGACATACTCGGGGAAGATGCGCGGCGGCTCGCCGACGAGCCGCTGGGGGGGATGCGCGGCGGCTCGCCGACGAGCCGCTGGGGGGGATGCGCGGCGGCTCATGACGCGCCGCTGGGGGGGATGCGCGGCGGCTCACGACGTGCCGCTGGGGGAAGATGCGCCGACGCGCCGCTGGGGGAAGATGCACGGCGGCGATGCCGGCCGGACGCGCCGCTCAGATCTGCGAGATAAGGGTTAGCTCTGGAGCCGCCGCCACACTATGACTGTGGAGTGAGAGTGAGAGTGAGAGCGAGAGCATTAGGGTTGCCGCAGTGGCACATTTATAGCATATAATAACATCGCAAACGGAGGCGATAAACAACCGTTTCCTCTAATTTCTTCACTGACACACTGGGCCTACTTACAAAGGATCGATAGAGTAATTGAACTAACTATCTACTCTACTTGTTCTGCTTACGCCCTGCCTCCGCGCCATTGTCATCCGCGGCGCGGCGTCGCTTCTTGCCGGTTGCCTTTTCCTCAGGCGCCTCCTCCGATGCCTCCTCCTCCGGCGCCTCCTCCGACGCCTCCTCGTCGTCGTCATCGGCGGCGTCGTATTCTTCCTGGCTAGAATAATACGGCTCCGGCGGGTCCTCCGGCTCCTCTTCCTCCGGCGACTCGTCCTCTTCGGAGTCGTCTTCTCCTTCGCGTGAAGACGGCGGGTCCGAGTCGTCGGAGTCGTCTTCTACAGAGCGTGAAGATGGCGGGTCCGAGTCGTCGGGGTCCGAGTCCGGCGGCCTGTCTTGATCC
The DNA here is from genome assembly GCA_947311845.1 of Poa pratensis. NCBI lineage: Eukaryota > Viridiplantae > Streptophyta > Magnoliopsida > Poales > Poaceae > Poa > Poa pratensis. Next base: position 13,768,567 of record CAMZMU010000043.1, read on the forward strand.
CACCATGGAACTTCACCGCGGTCTTCCGCGCTCGCGTCGTCGCTCGGGACTTCCTCGTTCTGCCACCAGGGTTCCGCCATGGCGGTTGTGCTAGTGTGGTAGATAATGTGGAAGAGAACGAATGGGAGAATGTGGGACCTGCCTGGCTTCGCGCGGTTCCAGTCACATTTTATTAGCGTCGATCAGGCGGTTCCAATCCCTCGTGAATTAAGCCGCATTGAACAGGCGCGCTTCCAGATTGCAACTGCAATTTCCCAAACACATCGCAAACGGATATACATAAACAACCGTAACCATAGAGATACATATTGGAAACGGAGACAAATTTATGACCGTTGCCAATACTTTTGGTAACGGAGATATAAAATTCTCCGTAACCAATGTTGACGGACCAGCCTCTGCCAGGACTCGTCCGCAACGCTAAAATCGCGATTCTCTGTCGCCTAACACCTGCCGTTTCCATAGAGGGGTATCCGATGTGTCGTTCTGTACTAGTGAGCCTACTTACATTCGCAAAAATGCCAAGCATCCGAGCAATATAATGAATCTAGAATGGCAAAAGGAGGAAATTAGACATTGTCAATATGTTGCATATTCACAGGAAATGGCTATAAACTTACAAACAGCCCCAAATTAATTAAGAAAGCAACTTGCCATTCGTCTCATTGTCACAAAGACAGGAACCTCGTTCAGTTCAGCTTCCAGTACCCGTTTGTGTGCATGGAACTTGTCCATCTCATAGACTTCCTTCACGGCATCTATGTAACCTCTCTTAAATATGTGTGAAATAGTAAGAAATATGCATAACCACACACGCATGCCAGTGGAGGTTCATTACACAAAATGTTTGATGTAGCAGGATGCTAACATTATCCTTAACAACACGTCTCCAGATCTCGAAGAAGATAAGATCTAGGTCCTTGAGGGACGCATCCTCGTGCAGCTCAGAAATGTACTCCTGAATCAAATGGACGCAGCTTGTGAGTAACACCAGTGAAGAACACCTAAATTAGCATACGAGAGGATATCTTACATTATATGCCAAAGCAGCGAAAGTAAGAGTCATATCGGGCAACTGTGTTGCAATCCTCAATGCTTGCCTCCATCCTCTAGTTCTTATATCTGTCCACTGAAGTGGAAATTAGTTAATAATCTGGTGCTTCACCAACAATGTGTATATGACTAATGTGCCTGTATTCATGATTTTCTGTAGGGCAGACTTACGTCCGCAGACTTCTTATCCAGATGTAAAAATGCTTTAATCCACTGTTGCAAGATAGAAGTCTATCAGTGTTAAAATAATACAGCCACTGGTAATATTTCAAATTCCAACAGCTTGATCGCATGATGTATACCTTAAGTTTCTTTGATATTTCTCCATAGTACCTTACATAAACAGCATCCATTGCATATGTATGATAACGCTCATGGTACTCCTCGACATTAGGGTACTGCGGTTGAATGCAACCCGGCATCTACAAAATGGACAAGAATTAGATGGATCATACGAAAATAACTATAGGGGACTAGGGAGATGGATGGACACTACATGGAAGCTAACGAGGATTCGGTTAATAACTAAACACTATACCCAAAACGTTTTCTAATTTTTACAATCTGGCATTCAGAGACAAATGAGTAATATCTATTCGAGGTGATCTGGTCTTCTAGAGGCAAATAACTACCACTTTAATTTCATCTTATATAAAATAGCAGCAATGTGCACCAGGAATGTCATGTGTCCATCCAACAATGATTTCAGTTCATAGCTATGCACAGAATAAAAGACGAGAAAATAAGATATACAGACATACCACTACTGTTTCAACTTTCAAGCACATTAGTGGACATACTTACTGGCTACGGTAAAGTGAGACTACGTGTTTTGTCGATGGAAGTAACTGGCAATAGATTCGCATTTTTTTCCTTGTAGTACGATCCATGCTAGAAATGGTACCATATAATTAAATTGCCTTCAACAAGTCAATCCACTGAGAGATCCGCATGATACAATTCAGAAGAAAATTGAAACATCAACTAGCTACAGCAGCCAAAGAGTTACCAGCAAGAAGTCCATCAACATGTTACAGATAATAAGTTTGAAAATAGCAATGTCGGTGAAGACATATAAAGTACCATAGCTTGCAGTCATATAAATAATGATATTTTCATCTTCTAGTGCTGAACCACAGCCTTAAAACAAAGGCAGTGAAGGAGGTCCAAGAACCAAGTGGGATAGACTTCCTAGCATTTCCCTATGCTAAGGTCAAATATGAAATGGCTAAGAACCAACCAATTTTAACGGGTTACTCAGCAAATGCACCAGCTAGACTTGTCCGAAGTTGGAATAAATAGTATAAAAAACTGGCAAAACTTTTGAAATCAAACCCACAGCAAGTGCTACCATCCATCGGTAGCCACAAAACTAACAATAATGGGGCAATAGGTATAAAACTGATGTTCTCATAAACCTCAGCAGAGAATATGGAGATCGAAGTCAAACAATCATCATCTACGAGATGCATCAAGGATATAGACTGTTAAGTAACAGTTTTGACTCAACTGCCGTCAAACCCATGACTTAATTTTCTGTACTAACATTTACATCTGTGGTTAGAATTAATGAAGCAAAATGAACTACATCATTTGATTACCGTTTCTAAATATTCATGATCAGTATAAAACCAACCAGACTACTCAAGTACAGATATAGACAGTGCACTTACGATATCTCTAAGGACAATCCTCTGATAGTCATCCAACTCAGGGTTCCAGCAATCGTCAGTATGGAAGAACCACTCAAAACAATCTTCCTCCTCTAAACGCTTAAAGTAACCCTGCTTGCGAATTTCATCCTCAGAGTATGCATCCGGATTCTTAAGCTGGGACTCCGGCTTCACAGCCTACACAAAGATTATAAAAACAGAAGACAAAATTGTTCAGACATGTCAAACTTGAGAGACAGAATTAGCTGCTTTGGCACACAGATGCAAACTTGATGGCATGGATTAAATATAAAATGCGTGGTGACCGATTGACTCGCACGGTAGGTACCTTGTACTAAGCTATACGAAGGCGCCCATGGCGCTCTATTAGCTTGTAGTTGTCCTCCCAACTCATCTGCGTCATGCACATAGGAGGATCGATATCGGGAGGCAATTTTGCAACACAACTGGCGTGGTCTTCCGCGCTGAGAATTACTTCCGGCCCAAAAAGCTCCTTGGTTTCTTCTTCTTCTCCCGATTCCAGCGCATTGTCTTGTGATTGGACGATGGCCATGTCTGTAATCAGGGCTCCATGGCCCTGGGCAGTGGCAGTAGGAGCATCGGAAGAGGATGATTGGCGGCGCCGCTTCCACGCCATCCTCGTTCCATCTACATCATCGCCGAGTGGACCACATGCGACGGGCTTCTCGTGCAGCATCTCGATTAAACGATATGTTTCCAAGCTTATCCGGAAGGTAGTCGGCGGCGAGCTGGAGGCTGTGGAAGACCTGGGCGGAGGTGAGCTGGAGGCCGAAGAAGATCTGGACAGCGGCGAGCCGGGGCCGAGGTCGACCTGCTGGCGTAGAAGCTCGGTAGGACTGGCCTGCGGCGACGGACGTAAACGACGGCGGGGATCGGGGGCAGCGGCGGCGGGAGTTGGGGGGCGAAGAAACCCTAGACGCTTTTGGCAGGGTGGGCAGGGTGGTCAACTAAGTACTGTATAAACAATATATTTTTGCTCTTCGGAGAAAATATACGGAGTAGCAAATTATAAAAACTCAAGGCCTTTGGTGGTAGGATGGTTATTTGTACCCAGCCCACCAGAGTTCAAATCTAAGATTCGACATTGTTGTTTCTCATTTAGACGGAATATTTTTCAGTATGAGGCGACGTTCCCGTCGACAGTGAGTCACACGTGGTGACTTCGTCAATCTCAAGACCCAACAGCCGGTCAGTCTTTCGAAGGTGCTCATAGGGGTAGGGTACACATGTGTGCATTCATATGGGTGAGTGTGCGCATGTGTTGGTGAGCGTCTGCGTTGTACTGTGTTTCGCAAAAAAAAATTATAAAAAATGATTACTAAGAATACTACCATATCTTAACAACATTATATGCGCAAATAAATACTATGCGTGGCTTGACCAGGAAAGGTGGCAAGTAAGTACATAGCCCGGTTAAATAGGAGTGCGGTAATTCATGTACTCCATGTTTCTAAATATAAGACTTTCTAAATTTCTGGTTTTGTCTTGCTTCACTCATAAATGACTGAACCAACATATTAAAACATATCCACATATATACGAATCAAAACAAAATCATAAAAACTATAAATTTTAGAACGGAGTGAGTACATATGATGCAGCTAGCTGCTCTATAAATAAAGTGCAAATAAGAAGCGACTACCTACATTCCTACAACCTGAGTTCTTTTGAGTAATATCTCTATACCTTATCCTAGCCTCCCCGCCCGCCCATATTGGCCTCACTTCTCGATCTCTCCATGTTCCAACACGGGTTTGGGAGGCAATCAGGATTGGGGGTGCGTACAGAATGAGTAGGGTACAAGAACTTCTCGCCCGATTGGTGGCACCAATTTCAATTTTCGGACAATTACTGTTTAACAAAGCACCACAGAGCATCCTCCCTCATTACTTGGGCCACAAAGCACCACAAGACATTTACATGTCGTGCCACTTGATGTTTAGTTTATATGGAGGTGTTCTCGGCCGCCATGCTTGGTGTGTGCCTTTTGTTGCCGGTTCTGGAAGAGATGGGATAAAATATCCAAACTACTCTAAGAAAAAGGTACTCCCGTATACTCAAGCGAGTACCGGGGTGCTGTAAAATTTGCCTTATCGTATAACACTATCATAGAATGAATCCATACAGTATTCGTGTTGCACACGTGCTAGCAATTACTATGGCAAGATCAAACTGCTGATACCTAGTTGTTCCCTACTCACTCAGTTTCTAAATATAAAACTTTTTGATTTTTCTGCCTTTGTCATGATTCATTGCTAAATAAGTTAATCAACCCCACTAAAACATGTCTACATAATTGTGAATCAGGACAAAATCAAAAGGTATTTTAAAAGGGCGAGATTACTTTTTTTATGTTGTACCAACTCTTGTGCTTGAAAAGTACCTCGGCCGTCCCTGAGAGTGCATCTGATGGCTACGATGGACAGTACCTGCTGGTATTGGCTTCTCAAACTCGAGCAGCAAGGAGGAATTACCAAGTCAATAACGGTAATGCTGTAATACCGTCCCTTGATTATAATTCCCACCACGACCGCACGTCCGCCTGAAGCTTCGTGTCACTGGACAAAAAAAAATTGCGCCTTCGACCCGATCGACAGAGAAGATCATCGGCGCCTGGTACAGCAGATGGCCCTGAGCACACGGCTCTCGCAGTCTCGCTGCACAACCACGGCCAAGAGCAAGGATCAACGACCAGACAAGTCGGATAATCGATGGAGTATAGCTCTTAAAACTAGTTGAATTTTGGCGTGGCGTGACAATCGATGGAGTATAGCTCTTAAAACTAGTTGAATTTTGGCGTGGCGTCACGCCACGCCCTTGGTGATTTTTTTTTGTACAATGTATATTTGTTGTTCACCAAACTGTTAGCCAATTTGGAGTGTTTAAACATGTTTTTATTTTGTTGTAGATAGGTAGCATTTTTTTGTGAGCATTTTTTCAAATATTTTGTAGTATGTTTAAATATGTAGTAGTTTGTAATGGTCGATCGTGTTTGAATATTCGCCCAAATGTTGGCAAAATTCGTGTTTGCAAACATGTTTTTTATTTTGTAATGAACAGGTAGCATTTGTTTTTGAGCATTTTTTATATATTTTGTAGAATATTCAAATATGTAGTAGTTTGTAATGGTCGATCATGTTTGTATTTCGGCGTCAATATTTAGTTGGAATTAGAAGAAATGCACTTGAATTACATCTAAATGGTGAAAAAAATGAATACTTGGGGAAAAAAATACCTCAGTGTAAGTATTTTGCATGTAATTTTAGGATTGTTTTGATATATTTGTCGTTCCAATAATTCGCCGGCGCAAAATATTAAAGCATAAGAATAAAACAGAAAATTCAGGGCATTCTAATATCTGACACATTCATGGAATTTTACAACTGAAATTTATGAAGCATAAAAACGTCGATGTAGTGCAATGGATTATATGACCAATTACAGGTGCTGAAATGCATCCTAGATCATGGAGTTAAATTTAAATGGAGTTGGATTAGTTGTCCTTTAAGTTAAAGTAGCAATTAAATTTATAGGGGGAACAAAAAAAGGGGGAAAAACGACATAATATTAAATGCATTTTGGGGAACATTTAATGTGCACATTGATATGAAAGAAAAATATATTAGTAGTGAATATTGTAGTAATTGTAATCTTTAGATGGTACCTTGAATTTTCCAAGTCAGTAATTAAGTAGTAAGTACATCACAATATGTACTGACAGATGTTATTTCCATAAACTCAATAATTAATATTAAAAGCTCATATTAGTTCTTTGTTTTTTTTAAGTTGCTTAATCGTGCATGGAAATGCGTTAGTTGTAAAGATTTCATTTTTCTGTAAATTTTGGTATGTTATTTGCGTTTTTTTGGATGCCGGATTAAAAGATATGAATTTTTCAGCTTTTAGTATTTTTTTTGAATTATTTTGGAAGCTGACAGGAGGACCCACATGTCAGGGTTCTTTTATTTGCGGGAGACATTTATGGAAAATACGTAAAAGCTGACAGTGGGCCTGGCGTGGCGTCAGCATGACGTCAGCGACGCCATGGACGCTCTGGCGAGCTCGGGCGAGGATGCTCCGCTCGCCCCAGCACGTTCGCGACGCTCCGATCGCGTGGATTAAACAAAATTCTCCCTTGGTGACAATTTAATTAGCTTAACATTTAATATGATAATTTTGTTGAAAGTTCAGTAAAAAAAGCTACCATCAAAAAGTGTATTTCTATGTTACTGCAGTGTCACCTTCATGCATTGGAAGTAGGTACAAACCGAGGAACCAAAAAATAAACCATGAAACAATGGTAAAAATACCTAAATGGACAGTGATATTTATCATGCAACTCACAATGCAGGGAAGAAGGTCTATTTCTATGAGCTAGTTACAAACTTCCAGTATTTTTAGCTACACGCTGTTTCATCTACATCATCATTATGACACGGAATCTAGCACCAAAGGGGAACAACACTGTTATACATCATCAAAGGTATACTGAACTGTTATCAGTCTTGGATGCCAAGTAAGAAAAATGCATGAAAAAATCACAGTAAAATTAAAAGGCACAATAATGGGATGTGTTAAGAATTTAGCAAATAAAAGTGCTCAGAATGCAAGTATGGTACAGTGAGATAAGCCCGAAAACCATCTAACATAATTTACAAAAAATGCATTACACTTCACTGAAATGAATGCCCAGCGTATGCCATTATAAAGTAATTAGCAACACAGGATTATGATTTAATTCACATGACCAAGATCCTGTGCCATTCTAAATGACTGAAATGAATGCCCAGCCTATGCCATTATAAAGTAATTAGCAACTCAGGATTATGATTTAAATCACATGACCAAGATCTTGTGGCGTTCTAAATAAAAGAACTAAATATTCTACCACTGTAAAATCACATGGCCAAGACCTTGTAGTAGTCTGAATAAAAGAACTGTTTATCACATCGCAAATATGTACCATAGAGGTAATGAGACTGGGTTCCACCCTTGTTCATCAGGACGGACACCGCCTGACAGTACGACTAACTGGCCACTCATATGTCCTCAAAAGTGGATGCCTCCTATACAGAGAAAATGTATAGGTAAACTTAACTTGATGTAATATGGAAAAGAGAAGTGGTGTTTGTCATATAATTGGACCTAAGCAGAGAGGAAATGAGCTCGATTGCATGAATGCAGATCAGTGCAACATTGTGAAACAACGGCCGCTTAGGATTTCTGAACTAAATGTATGATCTAACATACATATATGATCCTCTGAATAAAAAACATTAGACAAATGTAAACCATAGGAGATCGAAGATAAATCTTTTGAATTAGGGAAATAGTATGTTATAGATGATTTAATTAAGAGTTAAGACTAAATAAGAGAACAGGGGCACAAGTTCACAATATTTTTTGTAATTTTTATATCTATGGTCAGTTAAGTTGAAAAGAATAGCTGACAAAAAAAAAACCAGAGTGACAGCAAAACCAATATATCGTTTTCAACAACATCATATTGATAAGAAGACCTTGTCCTGAAATTAATCAATCAAATGGTAGCCATCTGAAACAAATTGTCGAAAAAAGTTGTCCTAGATTCAAACAAAAGAGCGACGGATTGTAGCAAATGAGAAAATTATAAAGTGTTACCTGCTAACGGTGGCAGTACATAAAGTGCAGCAGTTTTCAATTGCAGCATTAATCAAAATAAATGAGTTACTCTGTTCAGCTTCCTAATTTTCAGTTATCATTGAATAAAGTATCTCAAGTTCAGAGGATAATAAAGCTCAATCGGTATGGCATATATATCTATTTGTGCGAAAATGTATCTATAAAAGTTAACTACATGTTCTATGAAGATTTGTTCATAACACAGAAGTACTCACATCTATTTTATGTTCACGGTTCATGCACTGAAGGTAGTTGTTTGTTCAGATCAGTCTGCACATGTACACATGTTAGAATGATAGCACACATGATCTCGGTCTAGAGTACAAAGGAAAATATGCATAAAATGTAAGGAATTGAATAAAAAGTACGAAAATGTAAATAAGAAAGTTGATCTGTAGGAAGAAAATGGCATTCTCTTTATTTAGATGGAAAGAGATACAGTACAAATACTATTTGAATTCTATAAAGCTTGAAATTATCCTATGAGATTCATGAGAATAAATTTAGTGGGATGTGATAGTGCAAGATCTCCACTGTAAAATACGCGATCTAGTTCGGGAACAATATGCGTAGTGTTTTAAAAACATGTGCATAACAGCGACACCAATTCTCTAAAAAGACGTAGCCATGCTATAGGTGTAGTCGAAAAGCAACAAAGCTGCATAGGAACAAATCGTCAAGTACCTGCAAGTCCATCTAGCCGGTGACGGCAGGGTCAGCCGTAGACGGGCTAATGACAGGGGCATAAGAATAATCCTTATCAGCAAGGCAGTAAACCATTATAGAATTGACGCACCTAGTAGAAATCATGAGATAAATTAGTTGTGCTCTGTAATATGTGGGCTGAATATTAACATGAAGATTTATCAGCTGCGTTGATATGTGAGAGACATTTACAAAACTAAAGCAAGACAACACATAACTAATATTTGCTTGAATTACTTGCCGGAAGCAATCTAATATCCAAATAATTTGAGCCAGTACAATCTTTGCAATAATCCAATTGAGTGCTTGAAGCATATGAGACATTTGGCATATTATACCAAGAATAGTCCTGTGGCATATATATGGAAAATATAGCCGAAGTTTGGCAGTGGCCACATGAGCACTGACCAATATATGGCTCTGGATATGCACCCAGGTTTCTGAATAGACAGGAAAGCCATGAGTGTCGTCCCGATGCAGCGAAATTTTCACATCCAATACTGAATAATGAAACAACCATCTTATTAGCTAAAATAATCATTGTTCAGAATCTAGCAAAGCATCAGAGCCAACTGTGTAGGTATGAACATAATATTGAACAATTGGTAGCAACCACCAAGAGCTTCCTAGCTAATTGATTTCTGGGGCAAGCATTTCTGGTAAAACTGCACACCCATAACCCTCTAAGCATGCTACCAAAATTATATCTTGCCAACAGTGTTCTTCGGCATTTACAGAAACTTTTAATCCCTTTGCAGTGCAGTGAAATGCAAAAGATTCCACTGCAGCTTTTATTCCCTTTCTTTTGCGGACCATCATTCCAATACAACTCCATACGGAAATTAACAAAGATAGCCTCTATTTCTAAGTGAGTCGAGAAATTCTTATTTCCAAATGGACAAAACTGAGTGTTGATTCGATCCAAAAGAAAGCAGAATTTGTAGCACCAAAAACTACAGCAGTTGCAAATTCTGCTCCCCAAGAAATACAGCAGTTGCAGTTTACAGCTAGGAATCGGGATGAAATCAAGAGGTAGAGGCAGTAGTAGTATACCAAGAAGAGGAGGAGGAGGCCTCAAAGGGCCGGCGACGCAAGCCACACCGGCAAAGAAGCCACCGTCCACTCCTCCACCGTCCACTCCTCGGAGGAGGAGGCGCGGGGATGATGGCGCGAGGTGGACGAAGCGCTGCGCCGCCCTTCGTGGGTCGCGTCCTGGTGGGCGGCGTGCACCACCGCACGCCGCTCCTTCGGCCATGGGCGCGACGCGGTCTGGCGAGTTCGTCGGAGAGGCGCGCATCGTCCTACCGTCGTCGGTGGCGCTCCACATGGTTTCCCGGAAGAGGGAGACGGAGTAGGGGAACCGAGGAAGAGGACGCGGTCGCGACGGGAGCCATGCCGGCGGCAGCTGGTCTGGATGCGGATGCGGGCGCTCTCGATCCGGAAATCTTGAGCGACAGGCAGGGCGGCACCTTGGACCATATGGTCGCCGGAGCGGCCCGCGGCGACCATTTCCGCAGCGGCGACCTACGAAGGCGACGGCGTCGATTCCGGCGTGGATGGAGCGCGCCGGCACGTGAGACTGGGCGAGGATGGAGAGGACAGGACGGCGAAGATATCCGTGAGCTTCGATTCATCGGAGGAGCAGCGGAGCGGCGGCGATGTGCGGCGGCGGCGGCGGCGGCGACTTTCCGCCGCGCGCGAGAGAGAAGAGAGGAGGCGGAGGTTCTGCGGAACGTTTTGCTAAAAAGTCCGTGTGTTTTCAGTAATTTGCGAATTGGTCCCTCGACTCGCGTTCTTGTGGACCGCGGGTTTGGTTTCTGGTTTTGGGAGGGGCCTTTTTGCAAAACTGTCACGGATGCGTTCCGTGGGCCGTCCGATCGCCGATCGACGTCCGGGATCGAGGAACTGTAGAACACTGTTCATTTCTACAGTTCCTACTGTAGTTGCTACAGTTCGTGGAGCGCGGAGAGGCCGCCGTTTTGCTCAGCTTTGATATACTTAGTAATTACAATGCATCGTTACGATTTAGATCTCGGGGCAGGTTGAGTCTTGAGATTGACGAAGCCCGACGGAAAACGTCGCCTCCCACTGAAGAATATTCGCCTTAAATGAGAAACACCAGCGTCAAACCTGGGATTTGAACTCTGATGGGCTGGGGGTACAACCAGCCACCTAACCATCTTTCTACAAGCAAGTTCTTACCTCCGATCGAATTAGTTGTCACGAGTTGTACACACGTTTGTGCTAAGCTAGCTAACCGTCCGCGACAATCAAAAGCGATCGGAGGGAGCAACTAAGTTCAGTGCGATCATCGCGACATGCAAGCAGGGTGACATCGAGGAGCCAGTGACCGGTGCTGGAACTCACAAGTCTCATGGTCAAGTCGTGGGTGAAGAAAAATCTCTCCTATCTCTACTATAAAAGGATGGAGTGTCCTGTCTTCTGCCGGACGGACGAAACCTTACCCGTCGTACGTCGCGGTCGTTTTACACAAACCCCCTTATCGAATATGAAAATCAACCCGCAGTCTATTGTCTCCAATCCCGGCGGCGGCTTCCTTGCACGGAGAGTCGCAGTTACCACGCCCACGCACACGCAGCATCCTTCGTCGCACTCCAACGCGTTCCGCCCATCCTTCGTTACGCTCGCGCCCCATCCTTCGTCGCGCTCCATACACCGGCCGCCGGATCCGGCCGCACCGCCTTCCCCTCGACTGTCCCAGTTCTCCATCGCACGTCTCAGGCCATGGAGGCCCGACGCCCTCCCTAGATCGAGAGCAAGAGAAACGGAGGCGCAGCTCGAGATCTGGGCATGGAGGACCGGATCCGACCTCCCCGCTTGATCTTCCCTTTCCCGTTACTTCTTTTTGTTCTGGATCAGTCTTCGGTGAATGGGGGCAGCGGCGGGGACGGGGACGGCAGCGGTGGAACAACGGGTGATTGACTAAATAAGACGGCGTGCTGCCTCCTTCCATCCCTCCGTAGACTGGGAGCTTGGAGGAAGGGGCGGCGGCAAGATCTGGAAGCAGCGACAGTGGTAGGTCAGAGGCGACCGGGAGGTGAACGAGCTCGGTGACCACCGCGAGACCCCAACATGGCGATTGTTCGTACCAACTTCAAATTAACACCCGTAAGTCTCTCCTCCTCAGCAGTAGAACTTCATGTGTGCTCTACTCCGAGATGACATCAGTCAAAGCTTTGTGTGCGAAACTGCGAACGACCTGCCCCAATCTGTTAGTGACATATGTTTCTCTGTATCGCCGAGTATATATTGCATTTTCGTTAATGGCGACGTGATCTTTCCTTTCTCCACTCTCTGCACCGGATTTTTTTTTTTACCGATAGAGCATTTTCTTCAGGTTGATCCATCTTCGAGACAGAACTCTTGTAGAGACAGAACTCTAGATACTCTTCGTTTGATGTTTTAGACAGCTCTAAAGGAAGGAGCCTGCTTGTCGCTGCACTCACGGATCTAAATCCCATTCGTGTACAAGAACTTGATAGTGACGGGCATGCTGTCACAACTGCATTCAAAGCTCCCGAAAAAACGGTTATGTGGCATGGAGCTTTGGCAGCCAGAGCTCTTTTGGAAGACCGGAACTTGACACTGGTACCTTCTGTAGTTCTGTACCTGAATGATTCTGAAGTCTTCTTTTACATAGCTTCTCAGGTCACTAAGATTTTTTGGAACCAACCTACAGATTCATGGTTACTAATCAAGAGATTATTTCTAGCCTATGACTACGAATGAGGAACGCATACAACAAAAATGAGATTCTCCTATTAGAAGGTACACTAGCAGTGCAGCTATCATTTTGTTTCTTATTATCTTGTTGTGTTAGCTTGTGATTACTCCTTTGCGTTAAGTTGTACAGATTCATGGTAGTTAATCAAGAATTTCTCACCACCTCATTGATCCCCCTGCTGTTGGGGAGATCAACTTCCGAATTTTATCACATTGGTGTTATTTCGGTTGGCTGGATCCAATGGAAAATTTATTGTTAGGATGAACTGGGCTCCAGGTTGTCAAAGCAGAATTTGAGCTAGACGTCATTGGATCCTAAGATTGATCCTTTTGTGCTGTTTACCTCAAATGTGTGTTTCTGGTTCCTTATGTATATCACACATAGCAGATTTGCATTGCTTAGGCTAGAGCATTAGTAACTTTTTTTTTTGACGTGCATTAGTAACTATCGTGTAAAGTAATAACCAGCCTTGTTACTAGATTTCAAAAACGAAAACCAATTTTTTTATGTACTGCAAAAAGAATAAAATATGGATATTTGTACCTCCACAAAGCCATGTGTGTTGCTAATTATCGACATCTACAAAACCGTTGTTTGCTTTATAGAAGCAATATATTGCAATTTTTTATTTATGTGCAAAGAAATGCACACTTTTAATATTTCTGTTCAGAATGACATGGCTTTTCAGTTCAATATTCCACATTTTAGTTAGTTTTACATAGATAATTTTTTCTTCTTAAATTAGAAACTGTCCTGCAAGCAGTTTATTTAATATCTCACTATACATATTGGAGGAAGTATTATAGCCATTTTGAATCGGCATTCCACATTAGGTGAGGGATAGTGGGTCGTTATTCCGCAACTGAATAGGGGGTCTCTTCCTTGCTTCAAGGGAGAGAGAAACAGACAAAGCAGCTCAAGGACAACTGGGAAGATTACCATGGTGTCAATATTTGTTGAACTTTTCACAAGTGTAGTTATGTATATTTGAGCCTGGCGGGGTGAATGCCTCGCTGGATGTGACTGATGCATAGCCGGACGGAAGCAAAGAAGGAAAACTGAATCAGGAAGAGTTTCGTCTTCCATACTTGGAACAACGAGCCAAGCTCCTAGAGAAGGGAGTCGAGAGATACACGATGACAGTTGTAGCCGGGAGAGAAGCGCTTGAAAGATGTAACCACATACCATTTATTATACTGGGCAAAATATTAAATCTCATGATGTGTACCCACAAAACAAAATGATTATTTGATCAATATATTTTCTTACTGCATAGCAATGCATGAATATTTAGCTATTGTATTAAATGGGACAAGCACAATTTTTTGGCACATCGGCGCACAGTGATGAGTAATGTTGTTGGAGTTGGTATAATGACGACGATGTTGAATGAGGTGACTAAGCACGATAGCGGTGAACAAAGTAATTTGAAGGTCGTAGCAACGCACGGGCATTCAACTAGTCTAAAAGAAAAGTTTTGTTCCTCTCGTACGTCGTTCCTTCGTCCAACATCATGGTACGTCGCCCCCCTCGCGCTTCTCTCCGCTCGCCTTCGCGTCGACCAAACGGGCCAAGCCCAACAAAATCCAACACCATTTTGTGCCTCGCGCTCGCGCTTCTCTTTGCTCGCCCGTGTTGGTTGACCCTCTCGATCCCTTCCTCTTCCTCCCCTGGCGGCCGCCCCCGGGATCAACCACACGGGCGTCGCCGCCCCTGCCACCACATCAGCGCCACCGCCGTTGGCCTCCTCCACCTCGCGCCGGGCGCGCGTCCCCCTTCCGAGAACTTGCCGCACTCGATTAGCAAGGGCTCCGCGCTCCCTCTCGCGCGGCTCCGACTGCGACCACACCAAGGTCCATCATTCCTCCTCCGCGCCCCGGTCCTCTCCTTGATAAACCCATCATCTCCCGCTCACCGGCCTCCTCCTCCGCCTACTGGTTGTTGCCGCCGCAGCCAGACCCGTCGTCTTCCAACCCTGGTACCATACTTTTCTCCGAGTCCTTCAGCTCGATTGGTGGTGATGTCGATCCATTGCTTTGATCTGCTGCGTCAGCACGGTCCGAAGGATCCTACAACGGCACAGCGGCGCCTGAGTTGAGCACCACCATCTAGACTGGAGCGAAGCGTGCCAGGATGCCGCTGCCCAACGTCCTCGTCCGTCTGAAGCTCCTCAGCCGACGTTCTTGTCACGGAGCTGCCGTGGTTGATTTCCCAGTGCTAGATCCCGTCGCCGACAAGCCGCTGAAGCCTCACGATTGTTGATCGCGTGCACCGCTCTGCGGTGGCAGGACGGTGTAGCGCCAGACCTGCATGCCTCGCTATTCTTCATAAAAAACATGGTGAACCCGGCTGATTTTTCTACAGTTCTTGTTCGATTCGTCTTGATGTCAGGATATGGTTTGCATCTCCGAGGTGCCAAATTTCCGTGACCATATCTGTGAAGATATGTGCAGACCTGGTTTGCTATGATGTTCAGTGCTAAAAAGGACTCTGAATCCTGGTAACTACCTTCAACAGATCTAACTGTCTTTGAAATTCATGTACTACTTTATCTTTTTGGAGCACACTCGATCCAGTTCTAGCATTGGCTGCTCTGGAAGCTAGCTGGTGGGTTTGCTCTGTCTTGACAACAAACAAAGTTCACAAGCCAATAGCGTAAGTCCCTTGAACTAATTGATGATGATTTTGTGAATTTATTGTTGATATCAAAGCCCTGAATATGTTGATTCTTTTGCAGGAAGCAAAAGCAGTCAAAGGTTTTCTTTCATCCAAAGTTTACTTAAGTATCACCCAACACTCACCGGATTCAGTTCTCAAGTCCATCCAGGGAGGTATTAGAAGAACCACATCAACAAGTTCTGCCACCCTTAGCTGATGGAGGTAAAGTAACACCATTATATCAGTGTACAGCTAGGAGTCCAATGTAGTGTACCTACCGGTGTGTTTTTGTATAGGTCAAAAGAAAAAAGATGATATTAGTCTATTTATCAAAACCTTTCATATTGTTAAAATTAATTGCATCCAGCTGCTAATGATAGCATGTCGATGGTCAGTCCCATGTTCTAGAGTGAAATAAAATAATTATTCGTCACGCTAATATGTTACAATCATTCACATCAGATGAAATTTGAACTACAATCATGTAACAACTAGCCCTTGTTGCAATCTACAGTTCCATCAATTGGTGCTTTATATGTGAGACTGATTGGATACTTCTCAATGTTGTCGTAACTGGAATGCTCTTAAAATGCAGAGGAGGAGGTTTGTGAGGATGGCTATGTTCAGATTCAAAGTGGGCTGCTTTGGAGGAAGAGGAAACCAATTCTGTGGAAACTGAAATTTGGGACCCATCGCGTGAGGCCCTCAGATCAGATCCACCATACCGTTCCTGGCCAATCTGGTAGATACGCCGGATATCGCGCTTGTTATTTATGCTACACCTCACTGGTTGAGATGTCAAACATTATTGCAGTGGTTCAAAGCTATACTCCCCTGGTGATAGTAGCTTGAGAGACCAATGGCTGTTGTGAGCTCAACTAAATTACATGGAAAATAGGTTTTAAAATTTGGCGTATGCAGAAATGAATTATTATAGTTTACATGTTAAAGATGTAATAGCTAGCAATATCTGATACTCGTGTAGTACACGACAATCTAGAATTTTTTGGAGACAGCCAAATTTCTAAAACAGAAAGCTGCAACCGATTGGAGATTACAAAGCAGATGATTGAAAATACAAAAGGAGAGAAAAACAAGCATGGATAGGCAAAAATCTAAGATGAGTTCATTCTGCTTGTATCACCATTTTCCCCATCAATAGTGAGTTTGCCCTTGTGCCATGTTAGATGTAAGGCAGCTGATGCGTGGACCTTCTGGAGATGAATAGAAAGTCAAAGAAACTGCCATTGGATTGGAAGCTTTGTTTTTTCTGACACTTGACCTTCTCATGCTTATGTAGGCTAAAATTTTGAAGGACTGACTGAAGATATTCTCGATCAAGCAGATGTGTACAACAAATTTCTTATTGCTCTGCTGGTTGCTTCTGCTCGAAGGCTTCAATACTGTATTTGTTGAGATCGACTCACTATCTAATGTAGGACCGAAGTCTTGTTTATTCTGCTGATTCAGTTCAGAGAGCGGACAATGTGTGTTGTCGATTGGTAGAGTTCAGCAGTGGAGCATTGTTGCCTTCTGGTTTTCTTGCTCACCATTGTCCCGCAATTGAGTAAAATGGTGCAGAGATCATTTGGTGAGAAGATCATTGTTGCCTTCATTTCTTTATTTTACTCTGGCATATCTTTTAGAAATGGGAGGCATGAAGATTCCATTGCGAGGGTGCAGTGATCGACCATGTTCGGTGTGCTTAAGACATGTGTGTGTCCTCCTTGGCGCATAATAGGTCGTCCATGCAGTCAGAAGGTCTCGCTAGGAGAAGCATGTACGTGATAGGTTTGGCTCGAAGTGTAAAGACTTGCGGATACTATTCATTGTATTACAAAATTCTTTTTCTCTGTTGTTGACTTAGTAAGTCATGTGCCTTTCTGTCACCCATTCAACTATGTAACCTTGTTATTTCTAGCTCGCACTAGGCCGCTTCAAGTGTTTCGTCTTTACATCGAAATGATCTTCAATTGTTTGTTCTGCTTCCCGCATATCATTTATTCTATGACTAAAGAGTTACATCTTTTAGTGGTCATATTAATGTTTACAATTTTCCTGATAGTACACTACCAAAGTTTATATTTGAAGCCTTTGTGGCCAGCCATCTATGTAGAGAAATTAAGGGGAAATTATTACCTTTGAAACTGTGTCTGCTTCAATGTCCATGCAAGCATCCCAAAATTATGCACACATCTTAGAAAGTTTGCACTTAATTCCCACTGTTGTGATTAAATAAGAATAATTCAAACCTTGTCCGGGTGCTAACTACGAGGTTCCACCCGCGCATGATGTCCCAGAGTACCAGCATAGCCATTATCCACCTCTTTCTCTTATAAAACGATGATGATTTTGTAATGAGATTAATAAATTTTCAACGCTAGGCAGGGAAAAGACGGTAATAGTTTGTACAAAGCTGCAAATGAATAAAGGAGTAAGTCCATTATTTTCTGGCATCACGAAAAGAACAAAAATTAGGAATGTATCTGTGTTTGGTTGGTTAAGAGGCAAAAAAAAAAAAATTCATGGGGAGATCACTTATGAGGACATACATTATTTTTTCTTGCACAAGTAAGAAGCAACGGACCTGAAAATCATTTACGTCATCCGATGTTGTGTGTTGGTGACATATAATATTACAAATGTTATAATTATTCACTACCCGTTGCAAAGCACGGGCAATTAGCTAGTATTCAAAACAACGAAAGAGATTCCGACGGCACCAACAGCCTCACGGGGCAGCCGCACTCTGCCCTGAGCGTGTGACCCTCACGGCTTCGCCGCCACTCACCCAGCCGGCCACCGGTGAAACTTGCGGATCCGTCACCTAGCAGATACATACTCCGGTGCGTCAAATCAGCTAGCTAGTACTATCTTTTGTGGACGTACCGGTACCTCATCGTATTCGTATACCTCCAAGCACCTCTGAAAAGCTCCTTACTTTGATGTCTTAATTCAGTTCACCATTATTTTTTGTCAAAGACATGAATTATTTAGGTAGTTACCCGAATTATAGATTGGCAAAATGCCTTCTTTATCCACTCCTGATATAGTTTATTGGCAACGCATGCTCAATGAACATTGCTTTCCTGGGAAAATATGGAAAGTCGTTGAAACTTAGGATCTTTGATGGGATAAGATTCAAGCATTTAATGTTGCAGCTACCCTCTAATTGATCAAAATTGATAATTAAACATGTCAAATCTTCTTCCACTTGAAAATATTATACGCTCCAATAAAAACTATTCATGGCTTAGACCAAACAAGGTGAGTTATGTGAATACGGCTAAATATCAAGGCTGTAGTCCATGTAGGTAGGATGCAGCTACCTAGCTATATATACGTAAACTATATTTTGAGTCATATCTACATGCTCTGGTCCTAGCCTTGTCCATGTTCACCTCGCTCCTTGATCTCAAACTTAGGTTTGGGATGCAATCGGGAATAAAGGTGCATGGAAAATGGGTGACGTGCAAGTCGCAAGAGACGGGGCCGCACATCCATGAATATGGAGGCATTACTTGGGCCAGAAAGCACCGCTGTTCGTAGAACATCTTCATATCTTATCGATTTGATGATCTAGTTTATAGGAAAGTGTACTTTACATGTGAAGTTTATCCTCACTTTCATATATTCTGATAGAACTCTTGATGTGAAAAGAAGTAATTCCTTTGTCACGTGAGTTTTCTACGTATATGGAAATAAGTCACAAATTATGTATTCATCACCTTTTTTTCATAATGCACGTGTAACAGAAACAACAACGGTTGCGATCCAGTGATAATAACAAACTACCGTTAGTTAGTATTTCACTACTTTTTGTTATTCCAAAGTTAAGAGTCGGTACCAAGGTTTTTCCCCGGCGGGGATACGGATTCCCGGCGGTAACCGAGAAATCTCGGATGGTAACCGGACAAATTTAAATTTAAATTTAAATTTTTAGAACGGGATATTTAGCGTTTAAACTCCATTTGGACGCAGCTGTGAGTGTACCGTAGCGGCAGGGCTAGGTTACGTCGGGTATGCACCTACTAGGTCGTATGTAATTATGATTTGTCTCCTCACCTTTAAGCTTAGGATTTGACATGAAACTGTGAGCCACCAGGAATTTGCAAGACCATTTCTTCTTTCACAAAAGTAAGTCACGTCCATTATTACATTTGCTTTTCCCCCCACAAATAGACAATGAGGCATTTTCTAGTAGCTAATTTCTGATGTCATCACGACAAGAGGGTACCATGCTTAAGTTCCACTTTGTCCTCCGCTACAGGATACACCAACCGCAGATATATATGGGAGCAATCTACTATATTTTTTCTTCATCCTTAATTACATGTCCTCCACAACAGGATCCTCTCTCGAATCCATAAAGCATTTACATTAGGGGAAGAGTTCGTGAGAAGGCTTCGATGCTACCTAGGATTTACAACACGGCAGAAACCACCAGATTATTAAGTAGGATACGCGCGTCCCCGTACTGGCTTGTTTCCACACACAGACGTGCATGCAACTGACGATAGAACTAATGTGCAAGTAGCAAATCCTGTGATCCCACGGTAACGAGAACGTCGAGAAGATTTCAAGTTTAAGATATACATTGGACGAGGTTTTCCTATTCACGTGTGGGCTTTTGGATACCATCAAGTTCGCATAACAGAATAGACGTTATGGATCTTTGTAGTGCACACACACGTTAAACCGCGGAGATGGAGAACGGGGCAAAGGCCTAGGGGCAAAGGTAGCATTGGCTAAACCCAGCAACCAGAGCTCGAATCCCGTCGGAAGCGAATTTCTGGAATTCTAAAAAATGAGCAATTCTTCTATAAAATTAAGCCACCAAGGGTTAATCTTGGTTGGTCTCATTTTTTTAAACCACGGAGGTGAGGGGGTTAATGTGATTCTTTTTCCTCATATGCATTGTAAAAATGCTAAGTGTTGACACTGGTATGAAAAAATCATGTGAGTTGTTGGACGCCATGACCCACCTTGGTCACAAGTAAGCTCTGTCACTGGGTGTGTCCAAGCCATCAAGAATAGTCGATGCTAATGCTGAAGTTTTTTTTTGCGGGGAAGTTAATCTCGTTTATCTAGACACAATGATGCCACTATTGTGAGCTTGGCTCAAACAACGTAGACACTTCGTTCCTCAATTAAATATTTGAACCTTTTGCTCTTCAGATAAATTATAGCAAATGATGAAAACATCAGGTATTTGGTGGGAGAAGATACACGCAACATATATACCTCATGTAACGCCACAACGACGTACCCTCAATTGTATCCGAACTGATTACTTAGCTAGAAGTACCATATCTTCACAGGTTCTCAGAAGAAAAAATGCACAAATAAGACTATTTCTGGCTCAACAAAGGTGCACATGTCAGTAAGTACATATCTCCTGACAAGAATAAATAGGACGGCAGTAATTCATATACGTAGGATGCAGCTAGCTGCTCTATAAATAAGCTGCCAATAAGAAGCAACAACCTACAACCAGGTATTTCGGATGATATCTCAATAGCTCATCCTTAGCCTCCCTCACATGCTTACCTCACTCTTTCATCTCTCCACGTTCGAACATAGGTTTGGGAAGCAAATAGGATTTGAGGCGCGTACACAATGAGTGTTGTACAAGTGCTGTTCAGCTTATAGGTGGCGCCAACTTGAATTTCCCAACATTTCTTTGCTACCAAAGAACTGCTTGGCTTCGGCTCACATGAATTCGGCCACAAAGCACCACAAGACATTTACAAGCAGTTCCACTTGATGTTTAATTAGATTACATCTATAATTGCTTTTTTGCTGGTTGTACAACTGCTCACATCTATTGAACTAATATATTTTTTAGAACGAATCCATAGATTATCCATGTTGGGTATATGAAAGCAACGCTGCAATCACTATGGGAAGATCAAATCACTGCTACCTAGTACTTCCCTACTTTTTTATTATGCAGTGCCCTAAATCCTACTTAAAGCGGAGTGTGCTGCTCGAGATAAATAAATGGACTTTGAATGTTGTAGAAAATTTGCAAGCATCAGAATTTCTCGATTTCTATGAACCAAAGAAAATGCAAAAGAAAACAAAGACAGCTTGAAGACTTCAATTGTACTCATTGCCAGGTCCATCTATAAATAGGAGGGAAGTGCTAGATATTTCACAGGTGTTGCACAACGACATGCATTGGCAGAGACATTTCTTTGCACCCACACCTTGCGTCTGTCACAGTACTCGGCTCATGTTTCGGTTTCCCCACCTTTGAGCTTAGGCTTGGGAGCCACCAGGAATTTGCAAGACCTTTTGATTCCTGACTGAGGTAAGTCAACCAGCTAAATATCGTGATGCCCAACAGACCAGAAGATAAAATTAAGCTCTCTTTCTTGCGAGGAAGTTTAAACTCTATATGATGACCTCTTCTTTTAATTACCAGTGAGCGCAACCGGTTATCCGACCTGGCCTGGAGATATACTTTTGAGCGATCTTATACTCAATTCTATCTTAATTTCTATGTACTCAGCCACAGGGTCTTCAGCGACATCTTGAGCATACTCCTCGAGGAAAGAACTCTTGAGATGATTCTAGAAAGCTTCGGGCATTAAAGCTTCTAGGCAGCAGGAAGTATGTTGAGGGCCACTTCTTTCAGTGAAGGCATCTCCTCCTGTTCATGCAAACAAACGAAACTGCCGCCTACTTTTCTCAGCACCTTCCAAGGGCCAGGGTAACACCTGCCAGTAAGGAAAAAAACGTGTTCACAGGCACACGTAAGCACCATATTAACTGAAAGCATGATGTTGATCAGACTACCATATCGATAAGAGGAGAATTAGTCTTAACATGTGCATACAGGACATATGAAATGATTAAGAAAATATCTGCCAGTAAGCAATTAGGTTTGTCTACAAACTCAAATGATTGAGACTACAGCACAGCAAGGATGTCAACAAACTTATGCCCAGAAACATGTCATACATCTCAATACAAGTATGTTAAAAAAATGTTCATGCGTACACATGGACCTACGCATTAGTGAACGCAGATTAGGGAGAACCAGCGTGCGAAACATGCACAGGATAACAATGCGAACCTGAAAAGTGCTCCCCCTTTTGACCCCTTAAAATTGTGAATATAGTAAACTGTCTCCAGTTTTGGAAGAAATGTCTTGGAAAGTTCCGCTAGCTTCGGGTAGAAAAAGGGCGGGTAATCTTCGCCTTGTTAAGGAAGTCAAATCTATAAACATGGAATCACAAAATAAGAGTTTCTAGTTCTCCGTTCAAGATGATCAGTTAACCATGCGCTCTATACAAAAGGATACATCCACTTCTTATCCGATCTAGTTCTCCATTGAAGATAATCATTTTCCGTTCTGTATTAAGAACTGCTTCCTTGTAAAGCTCCTCCACCACAAGCATTTCTGCAGAACATCATTGGCACATTACTATAGCAGCAAACTGAACTATGACTGAACATTACAATAAGGGAAGGATAGCTCAAACTTCAAACACCAGAAAAGCACACCATTGACATTGAAATAGGGATAAGCCACAAGAAATATCTCGTCATTGGGCTGCACGCGATCTGCCATCTTGACCTTTGTTGTAAAGCCAAAATCTTCGAATAAGGATGGTTTCGTTAGATAATCCAATTTCAGTGAACATCCTTCAAAGGCTGACTGTCTTGCAAAAGTAACCTCATTTGCCTCAGGGAAGAACTGAAACATGTTGAGACAGTTAAAAAGTTCATTGTAGGAGGTAAAGATACTAATAAATACAAGAATGCACAGAACGACATACAATTCTGGTCCGGGTAGCTTTCTCTGCAGGTACAAAGCGATCACAAAATTCTCTAATAAGAAGCATACTTCCTGTCATCTCGATTCCTCCTTCTCCATCACCTGAACAGAAACAAATTGGAGCTTTTCACGTAACAAATAACTTATAGTAACTTAGTAAGTTAAGTACGCAGAAAGGTCATCTATGTGGAACCTGGTACAGACTGTAGTCCTGCTGTAGGAAACTCTATTTCCTGTAATTATAACACACAGAAATCATTGACACAAAAGGAACACAATTAAATTCAACTAAGACATAAGATTGACGCTCCGGTTACTTGCCAATAGCTTCTTTCCATCCTTAAGAGCTGATTCTGTAGCTTCTTTCGCCTGAAATCACTACATGTATACCCTATTAGTCCTTGCATCACGCATGCATATTCTTTCACAGAATAAATAAGATGAAAGATACAAAACACTGTTATACAAAAACTACCGTAAATACAAATGATCACTACAATTTTAATCATCAAAGGTAGAGTTTAATATGCTGGGCTTCTCTGCCACATAAACACGTCTGCGTGTGAGGGAAGATGCTACCGGTATGGTAACTCAAACTACATCTCCAACTGGGGATGTTCATGGATTCTATCCAAAGTACAAACTACAGTTTTCAGATATAATATAGTGCTGAGTTGCTGGGCACATAACCCCAACAACCCACCGTATGTGTTGCTCTTACAATAGTTGTGTGTGACAGTAACTTTTCAGCAGAGAGATAGGTGTAAAAATATTTGCACCAAATGTGGAGCATCGGTTTTCCCACCTAATTGTGCAAAAGCCCAACTGAATGTGTAAAATACATGCCAATGCATAGACCACAGTCTTGCTTGTCTAGGTAAATTCAGTACTGCAATATACCTCACAAAAATATTTTACAAAAAATATATCAGAAACAATTACTGAAAATCTAAAATGCACATTATGTAACTAGTATTCAGACATTCCGCAAGTGCCTGACAGACAAAGGATTTGACATTGATCATGTGAGGTGCAAGTTCACCTCGAGTACAGGCAGCTGCACATAATGAGATGCTTGGCTCATATTAAAGCAAAGAGACTAATATCGGAACATAAAACTGGCACCGCATCAAAGGTCCCATCACATTTTAGGAGCACCAGTTGTCAGTGAACAAGTTTGCACAGGAGTACCTGGACTATAAGTTCTGTGTAATCGCTTGGGAATTTTGCATCGAAAGCATTGCGGGTGCTCTGGTCCCCAGTGACAGCACAGATATGGAAACAAGTTCTTAAGTTCCTCCTTTCCATGGTGAATATACCCCCACTGCCATTGCCACTTCTGATCGTAGGAACTCTCCAATTTGGAACCTTAAAAAAACAAGAAACTGCATGAACAGAAAGCTCAAGTTTAAATGGAAAGAAATCAATAAAATATGAGATAGATTTTTTTGGGACGGTATACCTGTTTACTAAGATAAGAAGTTTTGAAGGTAAGTGGTGGGTAGGAGCTTGAATAACTGGTTGCCATGGCCATTGAAGCCTGGGGGTCGGTGGCTAGGACAGAGAGCCAGAGGGGAAGGGGAGGGGAGGGGGCGGGGGGATAGGGTAGCAGTGTATGGTAATGGACAAAAATTGCTATTGGAGTACCCGTCTGTTTGGTAGGACCATATTGTGTGGTCCCAAATTGCTGTGATGAGAAAATATCTTGCCTGTCATGACAGCTACATACTGTGTGGATATGCTGCTATTAGTTCAGTTGATAAGATAAGGCGTGGCCTTTTCCAATCTAGTTTAGTCTAAAATATTGATGTATATTTATAAAGTGGGCCAAGGTAGTTTTGGCTGAGAAATGAATGTCTGAATGAATTTAAAAGGTACTACTAATGCAGAGTTTATAATTCCAGTACCTCACCTTGTCTCCCCTCTTTCAGACATGGTCTTGTTTCCACCACTTTGATTATCATCTTGGAAGGGGTCATCGCTACAGAACTGAGCAGGCTCCAACACCTGACTACAACTTCTCATTTGGGCGTACCCTAGCCCCAGACAAAATAATCAGCGTTTGGACTTCGGAGCCATAAGGGACATCAAAATGATCTCACAGACTATTAGAGTTGAGAGTTCCATATGATAAGTTTATCACGTCGCTTCTTCTATCATGACAGAAAGATTATCAACCTCTTGGCATATCTGATCAATCAGAGGATGTGCATTGTCATTTGATGTGAAGGAAGCGACCTCTCCCTTCAGCTCAACCCAACTACATCCAGTCTCCTTCTTTAACCCCTGCTCTTTCATGAATCCTCTAACACTAGCCGAACTGTTCCACATCTTTTTTGCAGCATATAAGTTTGCCAAGAGTGTATACATCCCTCCATCAGAAGGTTGCGCCTGAAGGACATTATTTGCAATGACTTCTCCAAGCTGAACATCCCCATGAGCATTGCACGCGCTAAAGAGAGTCTCCCATGCATTTGCTTGAAGGTCGGATGGGATTTTTCTCGTGAAGGTATAAGCCTGCTGTGTAAAACCCGATCTTCCTAGGAGATCAACCATACAGGAATAGTGATCAGATCTCGGAGTCAAGTTCCAATCTTCTTGCATACTTCTAAAATAGCGGCAACCTTCATATAAATAGCCTTTGTGTGCACAAGCAGACAATACACTTAGAAATGTTGCATGGTCTGGACGAAACCCATCTTCAGTCATCCTGTCAAAGAGTTTCAGAGCTTCAGCAGCCATACCATGATAAGCATATGTCGCAATCATGGCATTCCATGTCACTGTATCTCGCTGCAACATCAACTTGAAAACTAGGGAAGCTTCAGCAATTAGCCCACACTTCGAGTACATAGATATTAGTGAGCTCATCACCAAAGCGTCATGCTCAAAGCCAGTTTTGACTGCACAGAGATGCACCATTTTTCCACATCCTAGCGCAACGAGCGAGGCACAGATAGAAATAACAACGCTCAAAGTGGCTTGGTCGGGTCTGAGTCCTCCTCTGATCATTTCTGACAGCAAAGCTAGTGCTCCTTCATCTTTGTACCCGGAGATCAATGTGTTCCACGAGGTTTCATCTTTCTCTGGCATTCTTCTAAACCAAGTACTTGCACTATCCATGTCCCCTTGTTGAACATAACCTTGCAAGATTGTGTTCCAGGATACGAGATCCCTATCTGGCATCTCAGCAAACAATCTCAAAGCATCATCCACCCTCTCACTCTGCACAAACCCACCGATCATCGTGTTCCAAGCAACGACATCCCGATCAGGCATCTCCTGGAACACCTTCCACGAAGCATCGACATCTCCATTCTGCAAATACCCGCGCATAACGGCGGTCCAAGATATAGTGTCCTTCCGCGGCATCTCATCAAACAGCCTCCGCGCAACCTGCATCCTCCCAGCCCGGGCATGGCCGGTGATCATAACATTCCACGAGACAGGGTCCCGTCTCCGCATCCGACCAAACAGCTCCTCCGCGTCCTCCATGCAACCAAGCGCGACGTACCCCGACAGCAACGCATTGCACACGGACGTCGACGGCGAAACCGCACGGTCAAAGAGCTCCCTGGCCTCGCGGACACGCCGCCTCCGGATATAACCCGAGACCATCGTCAGCCACGAGACGTCGTCCCTGGCCGGCATGACGTCGAACAGCTCGCGCGCCCGCTCGAGCATCCCGTTGCGCACGTAGCCTGACACCATCGCGTTCCAGGAGGCCACGTTGCGGTGCGGCATCCGGTCGAAGAGCTCCCGGGCCTCGGCGACCCTCCCAGCCCGCGCGTACCCCGTCAGGAGCGCCGCCCAGGAGACCGGGTTCCTCGCGGGCATCGCGTCGAACGCCCTGCGCGCGTCCGCGAGCATCCGGTTCCCCACGAGGCCCGAGATCATGCAGTTCCACGTGAAGACGTTCCGCTCCGGCATTTCGTCGAACAGGCGGCGCGCGGCGGCCACCCTGCCGGCGCGCAGGTGGGCGGTTATGGCGGAGTTCCATTGGAAGATGTCGCCGCCGGCGGGCGACGGTGGGGCCGGGGCGCGGGTGCAGAAGCGGTGTAGGGGAATGGAAGCGCGGGCCGGTTGCAGAAGGTTCTGGAAGGTTCTTATCATGTTCCGAGGCGAATCCAGGGGAGAAAGCGGCTCTGGTTTGGTCTGGACTTATAAAATCAGATCGGTTTTGGCTCCAGCGTACAAAACTACAAACGCACTCTTTATTCAAATACGGAGTACATTTAAAATATATTTTGACATTGTAAAAAAAAAAAACGTTTACGCATACCTTTCACATGTGTGCTCAAAACCGTTTCACGAAAAAAACGTCTTTATCATGTCCAGTGTAAAAAAACAATAACTCAGTGTTGAAGTAAGACTTTTCACTTCTCGCAAAAAACTTTTTTTTCACAGAAAAAAGAAGTAAAAAATTTCTCGATATATGTTTTTGTCATTTTACATAAGTCACAAAAATGTTACTTAAGGTGCACTTAAAATGTGGAGATGTATGCGCGGAAATTTTCATCGCAATTTTTCGGTACATGTTTTTTCGATAAAATGATCACATGCATCTCAAGAGTCAAAGTGAATTTTTAACATTTTTGGCCCTATATAGTTTGCCACAGACAGTCACTTGGACCTGTTTAGCACATTTCTTGTTTTTTCATAAAAATCAATCTGAAGTGGATCGACGTCTTTTTTTTCTTATTGAGTGAGTAGGGACACAAGGTTTAGGACCGGGGTTTCAAATTTGTCAAGTTGTGGGCCTAATTGCATGTGTCGGACAAATGTAATTACTTAGTTCTAAGTGAAGTTGTGATTTTACCAAGATGTTTTCTATGTGTTGACTAGAAAAAAGCTTATGCTGCGTTCGGATGTTCGCTTTCAGCCTCGATATTGGATATTCGCAATATTCAGAGCCGAATATCCCGAATATCAGCGTTTAGATGTGTTTGGCATTGGGCCGTGACATTCGGGCTGAATATCGAGCCAGCCCGCACCTCAGCAAAACGGCACCCAGCGAATGTCGAGCTCCACCCCTGGAGATTGCTCTGTATTCGCGAGCTAGCACTCCCGTACCTGTTCGCTAGCGAAGAAATAGAACCCAGAGAGGGAGGACCTCCATCGTCGTCGGCCGGAAAACCTAGGACGGCGGCGGCGCAGGTGCAGAGCCCAGCGAGCGAGCCCTCCCGTTCGGCGGCGCGCGGCCGGCGGCATCCTCCCGTCACCCTTCCTCCCCGGCGCTGCTTTCTATCCCTGCCCAGCGCGGCTCCCTCCCGTACCCGTTCCCTAGCGAGCAGACCTAGGGCGGCGGCGGGCCGGCGGCGCGGATACTCCGGCCTCCCGCCCGAGCTCCTTCTTCCCGGCGTCTAGGCGCGGATCCGGCCGGCCTCCCGCGTCTGCCCCTACTTCCCGGCGCCGTATCGGGAGGAAGGGGAACCGCACCCACCACACCGCAGCATCAGAGAGAGAGCAAGGGACCTGCGCCGGCTGCCGCAACGGGGAGGAAGAGAAGCCGCGGGGCCACGCCGTCGCTGGAGGAGAGGGAGGGGCGGGCTGCCGCCGGTTAGTAGGAGGGCCACGCCTCTGCCATACGCCGGTGAGTACAAGGACAGGTATGGACCTTCAGTTGGGCATGTACAGACTCGTTGATGTACAGATTCAGTTAGGTGCTCATGTACAATCAAAATTTCTTGGAATTTCTTGGAATTCAGTTCGAATTGCTTGGATGTATAATGGACTAGATGTAATAGTTTGCTTTCTGTGTGGTTTGTAGTACTGTAACCTTGTCAGGTAGCAGGGAAATTTCTTGTCAATTGTACCTCTAATATTTTGATAACTCAGCAATGTTTAGAGCAAATAAACACTGGACAGTCACATTTGCTTGTTGTGTTCAGAGATCTGTCATTTGTGATTGCTATCCTAAGAAGGAAGAACTTGTAATATTGTGTTCAGAGAATATTATTGTTCTTTATATTTGCTTGTTCTCTCAAATACCAGAATTGTTGTCACCATTGTGTACAATTATTATTCATGTAGATAAAGGAAGTCTCAAATAACTGCAATTCATCAATTAGACCATCAAATAGTATAATGATCAAAATCTCGAAAAACTGAATATCTAACACATCCAAACAACATTTGATATTCAAACTCAATATCTTGTTTGGGTCTGAATATCTAACACATCCAAACAAAAATATTGACATTCAAACTCAATATCAATATCTCATGATATTGATATTCAACCCAATATCAATATGGAGCTCCCAATGCGAACATCCGAACGGAGCATTAGCATGCAATTTACGGGAGATAAACTTTCAGCAAAATAGTTTGTATGAAGTAAACAAAAAAAATCTGATTCGAGAACATAGAAAACAGAAGGTGCCTACAGCTAGGAATCTGAGAGGACTCCTAACTTGTTTTGAAAAGTTTCAGGGATTTCGATTAATTACAGTTCGAGTGAACTTTTCCCATTAATCTTGAAGGGGATGAGCTTGTTGCTAGCGCGCGGCATTTGTATGGCTGCTGATTGTGATTCCACTATCTAGTCTTACACAGCCAATGCCGAATGGCATCCATTCCCTGTCTCTTTGGACAATATATGCTTTAGAGGTGTAACTCAGATTTATGCTCCTGCGTGTTGGAATCTAGTTAGTCCATATAGAGTTCAAATCTTCCTATGGTTGATCTCTAATAATAAATTGTAGACGCGAGATAATGTACTCAAATGGAACATGCATAAACCAATTGATTGTTTCTTTTGCTCTGAGATAGAATGATTTAACCACTTTTTCTTTGAGTGCATAGTCTCAAGTAAAATATGTGATGTGGTCTCTAATTTTCTTGGTTTTAGAATTGGCGCTGATCACATGTCATTCTGCTGTAAAATGCCATATTTTTTTAGATCATCGAGGGCGCACCCCTGGTTCCATTGATAAAACTCAACGTAACCTAGCTTTCGAGCAGGTCCAAATCATAAACTGCATTACAAGTTTCCGCAGTGGCGAAGCTTGGGCCCATGCAATGGGGGGGGGGGGGGGGGGGGGGGGCAAACGGGCTGAATAGCGAAGCATAAGGCTATATTTTCCAAAACTGGGGGCGAAGGGCCCATATATGAGGCCATGCTTCACTAAAAGCCCAGGGGTTGGTGCCGGGGGGGGGGGGGGGGAGGGGGCGGTGGCCCCCTGACTTTGCCTATGCTCCGCCTCCACATTCTTCTTCATCTCTTGCAATTCTCCTCCTCTCATTCTTCTCCTGAAGCTCTTGTGTCGAAGTGGACGGCTAGGCGACTCGAGAGATGGTAGTTGCCTCTAGGATCGACGCACGTACGTAGGTGTTATCCAAGTCCCTTGTCATGCGATCTTCTTTGGGTCTGGTGAGTAGCGATCATCAGAATCATCCTCAGCCGAGTATGATCTCACTGCACGCACCACATCAAGTTAGCTTGGAAATGGCAACTTTCCAATTGTAGAGGGGATCAGAGAAGTTCCTAGACATAGGTGCAAAAGGCATCCATCTGCTCCAGCATTGGCTCCTTGAAAATCAGTTTTCATCTCCTCAGAGAGCACTGAACTAGTCTCCAAACATGTTTAATATCAAGCAAGGAATGACCATTGAAGATTAGATCAATCCTACCTTCCCCATAAACTCCAAATAATAGAAGCACAAACAGAATTAAGTACTGCATGTTTTTTATTTGCATCCCAAAGCCTAGCTACATAACTCTAACTTGAGCCTACATGGATTTGGAAAAAACTTGACACTACTTCCCAAACTTTTTTGCAACCAAGAAGTGAAAAAACAAGTGTGAGATGGTTTCCTCCTCTAAGCAAAACACACAGTCAATTGGTTTGTTCATGTTTCTTTTCTTTAGGTTATCTCTGGTCATGAGCTTATTCCGAGCAAGGAGCCACAAAAAGATGTGAATTCTTTGGGGGGGGGGGGGGGGGGGGGGGGGGGGGGGGGGAGTGGAGCTGCCACACAACTGGATGAAGACTGGAGTGACACCACCATTGTTCACAATAGCATACATGGATGAAATTATATAAACCCCTTTGCTCTCATATTGCCAAATAAGAGCATTGCAATCTGAAGAAAGAGAGATGCTAGCAGCAATCTCCTTCAGTTCTAGCCATGGTTGAAGTAATTTCTGAGAAAAATTCTTCTGAAGGTCAGCTTGAGATTAGTCAGCCCAAACTCCTCTATTTGCTTTACCCTGTTCATTACAAAGTACATAGATGTCGAAGAATTGGACAGCTAGAGGGGAGGTACTGAACCACGTGTCCTCCCAAGATCTGACCTTATCTCCAGTACCTATCTTCCATCTGTACCCAAATTTCATACTTTGGGTTGCCCACATTACTCCTTTACAGAAGTGTGAAACTCCAACTGTTTTGATACAGAAAATATTGGGCTATTGGTGTTGTACTTGGAGTCAACCATCTGTCTTCAAAGGTTGCCCCCATCCCTATCGTATCTACCAAGGTTTTGGTTCCCGAAAAAAATAATTTCCCGAGGGGGCTCGAGATTTCCGGTTACCGCGGTATCCGAGAAATCCCGGATGGTTACTAGACAAATTTAAAAATTAAATTTTGAATTCAAATTTTCCCAGAACATGCTATTTAGTGTTTAAACTTTATTTGGACACAACTTTGAGCGCAGCGTAGCGGCGGACATCATTTTGGCTGGGTAGGCACATGTTATGTCATAGGTTCGAATCTTGTTTGGCCCTTTTTTCCAAAATTTTGAACATTTAATCTTTCATAGGAAGAATAATACTCAACAATAGAAATGGGCTAGATAGTCGAACCCGGCACCTGTGTGCGAGACCATGGCGTTGCTGTCATCGGGCTACGCCATCAAACATGCAATAGAAATGAACATATATTCTGTTAATCTGTGTTTAGGCATTTAAATTCAAAATTTTAAAAAATTCTCGAGATTTTTTGACCGGTAAGAACATTTCCTGTGGGTGCTCGGGAAGCTCGGTTACCGGTAGGTAACTAGATTTACCGACCGGTAACCAAAACCTTGGTATCTACTAATCTATGAACCAAGAAGGCAAAGATTTACGTTGGCAAGTTCTGGAATTTCAAGACCTCAAAACTCCTTTTTCTTGCACACCAACTGGCAATTAGCTAGGTGTAGCTTCCTATGACCCTCAAAGTCGTTTCAAAGGCAGTTCACCATTTGGGAGTTTATTAGATCTAGTGCCCATTTAAGAAACTTAAAAAAAGAAAGGCGATAAATGGGAATACTTGCTAGGCAGCTCTTGATAAGAGTCAACCTGGCAGCATATGAGAGAAGTTTCACACTCCGTCCCGCCATTTTTTGAGGATTTTATCTATCAGAAGTCGAATGTTCTCTCTCCTAAGTATATCATAATGTAACGGGAACCCTGGGGAAAGCGCCTGCAGCACATCCCAAAATGTCCAGAAAGGGAGTCATTTCATCCTCGTCTAGACCTATTTGAATTAATTCACTCTTAGAGTAGTTAATTCTCATACCTGAAACCTGTTCAAAACAGGTAAGCACCCACTCGAGATTAGTTGCTAAAGTAGTGTCTGCTCTGAAAAAAGAATGATATCGTCTGCCCTATTGCAGACAGATAACCCCATATGGACAAACACCAGGTGTCAGACTAGGTTGGCACGAGCGGCTTTGATTAGCATCCTAGACAGTAGTCAGCACATCAACAACCAGATATAAAAGGCGGCAGAGGGTCGCCTTGTCTCAATCCTTTGTCTAAAATGCGATATGTGCCACAATGCTTTGGAGAATTTGGAAATATCGAAATGCCTTGATAGACCATTTCTCTCGGAGGGTGGTACAGCTCCTATAGGAAAAGCCTGCCTTGCCGTGGGGGTGAACATGGAGCTCTAGGCTCTGTCACTTAGCGCTCCCTCGCTATTTCTCTCTCGCTAGCGAGAAAGCAAGCCCCAATGACACCTCCAAGCGCTGGACAAACATTGGCTCCGTCCCCCATGACTCCTCTCTGGCCAAGCTGCTGGGGAAGCCGATGCTGCCACCTCAGGAAACACGGGCCAAGCTCCTCGAGATAGTTGGGCGTAGCGGTGCTGCTGAGTAAACATCCGAAACTGCTAGAAAGTTGCTGTAATTTGTTAGCTTTCTTGTTGAAATCTGAACTTTTAGTTTTTGCCTTCTGCCTATCGCTTTTAGTCGCTAGTTATCTGTAGGTGTCAAACTGTGTATGCTTCGACAATAAAACTCTGATTTCTTTGATGGAATGGAACCGGACTCCCCTAGCCTACAGGGGCCCTCTTGATAAAAAAAAAAAATTGTGTCGTTGGAGCAATCTTGGTCGAAACCTTAATCTTTGTCGCAGCCCTAAAGTCAGACGTCATTTAGGTTCAAATCTTGTTTTCATTTCCACGAATTTGCGGAATTTTATTTCCCATCCGCACTTGTTCTTGCTCAGCTCTGCCACGTCAGCATTTCTACCACATTTCCCCCCACTCGGGAGAATTCATAATAACCCCCCCAGCCACTTAAAACCCCACATGTCATTGACTCAGAAAAGGGGCATGTGGGCGATATTTAAGCCACGTGGGGGGGTTACACTCCCCAGTCAGTCTCCGCACCGGCAGGCGGCAGCTGCCGCGGCACCGCGCTCGCAGATCGGCGGCGCGCCAGCCATGACCACGAAGCAACCCCACCGGGACGCTGATCCAGGCGCCTCGCCTCCCCCTCCGCCGAGCCGACGCCCGCGCGGCCTCGCCACCGCTCCCGCTTCCTCCTCCGCCCCGGCGCGGCGGAGCGGCGAGCGGGAGCGAGAGCGGACGAAGCTGCGGGAGCGGCACCGGCGCGCCATCACCAGCCGCATGCTGGCCGGGCTGCGGCAGCACGGCAACTTCCCCCTCCCCGCCCGCGCCGACATGAACGACGTCCTCGCCGCCCTCGCCCGCGCCGCCGGATGGACCGTCCACCCCGACGGCACCACCTTCCGCTCCTCCCCATCCTCCTCCCAGCCCATTCCCCCTCCCCCTGCCCAATTCGTACGTGCGCGCCCTCCACTCTCTCACTTCCTTACACGCTCCGCAGGTTACATACATACTTAGATGCCCAATCCGTAAGCTGATTCCAATGTGCAAATACGATGTCATTTGGCAATGCGTAGAGTTTGCAAGAGATTACTAGCATTGTGCTGCGTCCATAACGCATTCGTGTTGGTGATGCCTTGTTCCTGATTTGCAGCAGGGAGCGTTCCATGCTACTCCTGTGGAAATTCCATCTTTCACCAACCATCTCAACAGCTACGCCATCGGGACACCGCTAGATTCCCAGGCTTCTGGCCTGCAAACAGATGACAGCCTGTCACTGTCGTCATTGGACTCAGTCGCGGTCGCGGAGCAAAGCATTAAGAATGAGAACTACGAGAATTCAAGTTCGGCAAATTCGCTCAATTTTATGGAAAGTGACCAGGTGAGCAAAGTTTTTCATTTGATACGCGCCGATGTTTGTAGACCAGAGAACCTTGGGGTTCTAAGTATCGCTATAACATCTTGGTGTCTGTCGGCTCTTCTGATTTATAAACCGTGAAGTTAGTTGCCATTGATAGGGTCTAGAATGTTGTAGCCCCAGCTTGCAGTAGTGTTCTAGTTGCATTTATAGCAGTATTTACGTGTAACAGTATTCTGTCATATATGAGGCTACAGTAGGTTGAACAGTGATAAGCCGATTTGCATTGTCAAGTTCACTGAATCTTCATCTCGCAGTGCTGCTTTTCCTTCGAGCTTTCTGATTTATCTAAAACAATTGGGCGACAATTCCATGTTTTATTTTGATTGTTCAACTGTAACAGTTAGTGAGAGCATCAGCAGTGTGGGCGGGTGATTACACGAGAACTCCGTATATACCAGTATATGCCTCTCTGTCTGTAAGTTCCTGGTGAACCTCTTGATCACAAGCTACTATGTTAATTTAATCTTGCTCTTTCAGTATACACATGGTTGGAACTGATTTTCATGTTTTGTTTAGAGTTCTGTAATTTATGTTTGAGAAATTGCACATTTGCACCCTTAACTTGCAAGTCTGTATCACTTGGTGTTGGAACTTAGAATTAAATTAAAGCCACCCTTAACTTGTTTATTTTCATCAGTTTGGTCATTTACCTTTTTTCTAACAAATCCGATGTTTTGGTATGTTGTTTGAGGTGGACTAGGTGAAGATGAGGTTGCTTTGTCATTTCCATTTGAAGTTTTGTACTATGCAGGCTATATTGACTACAAATCTCATCATGCATGCTCATACATATGTTATCCCAAGGCAAACACGCATTGCCAATCAATATAACTTAAACACTACCAGCTATCACAAGTTCATGCAAATCTATGAAGATGTGAGATTAAACCTTTAGGTCCTGTAGTTAAGCATGAGGTTCGGATATAGAAGGCATGACTCGTGACAACTTCCCAGTTATCAGTGCATTATAATTTTTTTGTTGCTTTATGGAAAACGAATTAATACTGAGTTTCACTAATGTGAGTTAGGAACAAACCCTTACATCCGCACAAAGCAGAAAGCACAAACTTAACATAGACCAAAGGTCAATCCGTACAGCTCTGCGATTGAGATGCATTAGTCTTCCTAGTTGCCTCCCTTTAGTCGTGATGGTCACTTTCCATCCTCTGTTGCTTCACTGAACTATGACACTCTGGCTGGATCCCACCTTTGCCGTGCAAGAGGGTGCAGAAACCATGGAATTGGTCCGCTCTTTTTGTTGCTACAGCCCTCTGTTCACTGCGTTGTGGGCTCTAATGTGATGCAGGCCATCTCTCGCTGCTAGTTGGATGGCATGTGTTAGTGTAAAGTGGATGCCCAAAAAGGTTCAAAAGATATAGTACTTTGCAAATGTGCAAGCCTGTTTGTATGTTTTTACTCGGTTTGCCCCTGGTTTTGACTCCTCATTTCCAGGTGGATGTGTAACTTGAATTTTTAATGTGGCACCAAATTCACACGAATCATATGAATCTGACTGATATCTCAGTATGTCGTACGCATCCATTCTTTTTAAGATCTATGCATTTGAAATAAATTGTAAGTTGAGAAAGTTAAGGTTTCTGCATCTGCCAGCCATATATTTCTGAAATTTCCACATCTATGATTTCTATCTATCTCACCAATTCACCATGCTTTAGCATTTTTGCTGTTTCTGTAGATGGGCATTATCAATTGTTATTGCCAATTGGTTGATCCAGAGGCTATACGAGCTGAACTAAGGCACCTGAAGTCTTTGAATGTTGACGGAGTTGTTGTTGAATGTTGGTGGGGGATTGTGGAAGCTTGGACTCCTCAAAAGTACGAATGGTCTGGCTACAGAGACCTTTTTGGTATCATTAAAGAGTTCAAGTTAAAAGTTCAGGTTAGCATATTATCATGACTTATAATATTATTGACACCTGATATTTTTGTGTTTATGTAGTAACTTTGTACACAATTACTTTTGGTGATTGAATTATTGCCACTTAAGTATTCATGGATCCCTCAGAACTTTTGCATTGACTTAGACGAAGTCATCCATACATTGAATCCGAAGGGACTATAACTTTCTTGAGTCCTGACATAACCAGACAGTTGAGCCTTCAAAAATAGACCTTCCAAAACGAGGAAGTAACTTGACTAAACCTTTTGAGCTTATATGATGAATTTTCAAATATGAGCATGATGTAACATTGCAAAAAAAAAAAAAAAAA
Source organism: Poa pratensis (assembly GCA_947311845.1). NCBI lineage: Eukaryota > Viridiplantae > Streptophyta > Magnoliopsida > Poales > Poaceae > Poa > Poa pratensis. Next base: position 13,805,584 of record CAMZMU010000043.1, read on the forward strand.
AATTGGTCAAACTAGATAAGCCTCTCTTTTCTTCTTTGTTGCACGAATCGGACTTACAATGGCTAACAAGTGTCTTCCACAAATGTAAGGTTGTATTGTCATTTCATGGTCGTGGGGAGTGTGGATCTGGTGATGTGTTAATCGGTCTCCCTAGGTGGGTCATGGAAATTGCACAGGAGAACCAGGATATATTTTTCACTGATCGAGAAGGTAGGAGAAATACAGAATGCCTCTCCTGGGGAATTGACAAAGAGCGTGTCCTTCGAGGGAGAACTGGCATTGAGGTATTGGGTCATCCTTGGTAATCTCTCTTCTCTCCTCTTTAAAGTTCAAACTCTCTTTTAGAATATGTGTTTATTACAAAACAAAAAAACTGTCATTCTCCTTGGACAAGCATTTGTTTGGTCTATTCCTATCCTAGTAATTATTTCAATTCATTTAAATGTTAGTCATTTCTACAGTGGTAATTGTAGTATATCTTGTACATAGCCACTAGCTGTTCTGTTATTGGATACTTTAAAACAGGTTAATATGTTATCATCTTCAATCTTTTCATATCAATTCTCTAGTAGAAAAAACTTGTGTAGTGATACTTAATGAGATTATATCCAGGTTTATTTTGATTTCATGAGGAGCTTTCATATGGAATTCAGAAGCTTGTCTGAAGAGGGTCTTATTTCTGCTATTGAGATTGGATTTGGTCCTTCTGGAGAGCTAAGATACCCTTCGTGTCCAGAACAAATGGGCTGGAGATATCCTGGTATTGGCGAGTTTCAGGTATTTACTTAAAACTCTAAAGGTTTTTCGTTTTTTAAAGAAAATACTAAAAGAGTATTTACTTATCCCAAGTTTGAACCATCAAGGATAGGAATGGATAATCCAGTTTTCCTTCTTTTCTGCTTCTGAACCCTTCTTCTTTTATTCATTAAACCTGAAGGAGTGTAAAATATTACTGTTATGCACAATTTCATTGTAGTATTAATAGGGCTTCATTTAGTGTAGACGAAACTTCATGAGTACTCTAGAAGTATATGTGTATACCAACTAGGGGTGGACCTAGAGCAGAAGTAAACCGGTGTCACACACTATAGTTGGATAAAACATATGAAATAAAGTAATTTGGACCCGGTGTCCTGTGACCGGTCCCCGGGTGACTTAACCAGGGTACGCATCACCATCACCATCACCATCACCGACTGTAGTAGCCTGCAAATATACAAGTGAGTTTGAGTAATGATTTTACAGTAAAAGACGTGTCTCCAAAGAAACATTTTGGTAATCCCGTTCAAAACAGGTCCTGAGCCAGATTTGAAAACCTTGTTGCAGTGTAGTAGAAGTTGCTAAACTAAACTAAACGTCTTTTGTCAAGATAAGCATTGTTCCAACTTATTTTCTTATAGCCTTATGTGTGGGCTATGACTTGAACTTACCTTACCTTTTGGATTGCACATATCCAAAAATGTTATATGCTACATTATTTGTAGTGTATAGTCTCATGCATAGTTTTGTAAGTGTATGCAGTATACATTGTTTTGTTGATTGCTTCGTTGACAGTGTTATGACAGGTATATGCAAAAGAACCTGCGGCAAGCAGCCTTGACACGTGGCCATTTGTTTTGGGCCCGTGGACCTGATAATACTGGTTACTATAATTCAAGAGCTCACGACACTGGCTTTTTTTGTGATGGAGGTGATTATGACAGCTACTATGGACGTTTCTTCCTTAATTGGTATTCTGGAGTCCTCATAGATCATGTGGATCAGGTGCTCTCACTTGCTACTCTTGCGTTTGATGGAGCAGTAATTATGGTGAAGGTACGCAGTATGCTATTTCTCTGTACAGTTGTTGGTTGGGCCTTGAAGCACCATATTCTTCTCTCTATAATTTTAAAAGGCTCCACATGTATTCCTTGTGCTGCTCTCTAATTTACACTAAAAAGGCTCCACATGTAATTATCACATCAAACTTTGCACTAAAAGGGTATTCCTCTTAAGATTTTTTTAAATTATGTATTGCGGTTCTGTTCAAAGCAGCCAAAGGTTGCTGAAAACCTGGTATAGTACTATAGCTTTGATAACTCATGGGGAATTGAATGCCTAATCATGAAGCACCCTCGAGTTTAGACAAGATATGGTACAGAAGTACTCAAACTGCTAGTAATTAGATCGACTAATTGAAATTAGTTCAAACTCCTAAGCAAACTTGTGAAATACCGTCATCATATCTAGATACACATTTTTTAGATAAAGGGAGCTTTTAAGTATATAGATACACATACATTAAGCGGATCCTTTGCATGCTCTCATAGTACAACCTTTCAGTATATAGCATGTGCTGCCCTGATAACTCCATGGTACTCCAGTTTGGCTGTTTCATGACAAGACAATTGTCTTTCCTCAGATCCCCTCTATGTATTGGTGGTACAGAACCGCAAGTCATGCTGCAGAGCTTACAGCAGGTTTCTACAACCCTACAAATCGAGATGGATACACTCCAGTTTTCAGAATGCTCAAGAAGCATTCCGTAATTCTTAAACTAGTTTGTTATGGGCCGGAATTTAGACTTCAGGAGAATGACGACGCATTTGCTGATCCAGAAGGTTTAACCTGGCAGGTGAGATGTCCTAAGAATCCTCTTCAGCTATGTTTGCATGTTTTTTTCGTGTGTTGATCTCGGTACATATGAAAATGTGCAGGTTATGAATGCAGCATGGGACCAGGGTCTATCTATAAGTGTAGAGAGTGCTCTTCCATGTCTTGACGGTGCGATGTACCCTCTGATCCTTGACACAGCGAAGCCGAGGAACGATCCTGACCGTCACCATGTCTCATTCTTTGCGTGCCGTCAGCAAACTCCATCTCTTTTGCAGGGAAATGTTAGCTTCTCAGAGCTTGAGACCTTTGTAAAGTGTATGCACGGTTAGTATCAGTTTGTCGCTTTCTCACTCCCTCGTAGTGCCATTATTTCACTGTCTTCTTGATTTTGATCAGTATATTTTTATTTTCCTTTTGGGGTTAATAGAATGACACGTTCATAGTGATTTTGGGCATGCACCGTTCTGTAGAATCTCTGAATTCTTCCTTTGAGAATTATATGACCTGATAAGTATATGATTTCATTTGCAGGGGAAGCTACCCAGAACTTTGTAGATTGACCTCGCTTTGGCAACTCGTTCCATGTTACAAAAATAACAAGACCGGAGGGGGGACTCCACCCCGGCTTTGACTCGAACCCGGGACTATGCTGCAACTATTGTTGCGCTCTGCAGCTCTAGATTCGCTGTGTGGCTATGGCAAGCGTCCAACTCATATTGTAGATCGCTCCCCCTGCCAGCCATCCCCTCCTTTGTGTCAGTCCACCAGATGCCACTCAACTGTGCCGGTTATAGCGCAAGGATTAGTGTTCTTTCTTGTGCAAGTTTTACCATGGCATGGCTTGGCTTGGACAGTACAGTTTGAAAGAACGGGGTGGCATGTATTTATTACTGCATTATCACGCTATAAGATGCAAAACAATCATGTATTCTACTAATTGAATGGTAAACTAGCACTTATTCCTGATACTACTTCATCAGTGGGTATGGGTTACTGATGGTGGCTGCGGATTGGTGATTTTGAGCAAGGAGAGGTATCTGGCTATCTGCGTTCCAGGTTCTTCACCTTCTTGAACCCCTACAGCACAGATGAAAGCCATCAGTTCACATATCGACCAAACAGGCGACCGATCAGTTGATCAAGGTACGTATGGCGTCCATGATGTCTGCTACGGCGAGCTGGGATCGCGCCCCGGACCGGCAGCCGACGATGAACCAGTCTTCCTTAGCGTGGAGGGCGGCGAGTGGGTCGACGAACCGGCTGTTCTGCTCCAGCCTGCCGTGAGGCGTCACAGAGAGGTAGCAAGGCAATGTAGCGGTCGAGGTACTCGGCTGGAATTAAAACTCGCGTCTCGAAATCTACTCGGGATTGGCTCAAACTCATTGCTAAACGAGTCGAAGCGAGTTTTTATTTTAGACAGTAAATGAGTTCGAGTTAAATGAGCAGTTATGTGCTACTCGAACTCGGTAAAAAAAGCCGTTACCTATATTCTTGTCTTTATTCACATTTTTTCCTGAATATTATACTTTAACGACTAGATATTACTTGATAGTGTCATATTATCATTAGTTATTGTGATAACTACATCATACATGACCAAATAATTAGAAACAATTATATATAAAATCTCTTATAATGCATGTTAACAGTTTTACCGAGTTAAACGAGCAAAGTCGTGAGTTTAGCGAGCCGAGCCGAGTTCTAATTATGGACTCGTTTGTTAAACGAGGCAAGCTGTGACGGCTCAACTTGAATTCCAGACCTACTCCCACATGCGCACATCAACGTAGCCATACTGGCTTGTGGCCAGCACCACGTGGCCGCCGTCGCAGCGCTGCCGTTGCCTCTCAACGAGCCCATGGCAGAGATTAGTGATAGGGCGGTGGCCTGACTTATTCGATGATGGTGGCCTCGTTGTCATTTGGATGACATGGTCACTGAATCTTCGTATTGGTGATGGTCTCCGGCTACGCTTGTCACGTTCGATGGCGGTAGAGACGTTCTCTTATGTGAACGTTGAGTTTGAGGCCAGCGGCGGTATGGGAAGCACCCTACACTTTGAGATCAGGTTCGATTCAACGTATCAGGTGCTATGCATGACAATTTTGGGGGTGCTGTCAAATCAGGGATAGCCGACGGTGGGGATGTGGCGTATCATGGAGACATCATGTGCATCAGTTCGACTGAGGCTTCGTTTCCCATTTCGGAAAAAAATTGAGTCAGGGCAGCGGTGACCACCGAATGTGCTAGTAGGAGGCGGTTGTGCATCTATGATGATAAATACGAGGTTGAGTGGTGGAGACATAAAGTATGTGATATGAAAGTACGATATGTTAGAGGTAATAATAGGAGGGGTACATGTCACCGGTGGTAAAAGGTCCATACACTATAAAATCCATCTCATCTCATCAGGCACATAAGCAACACATGCATCACAAATGGTACATAATGGCAAGATCGTGATAACACAAAATAGCTAGCTAGAAAACATATAGTACTATATAATAGATATATCTACTGGTTACATCCATGAACCGAGTTGATTGAGTGTGCTATGTACTACTTCTAGTTAGAGATGGGGTATACTAACTATAGTAGTACGGGCTACCATCAGCGTGCAAGGATCTTCTTCATTCATTACATGCTTTGGTGTATCTCTTTTGCATGTTCACAGGTGCGGGATTGGAAGGCATGGGGAATCGAGCATGTGCATGTTTAGGTGTTATCACTCGTGTTAGCCCACGGCGAAGTGTGGTTGTTAACACCTACTATGGTGTGAGCAAAAAATATAGGGGACAGAAGCTCCTACATATGCTAGATATTTCTTCTTATCACCAAATTATATAACTGAAACTTTGACAACAAACTACAAGTGGTAACTCTTTAATCTCATCTTTTTCTTTGCAATACAAGCATTGACACAATAAAACATAAACTTCACGTCTTCAAGATAGCATCAATATCTGAACTGTGCGTATTTTATAACAAATAAGGTAAATATGAAAAAGAAATCTCTTCATAACATCAAATTATATATACGGAATTTTTGACAAACTACAAGTGGTGCCCTCGCATTTGCGAGGGCCCCTGTGCTAATTAGAGGTAATAATAGGAGGGGTGGTAATAAAATTCCACATGCATCAGTTGGATGTAGAGGATGGGGTCAGTCCCCCTTTCCAAAGAAATTATAGGAGGGATACAGGCCATGGGTGGTAAAAGGTCCACACTATATAAAATCCATCTCATCAGGCACATAGTAACACATGCATAGCAAATGGTACATAAAGGCCAATATTGCGATAAAACAAAACAGCCAGCTAGAAAAACATACCATGTAATCGATATGTCTACTGGTTACATACATGAACCGAGTTGTGATTGAGTGTTATGTACTACTTCTAGTTAGAGATGGGGTATACTAGTACGTGCTACCATCAGCGTGCAAGGATCTTCTTCATGCATGGCATGCTTTGGTGTATCTCTTTTGCATGTGCACAGGTGCGGGATTGGAAGGCATGGGGAATTGAGCATGTGCATAAGTAGGAGTTCTCACTCGTGTAGCCCAGGGCGAAGTGTGGTTGTTAACACCTACTACGGTGTGAGCAAAAAATATAGGTGACAGAAGCTCCTACATATGCTAGATATTTCTTCTTGCTTGGCTTCAGTGTTCGAATGCCAATTAGTTCGAGGTGCACACACATGTTCTACGAGATGTAGGTGCTCTAGACATGATGAAATGTGGCTGCGGGCACACGGAAAATGGGGTACAACAGAATGTATAGAATCTAGCAGATGAAGTATTTGTCCTCGAACAATCTGATGAAGTTCACTCAACAAGCATTAACAAATAAGACTCATCAGAGGCATCTTGATGTCATGGAGCTATGAGGTGGATTCCATCATTTGTCATCTTGTTAAGGGCCTTACACATTTGTTAACACCAGGTCTTGTGGGCGGGGCAGAGGAGCGGCTGCCCACGGCCCAGGAAAAAAGGGGTCCACCTCAGACTACCTAGCTAAGTAGATATATGGGCCTTTTGTAATTTACTCTCGAGAGAAACTTGACAAGAATCTAAGAAAAGAATGGAGAACTAGCCATGTGTGCTTTTGGCTCAACCACACAAAGCAGTAGTCCCTCTGTTTCTTTAAGTAAGACTTTTTTTCAAAAATAAAACTATGTGAAGTTTGATTAAGTTTATGAAAAAACGATTAACATTTATAATACCAAATCAATACTATTACATAGGATCATGAAATATATTTTCATATGATCTCCATACATTATTGTAGTTGTTGGTCATTTTTAAAAAGTTGGATAAGGCGGTTTCGCCAGAGCGACGTCAGCGGCAGCCACCGAATAGACTACTAGCAGGCGATTGTGCATCTCTGCGATGAAGGCGAGGTTGATTGGCCGAGACATAAAGTATGTGGATATGAAAGTACGATATGTTCGAGTTAATAATAGAGGGGTATATATCATGCGGGGTAAAAGGTTTGGACTCTATAAAATCCATCTCATCAGCACATAACATAAGCAACACGTGCATAGCAAATGGAACATAGAGGCCAATATCACGATAACACAAAACAGCCAGCTAGAGAACATATACCACTCTACTGCTTAGATCTACATCCATGAATAGAGTTGATTGAGTATTATGTACTACACCTATGTAGAGATGGAGTACACTCGTACGTGGTAAAATCAACATGCAAGGATCTTCTTCATGCATGGCATGCTTTGGTGTATCTCTATGCTTGTTCATACGTTTGGGATTGGAAGACACAGGGAATTCAGCATCTGCATGATCAGTGAGTGTTACTCGTGTTACTCCACGGTGAGGTGTGATTGTATATACCTAGTACGGTGAGAGAGAAATACCTAGGTGACAGAAGCTCCTACATATGCTGGATATTTGTTCTTGTTTGGCGTCATTATTAGTATGCCTATTAGTTCGAGCGGCGCACACATGTTGTACGAGACGTTCATGCTCTATGCGTGAAGAAGTGTGACGGAGGGCAAACGGAAAATGGGGCATAGCAAAATGTGTAGACCCTTGCAGCGGGATTAAATATCGGCATTCTGATGAAGCTCGACTCAACAAGAATTAGCAAATTAGTCCCATGATGTCATGCTGAAACCTTCCTAGAATTGTGCAGAAATTTCCATTTTTTCAGCACATTTCCTAATTGGTACCAATCCAACTCTCAGCTAGCATGTGCAAGTAGTCTCAACAGATACAACCAAATCTACAAAATCTCGGGTCAGCATATCTTAATACATATACTTACCATCAAACATACCAACGGTTCACAATCAACTGGCACCAGCGAGCATCTCACACTCATCGACCATCACCTACTAGCTACATGGAGGCATCGGCCAGGTCCTTTCTGTAGGGCGCCGGCTGGTCTCCCTCCTCACTGGACGCTGATGTCGGCGCCTTGCCGGCCTCTGCCTGCCCCTGTGCCCTCCCCGCCACCGGGACGTATGTCACCACCGTGTCCTTCCTGAACATCAGGTACACGAAGGCGACAAGGTAGGCGGCCATGAGCGCGAAGACGATGATGGAGACGAGCACATTTGCGTACTGGGCAGGTGGTTGTGCGCCAGCCAGTCTACATAGGTCCACACTAGGAAGTAGGTGTTGACCACGATGAGCGCCGCGCTGAGGGCCCAGGCGACGATCACCGTCTGCACCCATGCATTGATCATTATATATGTGTAAAGTTGCAATCTTACGGCGTAACAGAAAGTTGTCCTACTGTGCAACTGTGTGTAACAGTCATTTTACTGTGTAAATGTCAATTGTGTGGGTGTGTTTTTGGTCAGTAAATTGTTTGGAGGCTTACATAGATGGATTCCTTGAGGGGTCCTACTTTCTTGCTGCTGCTGCAGAACTTGAGAAGAGGGATGAGAGCGAACGGCATCTCGAACGACAGAATCATCTGCATCAGAAGAGAATTCAGGACCCAGAAGCTTGTCAGTTAACTGGAATTTTTCTTTTCTTTGCAAAGTACGTGTAACTTAAACTATCAACTAGGAACGTGAAACTGGGAAGAGGTCGAGGAGGCGTACGGATGACAGGATGATTAGCTTGCCAGCGCCTGACGGACCACTGACAATTGCGACAATAAGGCTCGGAGCTATAGCAATCGTCCGAGTGATGAGGTTCCTCACCCAGTTCTTCAACTTCATGCCCAAAAATCCCTGAAATGCAGAACATAAGTTGTAAGAAAGGTACTCAGTGAAACTTACTTGTCTTCTGAATTTCAGGTACACCCCCCCTCGTTTCGTCCTGTCCGCTCCCGCGAGCGGCAGGGCGGAACCCTAGATCGAGCCGCCGCCGCCGTCCTCCCCACCTCGCCCCCTCCTCCCCGCCGCCGCCAAAGGGCGTCGCCGGGCGAAGCCCCGGGGACGCCGGCGGCGGCGGGCCTCCTTCCCCCTCGCGCGGTGGTGGCGGCGCGGGCTGCTGCGGTCGGCGGGGGCGCGGCGCTGTTCGTGGGGCGCGGCGGCGTGGCTGCTTGGCGGCGGCGTGGCGGCTACGTGGTGGTCGTCCTCCCCTACGCTGAAGCTAGGACGACGAGGAGACAAGATCTGGCCGGCCGGTGACCACGGCTGCTCGACGGCGTTGAGCGGGGAGCTGCGGCTCGGGGGACGAAGCAGGGGCTGGTTCCCCCGGGAGTTGGACGAGAGGGCTCCTCCACTCCCCCCCACTGCTCTGGCCTCGCCGGTCTGCTGGTCTCCGGTGGTTTGGATCTCCTGGTGGCTCCGATGCTTTGGCGTGAGGGAGTTTTGGAAGCCGGGGCGGCGGCTCTGGGCAGGTGGGCGGCGCCGACCTCTCCGGTGGGTGGCGGCTGCTGGTGCTGGTCCTGCTTGCCGTGGCCACTGGGGTGGCGCGGAGGTAGGCGGAGGTGGTTGTGGCGTGTGGCGGCTTCGGTGGCTTGCGCTTGATGGAAGTCCATGGCCTCCGGATGCGGCAGCGGCTCCTCTTGTTCGGCTTGGTCGCAAGAGTGTTGCTTGGCGGCGGATTTCGAGGGCCGGGGCAAACCCTTGGTTGCTTCGACGACCACGACGACGGCGGCGCTCCTGCGCCGCTTCCTTCCTGAAGGCGTCATTGAGGTTTCTCATATCCCTCGCCCCCCCCATCCCCCTCAATTCCCGGGTGAAAACTCTAGGCTTGCGCCGGGCAGCGGCGACGCTTCAGCGCCGTTCTCCTCCTTGGAGGCGTTGCCTTGGGAAGGTTGGGGCTTGGGTGGGCCGTGTTGTGTTCGGCGCAATGGATGCACTGTCAACAACGATCTCCGGCATGTTCAAGGTGTTTTCTCGGTGGCGTGGCGTCGTGAATGCATCAGGGTGTCTGCAGCCGTGGCAACAGGGCGGAGAGCGTTGGTTGTGCAGTTTAGGGGTGCAGGTTAACTCCTGCCAATACTCAAACCTGCACTTGTAGCACTGGGGTGCTCAAGGACCTCTCTGCCGCCCTCGTCTGCTCGCGATCCAGCCTCTGTAGTTCTTGTAGCGCTTTGCTAGCTTCTTTTAAACTTGTTCCTGCATTTGTAATCAGTACCTTGTATCCTAGCCGGGTGTTGGCTTTATTAATTTAAAGTCGGGTCTTTTAGGCCTTTGATCTAAAAAAGAAAGGTACTCAGTGGCATAAATAATGCTCAAGGACGAAAGTTATCTTTCAAATATATAGTCCGTATAAATAAACCCAATAACACCTGGATCAGGAAAAATTACCTGCATGATGACCTGCCCAGCGAATGTGCAACTAATTGTGGTGCTTTGCCCAGAAGCTAGCAGCGCAACCGCATATACAACAGAGCTTGATCTCCCCAACACATTCTGAAAGGATGAAAAAGTTATTTAAATATAATTTACTTCGGAACATATGAGATGTGGCAGTTAATTCCTTTCATATTACGCATCATAAGGTATAAGATGTTACTAAAGCTGGAATGACCCTTTAAACAGCTCAAGCGGGGCACACCCTGAGCAGCAGTGGTGCAGATTGAAGAGTAAGATCGCCACATGTGTTGGCATCGGCCGGGGAGAGACTGTTCGCACTGCAAATGGATCCAGCAACGACAACCACTGCGACGTTGATGAGGAATGCCACGATGAAGGCAAGGCTGCACTCGATGAAGAAGTATCGACAGGCCGCCTGTCCAAAACAAGATAACAGCAAAGCCATTTAGCCACTCAGTGACAACTGTAGCCAGTCGCCTTTACTGCACTCTCTCATATCCTCTGGGTGCAACCTACTCTGATACTTTTGTCTGACCGTGGAGTCTTTCTTGAGAGGACCAGGGCAGAGTGCAAGAACAAGTTGTACCTGCATGAATGTCACAGACAGGCCATCATGTACTCTTCCTCCATGGATCGATGCAAAATAACCATGGTGACCAAACCCCGATGACTAAATAAGTTCCTTACGGCGTGATTATAGCGCCAAAGAGCGCGATCGCATTAGTGGCAGCGCCTTTCCCTCGCAGAGAGGGGACAAACATGCCCTTGGCCACCTCCCCTGCGGATGGCCTCAGGTAGCTCAGCTCTCCAAAGAAGCAGCCAGCCATGGTGAACATGCACGCGGCTATGATACACTCCAGTTTCCGGGCCTACAATTGATGTTACATGGTAAGGTTAAAATAATCAATAACCTATTATCGGCCTAGAAGGTCAAGTAACTGTATAGATAGATGAGAAATTTCAAGGAGGGGCTTGTGTTTGTGTACCCCAAATCTCTGCACCCCAAGAAGCAAGAGGGTGCTGAACACCGTGAGGATAACTCCGACCCACACAGGAATCTTGAACAATATGTTGAATGCAAAAGCGGTACCCAACACTGCAGTAAAAAACATTATGTTACGGAAATGCAAAACCCAGCAAAGAAAAGAAAGAAATAATATAACTAATATGGTTTACTAATCAACCTTCAGGGATATCATCAGAAATCACTGCCAGCTCAGCAACGATCCATAAGCAAGTATTGACAAAGCAGGGGTATTCTTCCCTGCAGAGTTCAGCAAGGTGCCTCCCTATACAGGAATTCAGCGGTAAGTGCGGAATTGATGTACAGAAACCAAGGAAAAATAGCTCGGTGAAAACTACCTGTTTTCACTCCAAGGTTGGCAGCTAATGTTTGTATAAAGAGCGCAAATATCATCCCAACTAAGATGACCCACAGGAGCTGTTCATGGAAAAAAAACTGAGATTGGTGGTGAAAGTATGACTGATAGTTAGGAAAATGAGAGGAGAGAAACATATATGACAGGCTGAGTGTGTTCTTGTTTTCTCTTTCGAGCTAACCCTTTCACTGAAGAATTATTTCTCTTGATCAAATCTGTCATCTATTTTTACCAAGAAATAAAATTAGTGAATACCATTATTTAATATGTTGAAGACTTGTTTGATTGTTTCTGTTTATTGTATCACTATTATGATTGTCCTAAAGGAATAGACTTCGTCTGGTAGTCTGGGGTAAAGTATGTCTGAAATACTGTGCCTTACATTAGAAATGAGCATTTAGATTCTTGTTCACTATGGATACACTTGAGTTCAAAATTTGTATTTACAGAACAGGATAAATATTCGGTGTAAACCATAAACACAGAGCAGCAATAAAACTATGCCGGTTCAGCTCTAAAATCGAAGTGTTTTTGGGAAATATTCTCTAGAGTTAATACTCCAAAATGAATGCAAATTGGAAGCCAGTCCCTCCGCAAGCTGGTCTTTGTTTCTCATTTTCAGATTGCATGCCCAAGCCAGTGTGGTCTTCACTCATGCATAGAGTAGGTGCTTTGAAATGGACAAAACATAGATCAGTGACAGGTGCACAAATTGGAGAAATCTTTCAACGGACAAGCCAAAAAATGGTCCATCGGTTCCAACTAGAAATTGATTCAGAGATTTTTTTAACTAACAGATCATTCATTATTTGAAGAGGTCAAATTTGGTTCTACGAGTGTCACTAACTTTTACTAAAATATTTCCACTTCTGTGACATCAGATCGACAGTCCCATGATATATATTGCTACTCCAGGTTAAATTTACTAAACCAGTCATCATGAAATTATACTCTCATCTGAGTTTGTAATTGTTCGATAATGCACACAAAGCCACAAAATTTAAAACCACTCTTGTCTCTTTGCAGAACCTAAATAAATTTCAATTCTTTTCTGCTGCAAGTATATGTTTCTCTTTCTGTATTAAACAACAAAAAGATAGCAATTAATTGGCAAGAATAGTGGCAGTGCCCATTCAGTACGAGAAGCCAGCAAATGTAATGTACCTCATACTTGAAGTCAGCCCCAGCTTGCATGTCAGTTTCCACTGTCAAATCACACATCAGTAACAGGCTTTACCACCATGAAAAACAATTGCTCTCCTTGTCAACAAGTGCATCTGCAGTGTAGACAACACTTAAAACATAACAGGAGCTTACAGTTGCTTGGATCCAGGAAGCCAATGGCCACAAGAGCTCCAGGACCAACATGGGCCAGAAATTTCCTCCATTTTGGCTGCCACCGCCCACAAACAAAAATTAGCACTGAACAGAAACAACCACATAACTTAACTCAACCTTAGAACTACACGAATGCACAAAAATGTAGCAGTATACGTGTACCTGAAATTGCCCATCTTTCTCACCATAGCCAGTGTCACTGCCACTCTGCACCACACCTCCATGGTGAACTTCTCGTCCAACCTCCCCTCTCACTACCACCCTCCATTTTCTATTGCTGAGGTGCCTAACTCTGGAAGGACGATGCCTTGTTCCTTTTGACACAGCAACGTACTTCTTCTGCATTATATAGACCAGCGACCAGTTGCAGACTGCCATATGAAACCGCAAAGAAGACTCTGCGATATGAAACCCAAACTTCAAATACAGTATAGCAGAGAGAATAGCTGTCTCGTGTCGATTCCACTCTCATGATATGCCTTTCAAATATGCTCCTCTTATAATTGGTCATGTATGGTTGTGGTAAGTGGTAACACTTGATTTGGTGAGATTAATATAGAGGCAGAGTGCTGTAATAAAACCTGCACTTTAGTTCAACCTGTTCAAAGACAGTAACTTTACTCACTTGAATTGTCCCCATTGCACTAGGAGCTGTTGGGTAAATTGTTGCGCACTTTTTTTATTTTTCTGCTTTCGAGATAGACAAACCAGGCATCACAATTTGACAAGTTCAGGCAAGCAAATACCTCAACTACAGATGGTGCCACAAGGGTAACTGTGGCCAAACACAATGGCATTTGTGAACTTATCTACCATAAAAAGAACAAAATAATTCCATAAGAAATGCCTCAAGATCCGAGACACATATAAAGCGCGATCATTGATCGGACCGCCCGTCAAACAAGACGATCTAGCCACTGGAAAATTTAAAACACAAGGTTACCCTTTGCCCATAAAACGGTCCTCCTATCCTACGGGTCATGCATGTGTCCCAGAACAATTATTAGCGTTCCTGTACGAAGTCTGATATGCAGCTTTACAGCTACAAACTATAGCTGATAAGAAACATCAACGTCTCCACCTAAAATTCAGCAAACACGGTGACAAATTAGTAGGAACATCACTGCCACTGATGTGGCTTTGCTTGTCCATCTCTCGCCGATCTGTTTGGAGCCTTCCCGGCAGCCATTTATCGGTGAAGGCAACCTATGCTGAGACCTGGTGCAGTCCACAACTCTGTATGTATATTCTATTGTTGCCATGCAGGTGATATCCTTAATAACACGTACGGGATGAGAGGACACGATGCGTACTGCCAAGATTTTACTTAAAAAGCCTTAAACTTTCCTCTTTGTTGGAATGCACACTCTATTCGTCCAAATTGGAATTAGGAACCTAGGACAAAGTGTGGTGTGGTAACCACAGTCTGGAGGATATTATCGGTAGTCCAAGTGTTAAGTAACCGTCTCTGAACTTTCACTGGACAAGTGCTAATTAACAGACCAATCGAGGCACATCGGATGGCTAGCTAGCTCGTAGAATATATTAGTGGACGACTGGACGTTGAAGGCACGGCATCGCGTGGTCATGAAGCTGTGGATTACACATGGTGCTAGCTTGATGGGCACTAAGCCTTCAACTAGAATAACAAATTGTTGTTGTGAAACGAGCTAGTAGAATAACAAATAGTTGGGATGCTGCCGCTCACCTGTGAGCCTTGGAAGAATTGAATCGATGGCGTGGCCCCTTGTGAGTTGTGACATGCTGATCATCCCCATGGCGGCGTGAATGCACCCCTGCACCAGCCAGCTAGAATGGATGCAGCACCGGCGAACCAGCACCAAGGAAGTACGCGCGTGACCTCGATCCGCGCCGCTGTTTGTTTCTGCCGGGGCGGCGCTGCAAGCGAACGGTCCAGGTGGCGGCGTCGCGCAGGCTTGCGCGGCTCCTGCATTTCGTCGAACGGCTCGTGGGCGGACGGGCGGGCGGCGAATACGCTCTCTGGTTGATCCGGCCGCGACGCGTGATGGAGGCTGTCCAGGCACGGCATCGATCCGCCGCCGCCGTTGTTCGACGCCTTACGAATGGCGAACAAGTCGGGCCGCGCCGTCGCCACGCGGGGGAGCTCGTTGCCGACGATGGCTGCCGCACAGATCTCCGAGAGACAGACGCCGTGCGGATTCGTTTTACCTCCTGGTTTATCACATCTGACATTTTACCATATCATGTCACAAAATTACTATCAACCAAAATTTGTACTGATGTAAAGTAACGTTCATAAACCTGACAGCCAAGTCCTAATAACATGAGGCTGCTCATAGTGGGGAGTTTCCTCCCGCGCAAGCAAAATTTACCGTGCATGGGCTAGTTGAAATGAGAAAATGGAACTATAGGCTATACTTGGCACATGCAGTTTTGGAAACACGCATTTTCCAAGTTTTAACACGAGGGTGGGTTTCCTGGTTGCCTCTCAAGCCTAGTCCTAGCATTGTTCTCGCAATCGTTAACTTTACTCTACCCTATACCTTAAGAATATATAAAAGTAGGACTGATTCCCTTCCCCTCACGCGGCCACGTCACCCGGAAAACAACAGCCGTTCGATCGAGCCAACAGACGGTCGAGATCACGCTAAAATTCGTGCGCACTGTAGCACTTGAATTTCTACCAATCAGAGGCCGCGCACGATCTTTGACGCACCATTTTTGCAAAAAACCGCCCGCAAAGGACCTGACTGCAATTTTGGGCAAATTCAGGGACCTTCGTGTAAAAACGCCACGACTCCATCCTCTCCCCTCTTCTCTCTCTCCCGCGGCCGCACCGTCGCCGTCGCCGCCGACCGCGCCCTCGCCGCCACGGCCCTCCCCGGCCAGATCCACGAGCACGGCGAGCTGCGTCGTCAGCCCCTCTCCCTCCTCGCCGGTCGCCGCTTCCCGGGACAGCGCACATGCGCCGTAATCGCCTCCGCCGCGCCCGCGGCCCGCCGCCGCATCCGGCCGTCCCCGGCGACGCTCCGGCGCCCTAAAGGCGGCGGCGCCGCCACCTACAGGTCGCCCGCGACGACGGGCGTCCGACGCGCTGAACTGCGCGTCCCAGAACGCGGGGGCGCGCTGCCGCCGTCGATGCCGCCGCCGCGGCGGCTCGGCCCCCCGGTGACCTCGCGACGGGCGTGGGCTGGCCACTGGGCCTTTTCGTGGGCCGGGCCGGCTGCTGTTCGGCCGGTTCGGCCTTTTTTTCCCTGTTTTTCTTTTTCTTTTTTTCTTTTTCCCTTTTCTTTTTATTCCTTTTTTTCCTAACTTCTACATATTTTCAAATACAGCTTAAATAATTTGTAAACCTGCACAATTCCAAAAAGTAGACATTTTCAATTCTTTACACAGATGAAAAAAAAATACATATCAAAATGGTTACAAAAATACAATAACAAATTATATAAATTTGAATTTTTCACAAAATCAATAGCTTTAAATTTACACAAGGGGGAAAAATACATAGCAAAATGTTTAAAAAAACAAATGCCATCTGTTAATGCCGTACGATTAAATTTTTAAACTCAAACATTCGTACAATTTTAAATATCCTTCAAATCTAAACATTCCGTAAACGTCAAAAGAATTCAACCCTAAAAGGCTTCCAATTCGAACAATTTTTTGAAATTAAAACAAAATCCAAACGCAACCTCCTTGAAATTCCCAAAAAAAAAAAAATCCAAACAATTTTCGAATATAAACATTTCCAAAATAAAATTTCACCCCACGGGTAAGGAAAATATGACAAATATGTCAATATGAACAAAAAAAAAACTATGGTACCTTAAAAAAATTTGAATGCATTCCAGATATAAGCATTTAATATTTTAATGAACGCAAAGAGAATTCAAATGTAACAAAACTACCATTATAAATTCACCAAAAAAAAACTAAATTCATATATTCGAAACTACAATGCAAAATAGTGGAAACAACATATCAAAAAAAAAAAATCTAAATTTCAAATTTTGCAAATTATCAACCTTTCCTCACAAAAAAAAAATCTATAATTCAATTTGCTAAAAAAAAACTCTAAAATATAAATGCCTCACATATTATCCCACATAAATAATGGATGCCTCACTTATCAAAACATATAAACACCCTCACATTTCAATTTGCTAGAAATTTAGAAAAACAATAAGATACTTCAAAATGCTCATGGAAAACATAAATGCAACACACTTGAACATTACAATTTACTATAAAATTGAAGATACTATAAAGTATAACTCACATATTACACTATCCCTAATTATAAAGTTAATACACATTTTTATGATACACTACAAATATATCTGAAGATTCCAATTTAATAAACAATAAGAAATATGCAAACAAATATAATAAATGCTGAAAATGGAAACTATTTGGAGATAGCCATAATATATTCCCTCCAATTATAATGCTAACTAAGAAAAGTTACAACAAAATAGAACCATAATCTACATTTCAATTTAATTATATATAAAGTTAATACACATTTTTATGATACACTACAAATATACCTGAAGATTCCAATTTAATAAACAATAAGAAATATGCAAACAAATATAATAAATGCTGAAAATGGAAACTATTTGGAGATAACCATAATATATTTCCTCCAATTATAATGCTAACTAAGAAAAGTTACAACAAAATAGAACCATAATCTACATTTCAATTTAATTATAATATACCTTAAATCCCTTTTATTATAACTGAATTTAATAGATACTCATATAATGTATTTCCTCTGAATATTGAATTCCATTTAAAGATTTACAAAAAACCCCAAAATATTATTTCAATTCAAATAAGGTACTAATTATATATGTATATAATCAACAAAATATAGAAAAAATATACTAACATGCTAAAGAAACAAAACTGTTAACTATTTTCCACAAAACAAAAAATAAGTTAGAACAACTCAAATGTTAACTATATGAAGAGACCATTCCTATTTGAGCATTCCTACTCAAATTACAAATTCGAATATTCCAAAATGTCATAGAACTATCAAACCTGCTCATTTGGTAAAAAATAAAATAATTCAAATCTAAATAAATTCCAAATTGCTCATTTTCTACAATCTATTTGAACATTTCAACTCAAAATTCACATTTACATATTTCAAAATTTCAAGTACCTTCCAAATCTAATCATTTTGTACACATCAAAAGAATACAAATTCGAATACATTTCAATACGAACCATACTCAAAATCCAACCTTCTTTAAAACGGAAACATTTTTCAATTTCAATTATTTCCAAACTTAAACAACTTTACAACATCACCATTTTCAAATTCAAATTCAAAAACACACGCGCGGCATTGCCGCGCTAAGATCCCTAGTTTGATACAAAAGAGGGTAGCAGAAAGACAAGCACGAAAAATGAGATTGATTATATAGTATACCATCAAACAATAATAGTACCATGGTGGGTGAGTTTTGTTTGGCTCCTTAAAAGCACATGTATTCACAAAACTTTGACATCACAAAACCATCCAAAAGGCATACCATATCATTCAATTTATTTCTAATATATAGTACGTCCTATGTTGACTCGCAAATGAATATGAATTGACTTCTAGGTGAGCTGGACCAACAGAGTACCACCACTCTCTGACTTGTGCATAAACATTGGATCAACAATGCAAAATTGGATATGACGATAAAATTGTACTCCCTCCGTTCGGAAAAGGATGTCACAAAAATGGTCTATCTATAGTTCATTTTTGTGACATCCTTTTGCGAACGGAGGGAGTACGTAGTATGTTAACTTGTGCATAAACAAACAAACACATACTCAAACTTGGAAACATTTATTCCAAGAGATAAAAATTAGGCACTAAGTATATACACACAACTTAACTATTGTTTTCAAAAAAATTATGACGATCTCTTTATATGATTATCTTCTTGATGTCTCGCACCTTATGCTCATGCGTGCAAGCCTCGGTGAAATCTCCTTACAAGACCTTCTATTCATTATTAACACAAGTTGTCAGATGTCATCTGTAGGCACTGAGCTGCTGCCTCCGTCCTGTCGTTGATTGTAATTTATTTTAGACACTTCCAAGTACCAAATCTTAACATCTATGTTTCCAATACCTTTAAAACGGTTATAAATGCCAGGACAACAGTGCTCGCCTGGACTGGATGCAACTAGACACCTCTATAAAAACATTTTCTTCTTAGAAGCTTGCAACCATGGACGAGCTTCTTTGGTCTCATCTCACTCACTTTGATCTCTCTCCACATGTGCTTGTTTAATTAGGCTTGGAAGGCAATGGGAAATTGAAGTGTGTGGCGATCTCGCTTTGGGTATGTCCCACTGTCAACAGTTGCGAAATTTCCACATGTTATATGTCGCTGGCAGAGCTATTGAGGAAAAAAAATACTTCTAGCTATGAGCACGAGCGCAATTACTGGCGATGGAAAACAAAACAACTCAACAACAGGTGGATAGTATATGTGCTAGATAACTTGGCTGCCGAGAGATAATTGATTGTGCCGTGTGGAACCGTAGTCTTTACTATTAAAACTAAGTCTGTGAATGTCTGGTGTCACGCTTTTATCAAATTACATTAAAAAATGACTACTCGTGTAAATATCACATCCCTCTTTTCTTCTCGCATTTGTACCAAATTAATTGACCTAGACTAACTAGACTATGGGCTATTACAATGTCTCACTCGTCCCAATTTTCTTAATCAAAATTTGAGGGTTACCAATGGGTAAGAACGCCTGTTGTTAAACTAAGTGTCCTTGTTAATTATTGAAAGGTAATGTCTAAAAAATTTAGGATAAATTAATTGTTTTAGACAAATAACTAAACTCTACTTAGCCAAATATGTATGTAGAAGCTAAGTATGTTTTAATCCTGTTAGCACCACTTGCCAATACAGTCAAAGTATTGGCCCAAATCTTTTGGCTGCAATGTTTAATATTGCAGGTTACTCCGACTCCAAGGGAACACCAACGTAAGTCGCGAGTCTCCACTCAATATGTTCACCTCTAGCACATTGATGGGGCTTGAGCTAGTCAAGTTCTATGTGCAGTTGTAATAATTTTAAATTCTAGATTATTTACGTTATTTTCATGGCGCGCTTATTATTTGATATTAAACAAAAATGTGTGTGTTAGCGAATCGATTCAGAGGCTAGCACTATTTACAGATACACCCTCGCTTCACATAAGAAATTATAATCTTGAAAGCATAAGAGGCAAAAAAAATTGCATACTGATAGGGTTACTCTACTACTCTCAGGGTTTGGATTGCTGAACCAGGTCGGGATACAAGATTCAGTGCTCAATTTCTCGAATTACAAGCGGAGGAATTGGGGATCAGGGAGAGAAGACCCTAGGGTAGAGGAGAGAGCCGCTGATGTCGTGATCCAACAGGATGCCGTGATCTCCGTTTCTTCTCCTTCCAGTAGAGTCGCGTCTACTCCTGGCGTCGCGCTGGCTTTGGGCCAACCCAGCTCGGGCCCGCGTAGCGTGGGTTGGGCCTGTTCTCCCTTTGCAGTCTGCTTGGAGCGTCAGTGCTGCTGATAATCCCCCTCCTTGAGTTCTAGCTTGTCCCCAAGCTGGTGCCGCTGGGAATCGGCGACGTAGCCTGTCGACGTCCTCCCAAGTTGCTTGAGTAGATGAGCCGTAGTTCCAGGTGACGAGGGCTTGCTGTTGAGGAAGACCAGTGCTAGACGACGATGATCGACGGTCGAGGATCTTGTCTGGGAACCACGCCGTAGCATCAGGTAAACGTTGATGGAGGTCTTCCAGGTCCTCCCAGGTCACTTCTTCTGGTGTGGAGTGAGACCACACCACCAGACCTTGCTTCACCATACCATTAGCCTGCTTACTCCAGCGATAATCATGCACGCTAAGAGGAACTTGGAAAACATCAGTAGCCTCGGGAAGCGAAGCTGACACCTGCCTGAGGTGTTGTCTTGCTAGTTTGAGTTGGTAGACATGGAATACAGGATGAATCCTGGACTCCTCTGGCAGTTTCAGCTTATAGGCCACAGCTCCGATGTGAGCAATAACATCGTAGGGACCATAGAACTTGAATGATAGTTTATGGTTCGCCCTTCTGGCCACTGAAGACTGCACATACGGTTGTAATTTGAGGTACACTTTGTCTCCCACACAGAAACTGCGGTCAGATCTTTTCTTATCCGCTTGCTTCTTCATCCTCAACTGAGCCCTGTTCAAATGTTGTTTAAGCAGGTCAGCATCACTTGTCGATCATCGATCCAAGTTTGCACATGAGTTATCGGGGTGACATCCATTGGAGAGAGACCTAATTGCCTGGGCTCACGGGCATAGAGTGCTTCGAAAGGTGATTT
Source organism: Poa pratensis (assembly GCA_947311845.1). Classification (NCBI taxonomy): domain Eukaryota; kingdom Viridiplantae; phylum Streptophyta; class Magnoliopsida; order Poales; family Poaceae; genus Poa; species Poa pratensis. The sequence continues at coordinate 13,827,010 of CAMZMU010000043.1, forward strand.
ACCCAGAGATGAATGCATGCTCGTGTTGTACCAATATTCCGCGGGTGAGAGCCATCTGGGCCATTGCTTGTGACAGGCATGAGAAAAACAGCGCAAGTAAGTCTCTAGGCATTGATTGACCCTCTCCGTTTGTCCATCCGTCTGCAGATGATATGCCGTGCTCATTCTCAGCTTAGTGCCAGACAGGTTGAACAGTTGTTGCCAAAACTGACTGGTGAAAACCTTGTCGCGGTCAGAGACCAATGCTTGCAGCATTCCATGCAGCTTGAAAACATGATCAATATATGTATGCCTGTGCCACTGACTGTGCAGTAAAAGGATGTGACAGTGGAATGAAATGAGCATACCGCGTCAGCTTGTCAACCACAACCAGAATGCAATCGAATCGAGATGATTTTGGTAGGCCATCGATGAAATCCAAGGAGACAACGTCCCAAGAAGCGTCAGGTGTGGGCAATGGTTGCAGCAGTCCTGGGTAGCGAGCTCTGTCCGGTTTAGCTTGCTGGCAAACCGAGCAGCCTTGCACATATTGCTTGATTGTTGCTTTCATCTTCGGCCAACCAAAGTGTTGCTTGATTCGTGCATAGGTGACAGGGAAACCTGAATGACCACCTACAGGACTATCATGCAGGGAGTTGATGATTTTTTGATGCAAGACAGGGTTGTTGCCCAACCAGATTTTATTCTTGCACCGGATGATTCCTCTTTGTGCAGAGCGAAAGGTCCATTACCAGGTTGTACAGCCAATTCAGTCAGTATTTTTTGAGCTTGTGGATAATTGGAGTAACTAGCCAACACATCTTCCAACCAAGCCGGCTGACATTCAGAGATAGCACACAAGTCAACCCCTGGTTCATGCGACCTCCTAGACAGAGCGTCTACTGCCTTGTTGTCAGGCCCTTTCTTGTAGCAGATCTTGTACTGAAGTCCCAACAGCTTTGTAAAGTCCTTGTGCTGCCAAACGGTTGTTAAGCGCTGCTCCTCCAAGTGAACTAAACTGCGCTGATCAGTGCGAATGATAAATTCACTTAATTGCAAGTAAGGACGCCGTCGACAGCAACTAAGATCGCCATGCTCTCCTTTTCATATGTAGATAGACCACTAGTTCTTGGTCCAGTGGCCTTGCTAAGGTAAGCAATAGGGTGGCCGTCTTGTTGCAAAACAACACCAATACCACGGTCACAAGCATCAGTTTCGATGACAAAAGTCTTGTTGAAATCCGGTAGCGCGAGAACTGGTGCAGTCACTAATGCATGCTTCATTTGTATGAAAGCTTCTTCGCATTCCTGTGTCCACAGAAACTGTGCACCCTTCTTCACCAACGCCGTGAAAGGTTTGCATATGATGCCAAAGAACTGCACAAACTTTCTGTAGTATCCAACCAAACCCAAGAAACTGCGTAACTCCTTGAGGTTTTGTGGTGTAGTCCATGCCAGAACACAACTGATCTTTTCTTCCTCAGTTGCAACCCCATTTTTACTGATCACATGACCAAGATATAGCAGTTTTTGCTGTGCAAAGGAACACTTTGATTCCTTAACTTTCCATTTGTCGCGCTGCAATAGCTTCAGCACTCCTTCCAGATCTACTAGATGTTGTTCTAGCGTTGGACTGTACACCAATATGTCATCGAAGAATACTATGCGCATTTTCTCAACAAAGGAGCAAGAGTTGTGTTCATAGCCTTCTGGAAGGTGGCAGGGGCACCGAATAACCCAAACGACGTCACCTTGTACTCGAAGTGTCCTTGGTGTGTCTGAAATGCGGTTTTGTAAGCTTCTCCCTCTGCGAACCTGATCTGGTGATAATTGGAAAACCATGCAGCCCCGGAAAGCTCGTCCAACAACTCATCTATGACAGGAAGAGGAAACTTTGTTTTGCAGGTGAGCACATTGAGATGCCTATAATCAATACATAGCCTCCATGTGTTATCCCTTTTCTTCACTAAAATTACAGGCGATGAAACTGGACTCTTGTTTGGTCGAATCACACCGGAATCCAACAATTCTTGCACATGCCGCTCAGTCTCGTCCTTCATGGCCGGAGCATGCCTATAAGGACGTATAGAGAACGGCTGAGTGCCGGGTATGAGTGGAATATAATGATCACAAGAACGTTCAGGTGCATGCCATTCGGTTCCGCGAACACCTCCTTGTACTGGTCCAGTAAGGCCTTTGTAGTTTCAAACGAATTTTTCTCCTCTGCGACCTCCACTTGGCAGACTTGCACCCAATTGCCTTCTAGTAAGATCTCATTATCCCGTGAATTTCTCAACACCTTCTTCTTGCTTGGAGGAACGGCCGCTGGTAGAATTCCTTGGAGCTTGATCGCCATGCCATTATGTTCAAATTCCAGGTACTTCTTCACCCAGTCAACCTTCATTGTACTGTAAAATTCGAGCCAATCCATGCCCAGTATAATATCATAACTGCCCAGAGGAATAATCTTCAAATCGCCACAAAACTGGTACCCTTGAGATACCCATTGACAGTCAGGTACGGAGTGAGTGCAAGCTAGCTCCCCTCCATATGCAACTTTCACTTTCAGCTTCTGAGGCAATTGCTTAATGGTGTGCTTGTTTGACACCAAACTGTTGTTGATAAACGAGGATGAACTGCCCGAGTCAATTAGCAGCTTGACTTCCAGTCCTTCCCAGAAACCCAACAACTTCAAAGCCTTCCAAGATTCAGTTCCGTTGACTGCTTGACAAGATAATGCTGCTATCAATTCAGTGGCTGCCACTTCTGGTTCCTGACCATCTTGAGATTCAGTCTCCCCACAGTCCAACATATGAAGTAACTCTTCGACAACATGTAACGAAATAAAAGTTGGACACTTGTGATCGCGCCCCCAACGTTCGCCACAAGTAAAACATAAGCCTTTTGCTCTTCGGTATGCCTTCAACGTTGCCAGTTTGTCTGGATCAGTGCCAGCTCGAGCTGCGTCAGCTCCTCTGCGGTCCTCAGCATCACCCAATCCTGCTCTACCAGGAGGTGCAGGTAACGGCATCGGCACACCTTGTTTCGCATTGCCGCGGCCATGGTATGGCTCAAAGCGTCTGGGTCTCTCCTTGCGTGAGCCTTCAGAAACCTCCTCTTGCAGCAAAGCTAGCGAACAAGCTGCGTCCAAGTCGACTGGCTGCTGTATGATAACCACCGCTCGAATGTCTTCTCGCAATCCTTCCACAAACCTCGTGAGAAAATACAAAGGGTGTATTGCCTTAGAATAAGATAACAGATGATTCATTAACGAATTAAATCTCTCTACATACTCGGCTATAGTGGTCAACTGACTAATATGAAAGAATTGCCGGATCAATTGCTGGTGTTGATCCCGACCAAACTTGGATCCCAAAAAATAACAACAACCTTCCCAATCTAAACCTATAAGTTTCTTCTGAACCGACTGGAGCCACACTGCCATATCACTAGTGAAATTAAGTGTAGGCCATATGGAGCCAAAAATATCTATCCACTGAATACATGTGAAAGTACTGGTCGCACAAAATCTTCCACAACTTAGGGTTGATACCATCAAAAATTGGAAAACTCATGGTAGGAATGGACTGACCAAGAGCTCCGGACTGCTGTGCTACGCCTTGAGACACTAACGGACTTGCCAGGGGAAACGTTAAACCATTGGAGAAAGGACTGTGAATCGGACCTGATACCGGGGCCATCGTCATGGATCCGAAGAACCCAACCGATGTGCCCCGGTTGTTGGTGGAATCGCCGTGGCCTTGCCCAGGGGACGCCCCCAACTGCGCCGCACCCAGAATCCCTACCGATGAGGGCTTCGCTGCGTCAGGGGGTGCGATACCCGACGCAGACGGTATGTCGATGGCGACGAGCGGTTGCTTCGCGAGCGCGGCCTTCTGGAGCTCGCTGACCGCGGTCTGGAGTTCGCCCACTCGCGCCTCCAACTCCGGCTTCCAGGATGCGAGGCTATCCACCTTTTCCCCAATCACCGTGACAGACTTGGTGATGTCGCCCGTGACTCCTTCCATGAGCGATCTCATGAAAGCCTTCGCGTCCTCGTCCATCGCCGCCTTCCTCTTGTCGGATCTGGCCTGGATGATGGATTTTGGTGGTGGTGCCAGATTTCGGTGGTGGTGATGCGTTGGAAGGGTGGAGGGATGGCTCTGATACCAACTTGATAGTGTTACTCTACTACTCTCAGGGTTTGGATTGCTGAACCAGGTCGGGATACAAGATTCAGTGCTCAATTCTCGAATTACAAGCAGAGGAATTGGGGATTAGAGAGAGAAGAGCCTAGGGTAGAGGAGAGAGCCGCCGAGGTCGTGATCCAACAGGATTCCGTGATCTCCGTTTCTTCTCCTTCAAGTAGAGTCGCGTGTACTCCCGGTGTCGCGCTGGCTTTGGGCCAACCTAGCTCGGGCCTGCGTAGCGTGGGTTGGGCCTGTTCTCCCTTTGCGGCCTGCTTGGAGCGTCGGTGCTGCTGACACATATCTTAAACAGTTCAACAAAAGTAATAGGACATCTGCCCTCTCCAATTGTCATACATGACATCCATGTATGTTAGAGAAGGTGCATCCTCCACGAATGAACTTATTAGAACTAATTTAGTTTTTGTGACTGAAGCAATTGGTGTTTTTGCTGCTAAAATGTATTAAAACCCAAAATATAACTATTTTACATTGCCATATGGCAAACAAATCAAAGGGAAACAAAAATACCATAAAGTTCTGCGACCGGTTAGATAGAAGTTGAAATTTATTTTTATTGACTCTATAAATAACTAGCGCTAGACTGAACTTGGTGAAAATCTTAGCATATCGTTCCCCCCATTGCAGATATTCTAGCCGGTCAGAACTTATATACGTCATGGCACTGTGCTGTTGCCTCTGTCCCTGTCTCCAGTTGATAGTAATTTACTTTATACACTTCCAAGTACCAAATCTTAACATCTATCTTTCCAAAATTATGATACGCACCAATGCCTTTAAAACGGTTATAAATGGCAGGACAACAATGCTTGCATGGATTGGATGCAACTAGCTACCTCTATAAAAACAAAATTTCCACAGAAGCTTGCAACCATGGACGAGCTTCTTTGGTCTCATCTCACTCACTTTGATCTCTCTCCACAAGTGCTTGCTTAATTAGGCTTGGGAGGCAATGGGAAATTGAAGTTTGCGAGGATGTCGCTTCGGGCATGTCTCACCCCTCAGAATCGCTCCCAAAGAGTTGAGGAAAAAATTACTTCCATCTATGAGACGAGCGTACGTTCTAGCGATGGAACCATAAACAAAACATTGGCTGTCGAGAGATGATGTTTTGGTATGCATGCTGTTTGATTCGTACCGTGTAAAACCTTAGTAGGATTAGTATTTGCAGGCTCTCAAGCACCATGCAATCCTTGTGTCCCCCTCCACGGCCTAACTACCTTCTGCCCCTTTCGCTCCGCTCGGAGAGAAGATCATTGACGGAGGACACGACCCTAATTATTTTCCCCACTCGTCGCCGATTCAAACCGGTTTGACCAATCCACGTTAGCGAATTCAGCCTCAAACAGTCGTAAGGTTCAAATTAGAGCGGGATTTGATAATTTCAGGGTGTCTACACTACGGGAAGGAAATTCAACGCCGAGGGTTTTCCCCCTCGGCTTAGCGCTGTTTACCCTCGGCGTAGACCAATGCCAATGGTGACCCTCGGCATAGAACCCTCAGCATAGATGGTCCTCGGCACAGCTGAATACCTTCGGCGTTGCTTCGGTCTTCGGCGTAGACACTTGTGCCGAAAGTTTACTTTGCCCCTCGGCGCAGTTTAGCCGTCGCCGCAGAGAGTTAACGGGACGGAGATGACGGCGCCCAGGATCAGTGCCGAGGGGAATACTCTCGGCGTAGGTGGCCACGTGGAGCACGTTGGAGGGCTGCGGTGAGGAGCTACGCCGAAGGGGAAACGCTCGACGTTAGTTTATCAGTGCCGAGGCGGATACTCTCGGCGTAGGTTGCAACGTGGAGCACGCTGGAGGGCTGCAGTGGAGGATCTACGCCGAGGGGATTACCTTCGGCTTAGGTTGGTCGCGCTGTGCCGAGGGGTTTACCTTCGGCGTTGGTGCAGCTACGCCGAGGGTAAAGGCGTTGGTGTTTACTGGCTGGGAAAAGACCAATGCCGACGGTTAAACCTTCGGCGTTGATGTGCACAGTTTTTTTTTATGCTTTCTATTTGCGCCTAAAAGTTCCAGCAAATGCATATACATATATATGAATTCAGTGTAATAATCCAAAAACATTGGGCATAGACGATATACACAAACATATCACATGGGCTAGCATCAAATCTCGATAAACATGTAGTCATGGATACACATCAGTACAAGTTCATTACACATAGTCATCACTACAAGTTCATTGCACATTGTCTTCGAGAGCATCATTACTAAAAAGTTCATTACACATAGTCATGAGATAGAAGTCACATGGCAACCAGTCTTGAACAGCCTTCGAGCACCGGCACAACAAACACTTTGTCTTCGAGAGCATCGTCACTACAAAATGGAAGAAGACACACCCGCTTAGCATGGGAAAATGTCTAAGTCAAAATTCATGCATGGCAAGTTGAGCAAAATTAAAGTTTTTGCATGTCAAATTATTCTAATGGAAGTTTAGCATGTCGAATAATTCTAATGGAAGTTTAGCATGGTGAATTGTCTAAGTCAAAGTTCATGCATTGTAAATTGTGTAAGTGTTGGTTGCATGCAAGGGGTTTGCTTCGAACTAACCAGGATCGGCATGGAAGTTTAGCATGGTGAATTGTCTAAGTCAAAGTTCATGCATTGTAAATTGTGTAAGTGTTGGTTGCATGCAAGGGGTTTGCTTCGAACTAACCAGGATCGGCGAGTCATGGGCAGAATGACCGGGACTAGGACCTCCTTGGTGAAGTGGAGTCGTCTCGGGCGACTCGCGGGGCGAGGCGAAAGCACGGCCAAAGAGCGTATGTGAATGAGCTGATCCCTACATATGTTAGCACAATAGTAACTAGTAACTTAGTAGTTCTTTTGTGACCAATAACTAGTAACTTAGTAGTTACATGAAGTACTAACCGGAGTCCCCGTGGCTGGAGTCCCGGAGTCCCCGTGGCTAGACGTGCGAGGAATTCGGCCTTCGTCGGCATCACCGGCATCGGCGGTTTTGGTGGAGGATCAACATAAGGCGGCGGTGGAGTACCGTTCACCTGAGCCATGTACAACGCCTGTAAATGAGTCATATGTCACGTGTGGTCAAGGAAAATACAACATACGAACCGTTTGCAAGTAGCTGAAATGGGCAAGAAAATAACCTTATGTGCCGCTTGAATGTGCTCCTTGCGGGCGTCAACTGCAGCCTGCCATTCATGCATCCTTTGGTGATACTCGTGGCAAACCTCCTCGTAGGCATCCTCAACACATAGAGCATGATGTCTTCCCACTCTTGCATCGTCACGGTATACAGTTTTTTACCACCGGACTTGCCACCTTGCCCTTGGAAGAGAAGGAGCTTGGGTTTATAGCTGGGCTCGTCGACATTGTATCGAGAGAGCTTATTATGTAGAGTGGGAACATGGCCGGGATAGTACGTTGTGCTGACAGCTGACACCTCCTCGATAATATATGCCTCGGCTATGCACGCTTCAATCTGATTTTTGTTTCCACATTTCGTTCGAATGTGCTTAAATTCTCTCTCAATAACAAACTGCCAACGGAACTGGACCGGCCCCCCCATGACTGCCTCGTAAGATAGATGCAAAATGAGATGTGCCATCGGAGTAAAGAAGCCTGGCGGAAAGATAACCTCTAGCTTGCATATCAACTCCGGAACTTTCTTACTCAGACGTTTCATCATCTTCTTACATATTTCTTTAGCACAGAGCGTGCGGAAGAAATGGCTCAACTCCGCAAGCGGCCGCCAGACACGATCAGGGAGATAGCCCCGAACCATCACCGGCATTAGCCGCTCAATCCATATGTGATAGTCATGACTCTTAAGACCGTGGACTCTGCCTGTTGAAAGATTAACTCCATTGCTGATATTCGAACAATAACCATCTGGGAACATCACGAGGTATTTGAGCCAACTGAATGCCTCCTTCTTCTGGGGACCTAGAAGGCAAAAGTCGGCGTTTGGCTTGACCCAATTTCTTCGATTGGGCTCAGGAGGCCGCATGTTTAGTTTCTTTCTATCACATAGCTTCTCTTGATCGACTCTAGCCTTGACATTATCCTTTGTCTTCTCAGGAATGTTCATGACTGTATGAAATAGAGACTCTGCAACATTCTTTTCTGTGTGCATCACATCGATGTTATGGGGAAGTTTGAGGTCCTTGTAATAGGGGAGCTGCGTTAAGCCTGGAATGTGAGTCCAGTTGTGCGTCTCACCATATCCCACAAAACCTTTGCCATTGGGATTAGGCTTTAGATCACGTAGCTCGGCACAAACAGCTACACCGTCGAACGTTGGTATCTTCTTTACTTCCCTCACAACTTTGTCTTTTGTGAAGTGCTTTTTGTCCTCTCTGAATCGATGTCCTCTTTCGAGGAACAGTCGATGCATGTCAAAGGAGGAATACTTGCCACCCTTCTTTAGCCACATGAACATAAGAGCATGCCTGCACACTGGGCATGGCATCTTCCCGGCTGTACAATGTCCACAGAATAGGGCGTACCCGGGTAGATCGTGCATGAATAGTGGAACCAAACTTTCATGAGAAGTTTTTCTTCGATGCTGCGTCGTATGTCCACGTCCCGTGTGTCCAAGAATGGTGCAACTCATCGACAAGCGGCTGCATGTACACACTCAAATTCTTCCCCGGGTATTCAGGCCCTGGAATGATAAGCGTCATGAATATGTTCTGTCGTTGCATTATGACGCCGGGAGGGAGATTGAGCGGAATAACAAACACCGGCCAGCAGCTGTACGATCTAGCCGACATACCGAATGGATTGAATCCATCGGTTGCTATCGCAATCCTGACATTCCGAGCCTCTTTTGCTTCATCTTTGTAAATGGAGTCGAAATACTTCCATGAGTCACCATCAGCTGGATGTTTCATCTTCTTTTTTCCATCAAACAAATCAGGATATCTCTTCCCATACTTGTGCCACCTCATCTGTTTGGCAGACTCCTCACTCATGTAAAGGCGCTTGATTCTTTTTATGAATGGGAGATACCGAAGAATCTTTACGGCGTACTTCGTCTGCTCCATCTGACCATCAGCACCCTTCACCTCAAGATACCTAGAGGCCCCGCACTTGCTACAATGGGTGTGATCCGCAAACTCCTTCCGAAACAAAAGGCAACCCTTAGGACAGCAATGTATCTTCTCATAATCCATGCAGAGCGCTTTCATGATTTTCTTCGACTCGTACATGTTTCGAGGCAGACAATGTCCTTCAGGGAGCATGTTAGAAAATGTTCTCAAATTGTTTTCATAGCTTGCTCGGTTCCAGCCATTCTTGGCTTTATCAGCTAAAAGTTGCGAGACCGCATCTAGCTGGGAGATAGGTGCATTCGGGTAAAGAGGTTTCTTTGCTGAGGCCATCATATCAAGGAAGGCCTTCGCGGTTGCCTCAGGTTCCTCCGGCTCACCCGTTTCCTCCGGTTCACTTGTTTCCTCCGGTTCCTCTGGATCCTCCTCTCGAGGTGGCGAATGTGCCTGCTGTGCATAGTGAAGATCATGAAGCAAGTTTCCAATGCCATCGTCCTCATTGCCATCGATGCGCTGGCGCATCACCTCCTCTCTAACACGGTCATGCTCGGGGAAGTTGGTCAGCATGGCAAAGTCAGGCATATACCCATTCTGCCAAAGGTGTCTAGTCATGCCAAAGGGACCCTCGCGGTGATTCATCTTGCACCGAGCACAAGGGCAAAGTGGACGAACTGACTTAGAACCACGGTTTGCGTCCTTCACAAAATATTCGGTTTTCCATTCCCACTCAGCTGTTCTTTCATTAGCACTGATACGACCACTGTACATCCACTCATTATCAGCCATCCTCTGCTTTATTGGGAGCCAAACAACAATACAAATTATAATATACACCAAGTAATAATAAATTTATTCAGTGTCTCCAGATTAATTACGACCAAATTTTATCTTTTACAGCATGCAAGGGTTCAGCTACACTTCTAATAGGTAGGGGCCTATCCCACCCGAGTATGTGTAGACCGAGTCGTGTTCCATGTTCTACCCGACCCGAGACGGAATTTCGGCAGCACCTCCCCGCTGTTCTTCAGAATACACGTCTCGAGCTTGTCAAGCCGAGAGGGTGTGCATCCGAAGAACAACTGGGAGATGCTGCCGAAATTCCGTCTCAGGAAGGGGTAGAACATGGAACACGACTCGGTCTACACATACTCGGGTTGTCCAAAAACATGGACAATCCGGAAGAGGTACGTTTATAAATATGCAAAGATGGACAATCCTGCATATTTATAAATTTGTAACCCTTCCGGATGGGATCTGACTCGGGTTACGCGACTGACTTGGTGATCTAGACCAAAATAAACCTATGCAGAAGATTACAAGAGAGGGCGAAAGATTTATACCCTCGAAGCGTGATCGATCGTGCAGGATGTCAGGGACACGCTCCGGACGGGGACACAAGGCGCCCTCCTTAGTTGGAGAAGAAGCCCCGCAACAACACGCAGGACCGACGGTGGTGGCGGGCGGGAAGCTACGTCATCTGAAAAAGCACAAACAACAAACATTAGCACACATGTATAAAAAACAAAAATATTCATGAAAAACACCGACACAACTTGTCCACAACATTCCATCCAGCAGCCATTCTTGAAACTAGTCTACGACTACAAAGTTGGTGTCATGTAGCATAATTTTGTAGATTACAAATTTAGCAAATTCCATTACTTTACTTTCACACCATAATTTTGTTTGTAGGAAGTGACTACAGATAACAAATGGTGTACATAGAAATGTTACACACTACGCAAGCAGCTGGCAATTGAGGCATCGGTATCAAGGAGCAATTTGAGCACTAGCAGGTTTTAACAGTGCAAGCAAGCTATTTGAGACAACCATCTAACAAACTAAAACCATATATGGTTGCTCTGTAGTTCCTGGTACCGGGATTAATCCTGCCATTGTTTGAGCATTAGCAGAAACATAATTTGTATTGAGTGATTGATCATTGTTACAGAAAGATGATTGGCTTGTGCATACATCTTCATTGGAGGCGAGGTTGACCCATAAGTGCGTCTGCCAAGCTCACCTCGAGTAGGGATGCGGGAGGTCGAGGTCGGAGACGGGAGCAACTGCTGTGGAGAAGGAGGTGCGGGCCGCTGCTCGCGGAGGAGATCCGGGGTGGCGCCGGTCGGAACTGCTGGGCGGAGGTCGGGGAGGCGACGGCCGGAGTTGCTGGGAGGAGGTCGGACTCGTGGATGCCGAAGCAAGCGGGATGGCGGCGGACGGAGTTTCTAGGAGGAGGTCGGGCTCGTGGATGCCGACGCGGGTGGGATGGTGGTGGCCCGTGCAGAGGGCGCAGACGGCGGGGAGGAGAGGCGCGAGTTGTGGGGGTGCCGGCGGGGATCAGAGGTCGGGAAGGCGGCGTGCTGCGGGGACGGGGTGCTGTGGGGACGGGGCAGGGTTGAGGGGAGGGAGACGGAGAGGGGCGGCCGGGAGGGTGGCGTCGCTAGGGTGCGGGACGGCGACGGGGTGCGCGGCGCTACGGCGGCCGGAAAGGGTGGGCGGGCAGAGCAGCAGGGGATCGACGTGCAATGGGACAGCGATGGGGAGATAGTGGCGGCGCGGGCTGGGTGGATCGTTGAATGGGGTGGGTCGGGTGTGGGCCGGGTTGCCCTAACTAATTACCTAGATGGACGTGTGCCGAGGGCTTTGGTGGTTTTTTTTCATTTATGTTAATGTATTTTTTTTTATATCTTAATTCTTACGTATTTAACTACGCCGACTTTTCTGTTGGCACAGGTTAGGCCATAGAAAGATCCAAAACCAATATCCACCCCAACCCTAGACCCGCTGGAAAAAAGTCAAAGTTACTTGTCTACCCCTTTGACCGGAGTCGAAAGGGGGTAGGCCAAGGGACGTTTTTACTTGGTTGTGTTAGGTTATGCCATAGGAAGACCCCAAAACAAGATCCACCCAAGCCCTTGCAAAGATTCCCTCTGTTTTGCCCGAAACAGGAGTTTCGAGCTATAAGTCGAGGAACTCGGTATGGAGAAAGTGATGTCGGTGAAGCCGGTCACGCACCGGAGTAGGATCCTGTACATGTAATACACCCAAAACACTTGTATACATATGGTATGGAATCATCTAGGTTTCGGCGGGGTTCCGACGCTCCGAAGCCCCTCTCCGGCGAAACCCTAGACCCGCTGGAAAAAAAGTCAAAGTTACTTCTCTACCCCTTTGACCGGAGTCGAAAGGGGGTAGGCCAAGGGACGTTTTTGCTTGGTTGTGTTAGGTTATGCCATAGGAAGACCCCAAAACAATATCCACCCAAGCCCTTGCAAAGATTCCCTCTGTTTTGCCCGAAACAGGAGTTTCGAGCTATAAGTCGAGGAACTCGGTATGGAGAAAGTGATGTCGGTGAAGCCGGTCTCGCACCGGAGTAGTATATTGGACATTCAATACACCCAAAACACTTGTATACATATGGTATGGAACCACATAGGTTTCGGTGCGGTTCCGACGCTCCGGATCCCCGCTTCGGCGAAACCCCGACCCCGCTGGAAAAGAGTCAAAGTTGCTTGTCTACCCCTTTGACCGGAGTCGAAAGGGGGTAGGCCAGTGGACTTTTTTGCTTGGTTGTGTTAGGTTAGGCCATAAGAAGACCCCAAAACAAGATCCAAACAATCCCTTTCAAAGATTCCCTCCGTTTCGGCCGAAACGGGAGTTTCGAGCTATAAGTCCAAGAACTCGGTATGGAGAAAGTGATGTCGGTGAAGCCGGTCACGCACCGGAGTGGGATCTTGGACATTCAAGACACCCAACACACTTTTATACATATGGTATGGAACGACATAGGTTTTGGTGGGGTTCCGACGCTCCGGATCCCCGCTTCGGCGAAACCCCGACCCCGCTGGAAAAAAGTCAAAGTTGCTTGTCTACCCCTTTGACCGGAGTCGAAAGGGGGTAGGCCAGTGGACTTTTTTGCTCGGTTGTGTTAGGTTATGCCATAGGAAGACCCCAAAACAAGATCCACCCAATCCCTTTCAAAGATTCCCTCCCTTTCGGCCGAAACGGGAGTTTCGAGCTATAAAATACAACATACGAACCGTTTGCAAGTACCTGAAATGGGCAAGAAAATAACCTTATGTGCCGCTTGAATGTGCTCCTCGCGGGCGTCAACTGCAGCCTGCCATTCATGCATCCTTTGGTGATACTCGTGGCAAACCTCCTCGTAGGCATCCTCAACACATAGAGCATGATGTCTTCCCACTCTTGCATCGTCACGGTATACAGTTTTTTACCACCGGACTTGCCACCTTGCCCTTGGAAGAGAAGGAGCTTGGGTTTATAGCTGGGCTCGTCGACATTGTATCGAGAGAGCTTATTATGTAGAGTGGGAACATGGCCGGGATAGTACGTTGTGCTGACAGCTGACACCTCCTCGATAATATATGCCTCGGCTATGCACGCTTCAATCTGATTTTTGTTTCCACATTTCGTTCGAATGTGCTTAAATTCTCTCTCAATAACAAACTGCCAACGGAACTGGACCGGCCCCCCCATGACTGCCTCGTAAGATAGATGCAAAATGAGATGTGCCATCGGAGTAAAGAAGCCTGGCGGAAAGATAACCTCTAGCTTGCATATCAACTCCGGAACTTTTTACTCAGACGTTTCATCATCTTCTTACATATTTCTTTAGCACAGAGCGTGCGGAAGAAATGGCTCAACTCCGCAAGCGGCCGCCAGACACGATCAGGGAGATAGCCCCGAACCATCACCGGCATTAGCCGCTCAATCCATATGTGATAGTCATGACTCTTAAGACCGTGGACTCTGCCTGTTGAAAGATTAACTCCATTGCTGATATTCGAACAATAACCATCTGGGAACATCACGAGGTATTTGAGCCAACTGAATGCCTCCTTCTTCTGGGGACCTAGAAGGCAAAAGTCGGCGTTTGGCTTGACCCAATTTCTTCGATTGGGCTCAGGAGGCCGCATGTTTAGTTTCTTTCTATCACATAGCTTCTCTTGATCGACTCTAGCCTTGACATTATCCTTTGTCTTCTCAGGAATGTTCATGACTGTATGAAATAGAGACTCTGCAACATTCTTTTCTGTGTGCATCACATCGATGTTATGGGGAAGTTTGAGGTCCTTGTAATAGGGGAGCTGCGTTAAGCCTGGAATGTGAGTCCAGTTGTGCGTCTCACCATATCCCACAAAACCTTTGCCATTGGGATTAGGCTTTAGATCACGTAGCTCGGCACAAACAGCTACACCGTCGAACGTTGGTATCTTCTTTACTTCCCTCACAACTTTGTCTTTTGTGAAGTGCTTTTTGTCCTCTCTGAATCGATGTCCTCTTTCGAGGAACAGTCGATGCATGTCAAAGGAGGAATACTTGCCACCCTTCTTTAGCCACATGAACATAAGAGCATGCCTGCACACTGGGCATGGCATCTTCCCGGCTGTACAATGTCCACAGAATAGGGCGTACCCGGGTAGATCGTGCATGGAATAGTGGAACCAAACTTTCATGAGAAGTTTTTCTTCGATGCTGCGTCGTATGTCCACGTCCCGTGTGTCCAAGAATGGTGCAACTCATCGACAAGCGGCTGCATGTACACACTCAAATTCTTCCCCGGGTATTCAGGCCCTGGAATGATAAGCGTCATGAATATGTTCTGTCGTTGCATTATGACGCCGGGAGGGAGATTGAGCGGAATAACAAACACCGGCCAGCAGCTGTACGATCTAGCCGACATACCGAATGGATTGAATCCATCGGTTGCTATCGCAATCCTGACATTCCGAGCCTCTTTTGCTTCATCTTTGTAAATGGAGTCGAAATACTTCCATGAGTCACCATCAGCTGGATGTTTCATCTTCTTTTTTCCATCAAACAAATCAGGATATCTCTTCCCATACTTGTGCCACCTCATCTGTTTGGCAGACTCCTCACTCATGTAAAGGCGCTTGATTCTTTTTATGAATGGGAGATACCGAAGAATCTTTACGGCGTACTTCGTCTGCTCCATCTGACCATCAGCACCCTTCACCTCAAGATACCTAGAGGCCCCGCACTTGCTACAATGGGTGTGATCCGCAAACTCCTTCCGAAACAAAAGGCAACCCTTAGGACAGCAATGTATCTTCTCATAATCCATGCAGAGCGCTTTCATGATTTTCTTCGACTCGTACATGTTTCGAGGCAGACAATGTCCTTCAGGGAGCATGTTAGAAAATGTTCTCAAATTGTTTTCATAGCTTGCTCGGTTCCAGCCATTCTTGGCTTTATCAGCTAAAAGTTGCGAGACCGCATCTAGCTGGGAGATAGGTGCATTCGGGTAAAGAGGTTTCTTTGCTGAGGCCATCATATCAAGGAAGGCCTTCGCGGTTGCCTCAGGTTCCTCCGGCTCACCCGTTTCCTCCGGCTCCTCCGGTTCACCCGTTTCCTCCGGTTCACTTGTTTCCTCCGGTTCCTCTGGATCCTCCTCTCGAGGTGGCGAATGTGCCTGCTGTGCATAGTGAAGATCATGAAGCAAGTTTCCAATGCCATCGTCCTCATTGCCATCGATGCGCTGGCGCATCACCTCCTCTCTAACACGGTCATGCTCGGGGAAGTTGGTCAGCATGGCAAAGTCAGGCATATACCCATTCTGCCAAAGGTGTCTAGTCATGCCAAAGGGACCCTCGCGGTGATTCATCTTGCACCGAGCACAAGGGCAAAGTGGACGAACTGACTTAGAACCACGGTTTGCGTCCTTCACAAAATATTCGGTTTTCCATTCCCACTCAGCTGTTCTTTCATTAGCACTGATACGACCACTGTACATCCACTCATTATCAGCCATCCTCTGCTTTATTGGGAGCCAAACAACAATACAAATTATAATATACACCAAGTAATAATAAATTTATTCAGTGTCTCCAGATTAATTACGACCAAATTTTATCTTTTACAGCATGCAAGGGTTCAGCTACACTTCTAATAGGTAGGGGCCTATCCCACCCGAGTATGTGTAGACCGAGTCGTGTTCCATGTTCTACCCCGACCCGAGACGGAATTTCGGCAGCACCTCCCCGCTGTTCTTCAGAATACACGTCTCGAGCTTGTCAAGCCGAGAGGGTGTGCATCCGAAGAACAACTGGGAGATGCTGCCGAAATTCCGTCTCAGGAAGGGGTAGAACATGGAACACGACTCGGTCTACACATACTCGGGTTGTCCAAAAACGTGGACAATCCGGAAGAGGTACGTTTATAAATATGCAAAGATGGACAATCCTGCATATTTATAAATTTGTAACCCTTCCGGATGGGATCTGACTCGGGTTACGCGACTGACTTGGTGATCTAGACCAAAATAAACCTATGCAGAAGATTACAAGAGAGGGCGAAAGATTTATACCCTCGAAGCGTGATCGATCGTGCAGGATGTCAGGGACACGCTCCGGACGGGGACACCGAGGCGCCCTCCTTAGTTGGAGAAGAAGCCCCGCAACAACACGCAGGACCGACGGTGGTGGCGGGCGGGAAGCTACGTCATCTGAAAAAGCACAAACAACAAACATTAGCACACATGTATAAAAAACAAAAATATTCATGAAAAACACCGACACAACTTGTCCACAACATTCCATCCAGCAGCCATTCTTGAAACTAGTCTACGACTACAAAGTTGGTGTCATGTAGCATAATTTTGTAGATTACAAATTTAGCAAATTCCATTACTTTACTTTCACACCATAATTTTGTTTGTAGGAAGTGACTACAGATAACAAATGGTGTACATAGAAATGTTACACACTACGCAAGCAGCTGGCAATTGAGGCATCGGTATCAAGGAGCAATTTGAGCACTAGCAGGTTTTAACAGTGCAAGCAAGCTATTTGAGACAACCATCTAACAAACTAAAACCATATATGGTTGCTCTGTAGTTCCTGGTACCGGGATTAATCCTGCCATTGTTTGAGCATTAGCAGAAACATAATTTGTATTGAGTGATTGATCATTGTTACAGAAAGATGATTGGCTTGTGCAAACATCTTCATTGGAGGCGAGGTTGACCCATAAGTGCGTCTGCCAAGCTCCTCGAGTAGGGATGCGGAGGTCGAGGTCGGAGACGGGAGCAACTGCTGTGGAGAAGGAGGTGCGGGCCCTGCTCGCGGAGGAGATCCGGGGTGGCGCCGGTCGGAACTGCTGGGCGGAGGTCGGGGAGGCGACGGCCGGAGTTGCTGGGAGGAGGTCGGACTCGTGGATGCCGAAGCAAGCGGGATGGCGGCGGACGGAGTTTCTGGGAGGAGGTCGGGCTCGTGGATGCCGGCGCGGGTGGGATGGTGGTGGCCCGTGCAGAGGGCGCAGACGGCGGGGAGGAGAGGCGCGAGTTGTGGGGGTGCCGGCGGGGATCAGAGGTCGGGAAGGCGGCGTGCTGCGGGGACGGGGTGCTGTGGGGACGGGGCAGGGTTGAGGGGAGGGAGACGGAGAGGGGCGGCCGGAGAGGGTGACGTCGCTAGGGTGCGGGACGGCGACGGGGTGCGCGGTGCTACGGCGGCCGGAGAGGGTGGGCGGGCGGAGCAGCAGGGGATCGACGTGCAACGGGACAGCGACGGGGAGATAGTGGCGGCGCGGGCTGCGTGGATCGATGAATGGGGTGGGTCGGGTGTGGGCCGGGTTGCCCTAACTAATTACCTAGATGGACCTGTGCCGAGGGCAATGCCCTCGGCATATCATTAGTGGTTTTTTTCATTTATGTTAATGTATTTTTTTATATCTTAATTCTTACGTATTTAACTACGCCGACTTTTCTGTTGGCACAGGTTAGGCCATAGAAAGATCCAAAACCAATATCCACCCCAACCCTAGACCCGCTGGAAAAAAGTCAAAGTTACTTGTCTACCCCTTTGACCGGAGTCGAAAGGGGGTAGGCCAAGGGACGTTTTTACTTGGTTGTGTTAGGTTATGCCATAGGAAGACCCCAAAACAAGATCCACCCAAGCCCTTGCAAAGATTCCCTCTGTTTTGCCCGAAACAGGAGTTTCCAGCTATAAGTCGAGGAACTCGGTATGGAGAAAGTGATGTCGGTGAAGCCGGTCACGCACCGGAGTAGGATCCTGTACATGTAATACACCCAAAACACTTGTATACGTATGGTATGGAATCATCTAGGTTTCGGCGGGGTTCCGACGCTCTGAAGCCCCTCTCCGGCGAAACCCTAGACCCGCTGGAAAAAAGTCAAAGTTACTTCTCTACCCCTTTGACCGGAGTCGAAAGGGGGTAGGCCAAGGGACGTTTTTGCTTGGTTGTGTTAGGTTATGCCATAGGAAGACCCCAAAACAAGATCCACCCAAGCCCTTGCAAAGATTCCCTCTATTTTGCCCGAAACAGGAGTTTCGAGCTATAAGTCGAGGAACTCGGTATGGAGAAAGTGATGTCGGTGAAGCCGGTCACGCACCGGAGTAGTATATTGGACATTCAATACACCCAAAACACTTGTATACATATGGTATGGAATCACATAGGTTTCGGTGGGGTTCCGACGCTCCGGATCCCAGCTTCGGCGAAACCCCGACCCCGCTGGAAAAGAGTCAAAGTTGCTTGTCTACCCCTTTGACCGGAGTCGAAAGGGGGTAGGCCAGTGGACTTTTTGCTTGGTTGTGTTAGGTTTTGCCATAGGAAGACCCCAAAACAAGATCCACCCAATCCCTTGCAATGATTCCCTCCGTTTCGCCCGAAACGGGAGTTTCGAGCTATAAGTTCAAGAACTCGGTATGGAGAAAGTGATGTCGGTGAAGCCGGTCACGCACCGGAGTGGTATCTTGGACATTCAAGACAACCAACACACTTTTATACATATGGTATGGAACGACATAGGTTTTGGTGGGGTTCCGACGCTCCGGATCCCCGCTTCGGCGAAACCCCGACCCCGCTGGAAAAGAGTCAAAGTTGCTTGTCTACCCCTTTGACCGGAGTCGAAAGGGGGTAGGCCAGTGGACTTTTTTGCTTGGTTGTGTTAGGTTAGGCCATAGGAAGACCCCAAAACAAGATCCACCCAAGCCCTTGCAATGATTCCCTCCGTTTCGCCCGAAACGGGAGTTTCGAGCTATAAGTCCAGAACTCGGTATGGAGAAAGTGATGTCGGTGAAGCCAGTCACGCACCGGAGTGGGATCTTGGACATTCAAGACACCCAACACACTTTTATACATATGGTATGGAACCACATAGGTTTTGGTGGGGTTCCGACGCTTCGGCGAAACCCCGACCCCGCTGAAAAAAGTCAAAGTTGCTTGTCTACCCCTTTGACCGGAGTTGAAAGGGGGTAGGCCAGTGGACTTTTTGCTTGGTTGTGTTAGGTTTTGCCATAGGAAGACCCCAAAACAAGATCCACCCAATCCCTTGCAATGATTCCCTCCGTTTCGCCCGAAACGGGAGTTTCGAGCTATAAGTCCAAGAACTCGGTATGGAGAAAGTGATGTCGGTGAAGCCGGTCACGCACCGGAGTGGGATCATGGACATTCAAGACACCCAACACACTTTTATACATATGGTATGGAACCACATAGGTTTTGGTGGGGTTCCGACACTCCGGATCCCCGCTTCGGCGAAACCCCGACCCCGCTGGAAAAAAGTCAAAGTTGCTTGTCTACCCCTTTGACCGGAGTCGAAAGGGGGTAGGCCAGTGGACTTTTTTGCTTGGTTGTGTTAGGTTATGCCATAGGAAGACCCCAAAACAAGATCCACCCAATCCCTTTCAAAGATTCCCTCCGTTTCGGCTGAAACGGGAGTTTCGAGCTATAAGTCCAGGAACTCGGTATGGAGAAAGTGATGTCGGTGAAGCCGGTCACTCACCGGAGTAGTATCTTGGACATTCAATACACCCAAAACACTTGTATACATATGGTATGGAACCACATAGGTTTCGGTGGGGTTCCGACGCTCCGGATCCCCGCTTCGGCGAAACCCTGACCCCGCTGGAAAAGAGTCAAAGTTGCTTGTCTACCCCTTTGACCGGAGTCGAAAGGGGGTAGGCCAGTGGACTTTTTGGCTTGGTTGTGTTAGGTTAGGCCATAGGAAGACCCCAAAACAAGATCCACCCAAGCCCTTGCAATGATTCCCTCCGTTTCGCCCGAAACGGGAGTTTCGAGCTATAAGTCCAAGAACTCGGTATGGAGAAAGTGATGTCGGTGAAGCCGGTCACGCACCGAGTGGGATCTTGGACATTCAAGACACCCAACACACTTTTATACATATGGTATGGAACCACATAGGTTTTGGTGGGGTTCCGACGCTCCGGATCCCCGCTTCGGCGAAACCCCGACCCCGCTGGAAAAAAGTCAAAGTTGCTTGTCTACCCCTTTGACCGGAGTCAAAGGGGGTAGGCCAGTGGAATTTTTTGCTTGGTTGTGTTAGGTTTTGCCATAGGAAGACCCCAAAACAAGATCCACCCAATCCCTTGCAATGATTCCCTCCGTTTCGCCCGAAACGGGAGTTTCGAGCTATAAGTCCAAGAACTCGGTATGGAGAAAGTGATGTCGGTGAAGCCGGTCACGCACCGGAGTGGATCTTGGACATTCAAGACACCCAACACACTTTTATACATATGGTATGGAACCACATAGGTTTTGGTGGGGTTCCGACGCTCCGGATCCCCGCTTCGGCAAAACCCCGACCCCGCTGGAAAAAAGTCAAAGTTGCTTGTCTACCCCTTTGACCGGAGTCGAAAGGGGGTAGGCCAGTGGACTTTTTTGCTTGGTTGTGTTAGGTTATGCCATAGGAAGACCCCAAAACAAGATCCACCCAACCCTTTCAAAGATTCCCTCCGTTTCGGCCGAAACGGGAGTTTCGAGCTATAAGTCCAGGAACTCGGTATGGAGAAAGTGATGTCGGTGAAGCCGGTCACGCACCGGAGTAGTATCTTGTACATTGAATACACCCAAAACACTTGTATACATATGGTATGGAACCACATAGGTTTCGGTGGGGTTCCGACGCTCCGGATCCCCGCTTCGGCGAAACCCCGACCCCGCTGGAAAAGAGTCAAAGTTGCTTGTCTACCCCTTTGACCGGAGTCGAAAGGGGGTAGGCCAGTGGACTTTTTTGCTTGGTTGTGTTGGTTAGGCCATAGGAAGACCCCAAAACAAGATCCACCCAAGCCCTTGCAATGATTCCCTCCGTTTCGCCCGAAACGGGAGTTTCGAGCTATAAGTCCAAGAACTCGGTATGGAGAAAGTGATGTCGGTGAAGCCGGTCACGCACCGGAGTGGGATCTTGGACATTCAAGACACCCAACACACTTTTATACATATGGTATGGAACGACATAGGTTTTGGTGGGGTTCCGACGCTCCGGATCTCCGCTTCGGCGAAACCCGACCCCGCTGGAAAAAAGTCAAAGTTGCTTGTCTACCCCTTTGACCGGAGTCGAAAGGGGGTAGGCCAGTGGAATTTTTTGCTTGGTTGTGTTAGGTTTTGCCATAGGAAGACCCCAAAACAAGATCCACCCAATCCCTTGCAATGATTCCCTCCGTTTCGCCCGAAACGGGAGTTTCGAGCTATAAGTCCAAGAACTCGGTATGGAGAAAGTGATGTCGGTGAAGCCGGTCACGCACCGGAGTGGGATCTTGGACATTCAAGACACCAACACACTTTTATACATATGGTATGGAACCACATGGTTTTGGTGGGGTTCCGACGCTCCGGATCCCCGCTTCGGCGAAACCCCGACCCCGCTGGAAAAAAGTCAAAGTTGCTTGTCTACCCCTTTGACCGGAGTCGAAAGGGGGTAGGCCAGTGGACTTTTTTGCTTGGTTGTGTTAGGTTATGCCATAGGAAGACCCCAAAACAAGATCCAACCAATCCCTTTCAAAGATTCCCTCCGTTTCGGCCGAAACGGGAGTTTCGAGCTATAAGTCCAGGAACTCGGTATGGAGAAAGTGATGTCGGTGAAGCCGGTCACGCACCGGAGTAGTATCTTGGACATTCAATACACCCAAAACACTTGTATACATATGGTATGGAACCACATAGGATTCGGTGGGGTTCCGACGCTCCGGATCCCCGCTTCGGCGAAACCCCGACCCCGCTGGAAAAGAGTCAAAGTTGCTTGTCTACCCCTTTGACCGGAGTCGAAAGGGGGTAGGCCAGTGGACTTTTTTGCTTGGTTGTGTTAGGTTAGGCCACAGGAAGACCCCAAAACAAGATCCACCCAAGCCCTTGCAATGATTCCCTCCGTTTCGCCCGAAACGGGAGTTTCGAGCTATAAGTCCAAGAACTCGGTATGGAGAAAGTGATGTCGGTGAAGCCGGTCACGCACCGGAGTGGGATCTTGGACATTCAAGACACCCAACACACTTTTATACATATGGTATGGAACCACATAGGTTTTGGTGGGGTTCCGACGCTTCGGCGAAACCCGACCCCGCTGAAAAAAGTCAAAGTTGCTTGTCTACCCCTTTGACCGGAGTTGAAAGGGGGTAGGCCAGTGGACTTTTTGGCTTGGTTGTGTTAGGTTTTGCCATAGGAAGACCCCAAAACAAGATCCACCCAATCCCTTGCAATGATTCCCTCCGTTTCGCCCGAAACGGGAGTTTCGAGCTATAAGTCCAAGAACTCGGTATGGAGAAAGTGATGTCGGTGAAGCCGGTCACGCACCGGAGTGGGATCATGGACATTCAAGACACCCAACACACTTTTATACATATGGTATGGAACCACATAGGTTTTGGTGGGGTTCCGACACTCCGGATCCCCGCTTCGGCGAAACCCCGACCCCGCTGGAAAAAAGTCAAAGTTGCTTGTCTACCCCTTTGACCGGAGTCGAAAGGGGGTAGGCCAGTGGACTTTTTTGCTTGGTTGTGTTAGGTTATGCCATAGGAAGACCCCAAAACAAGATCCACCCAATCCCTTTCAAAGATTCCCTCCGTTTCGGCTGAAACGGGAGTTTCGAGCTATAAGTCCAGGAACTCGGTATGGAGAAAGTGATGTCGGTGAAGCCGGTCACGCACCGGAGTGGGATCTTGGACATTCAAGACACCCAACACACTTTTATACATATGGTATGGAACCACATAGGTTTTGGTGGGGTTCCGACGCTCCGGATCCCCGCTTCGGCGAAACCCCGACCCCGCTGGAAAAAAGTCAAAGTTGCTTGTCTACCCCTTTGACCGGAGTCGAAAGGGGGTAGGCCAGTGAACTTTTTTGCTTGGTTGTGTTAGGTTATGCCATAGGAAGACCCATGATTATTTGTTACCAAATCCATTAACTGTAACACATTTGGTGTAGCACAAATTAATATGGTATGGAACCACATTTGGTGTAACACAAATTAACACTATGTAACAACACATGATTATGTGTTACCAAATCCATTAACTGTAACACATTTGGTGTAACACAAATTAATATGCTACAAGGAAAACGTACTCGTAACACATTTTCGGATCTTATCAACTATGTGTTACTACCTAATCTGGAACACAAATCATGTGTTACTGCCATTTTATTATGTAACACATTTTTTCGTGTGTTACTTGAGTGTGTTACCAAAGCTCTGTCCTGTTGTAGTGCCCCAAAACAAGATCCACCCAATCCCTTTCAAAGATTCCCTCCGTTTCGGCCGAAACGGGAGTTTCGAGCTATAAGTCCAGGAACTCGGTATGGAGAAAGTGATGTCGGTGAAGCCGGTCACGCACCGGAGTAGTATCTTGGACATTCAATACACCCAAAACACTTGTATACATATGTTATGGAACCACATAGGTTTCGGTGGGGTTCCGACGCTCCGGATCTCCGCTTCGGCGAAACCCCGACCCCGCTGGAAAAGAGTCAAAGTTGCTTGTCTACCCCTTTGACCGGAGTCGAAAGGGGGTAGGCCAGTGGACTTTTTTGCTTGGTTGTGTTAGGTTTAGGCCATATGAAGACCCCAAAACAAGATCCACCCAAGCCCTTGCAATGATTCCCTCCGTTTCGCCCGAAACGGGAGTTTCGAGCTATAAGTCCAAGAACTCGGTATGGAGAAAGTGATGTCGGTGAAGCCGGTCACGCACCGGAGTGGGATCTTGGACATTCAAGACACCCAACACACTTTTATACAAATGGTATGGAAGCACATAGTTTTTGGTGGGGTTCCGACGCTCCGGATCCCCGCTTCGGCGAAACCCCGACCCCGCTGGAAAAAAGTCAAAGTTGCTTGTCTACCCCTTTGACCGGAGTCGAAAGGGGGTAGGCCAGTGGACTTTTTTGCTTGGTTGTGTTAGGTTTTGCCATAGGAAGACCCCAAAACAAGATCCACCCAATCCCTTGCAATGATTCCCTCCGTTTCACCCGAAACGGGAGTTTCGAGCTATAAGTCCAAGAACTCGGTATGGAGAAAGTGATGTCGGTGAAGCCGGCCACGCACCGGAGTGGGATCTTGGACATTCAAGACACCCAAAACACTTTTATACATATGGTATGTAACCACATAGGTTTTGGTGGGGTTCCGACGCTCCGGATCCCCGCTTCGGCGAAACCCCGACCCTCCGTTTGCTTGGGGGAAGTGATGCTCGCACCCGAGAGCTAGGAATTGCTTATATGGACCTTACACCACACTTGTAAATGTATGTTGGGCACACTTGTAAGTTTTCGTGTCATTGTGACCCACCCGGCGGTCTTTTTCCAGTGGAGGGCCGAGGGGATTACCCTCGGCATACGTGAAACAGGGCCGAGGGGATTACCCTCGGCATAGGTGCAGCAGTGCCGAGGGTATTACCCTCGGCATTGCTATGCCCAGATATGCGCCGTTAACTCTCTGTACGCATCGTTACGCCGACGGCAACCCCCTCGGCATTGCCCTGGGCCGTTAACTACTCTCCACCGGTAGTCGCCAGCGCACGATGCGATGCGTGGTATGCCTACGGCTAGCCTGTGCCGACGGTTACCCTCGGCGTAGGTCCATCTATGCCGAAGGTTATTTTATACCGAAGGTTACCCTCGGCGTTGCGCATCTATGCCGAAGGTTATGCTACGCCGACGGTTGTTTTCCAGCCGTGGGCAGTGTGCGAGCTATGCCGAGGGTCCCGACATTTCCCCCTCGGCGTTGAAATTACCCTCAGCATCCTTGTGTGTTCCCGTAGTGCTAAGTTCCAGGATTCAAAGTTTGAGGGTCTATTTAGCTAAGCTCTACAAGTTGAAGGTTTAAGATGGTGACAATTTTATGCTTGAATGACTGAACTTCAGTAAACTACAGAATTCTGCAAATGATTTCCGTCGCGCTATGCTGCTTCGCTGATTCGGGGAGTTCTCTGCTAGCGATAGAAGACGCACACGCGGAGTCGACCGATCCATATGCTGAGGGGGAGGCAGCGTTATTTCCAGTTTGCCCATGAGGCTCTGCTCGTGCTGTTGCTTCCAGACTGCGAGCGCGCTCAGGACTGTCACCACGCCAACACTAGTCTTGCAGCCATCCTGCAAATCCTCAAGGACATTGGAACATCAGATGCACCGTCGCCTTGTAAGGTGATGATACTGAAGTGCTTGATGGGTATGGATTAGCAAGAAGGATGTACAAAGATCGCCAGCACGAAAGTAAACTGCTTGTAGTGATAACATTCAACGTACAAAACATACAGGAGGTTAGAAAAAAATGCAAATAGCATCTAAAATAATTTAGTGTCAACTTCCTTCGCATGCATATGACAGTTATGCATCCAAATAAGAAATCAAATTTCACGCATGCAATTTGAATTTTTGATAATGGAATTTCTCCATCCATGCTTAGGTAAAATTGAGAGCAACAAAAAATTTAGAAACAGTACCCAAGGGATAAAAACACAGCCTTCACAAAACACGTACATGTAACAAATGAAACTATAAATACCACGAGATGAACATAGGACACCATTTCAAAGCCACGAGTCTAGGAGATGAGAAAGTAAACAACTATGTATAAAAAAAAAGGCATAGCTTGTCCGTTGTGACGCTTGGTCAAATTGGTGATATAACAAAGAGAATATTAAACTAATTAAGGATATATTTGCATTTATATTAAATATCTACCAACGAACAAAATAAAAATACAACATATCTGTCATCTCTCCGCAACCAAACACAACCAAATATTTACCTAGCCAGAAAAGTCTTCATTCTTACCAATAAGTGTAATCAGTCCTTCTCGAAGGAAGATAGTAGACTTCTATACGTAATCCCTCCGTCACTGAATAAGTGTACTTTTGGGATTGTCTTAAGTCAAACTTTCTTATGTTTTACGAAATTTATAGAAATACATAATAATATTTACTACATCAAATTAATATCATTAGATACATCTTAAAATGCAGTTTCATACATACAAATTTTATGTCATAAATATTGCTACATCTTTGTATAAAGTTGTTCAAATTTACATTGGTTTGACTTAATACTAATCTAAGTACACTTATTCTAGAACAGAGGAAGTAGAAAAAATTGGTAGTTGCCTTGTATTTAAAAATAGAGGGAATATAAAAAACTGAAAGAATGACCCATTTAATTAATAATTAAGCCACTATTTACATATAATAAGGGTGCTAATTACAAAGACGGCAAATCGTAATTTTTTTGTGGAGCCTAGATCGTAGTTCATCAAAGAAATGAATACTAGCTAGGTAATGCTACTTATGGTTATATAGGGCTCCGTTGCAATCGATAGATTGTATCCAAATGACCGTACGACTAATTGGCAGGTCAATGTTTGGTCTCCAAAAGTCAGCCTAGGATACTATGGATACAATCCTTGCATGGCAAGGATTCACCCTAGTCGTTGTCGTTTCGTCACCCCTTGGCATCGAGTAGGTAGATCGTAGCTGACTCGTTCAGGAAAAATAGATACAAGTAGTAGCCTAGTTTCCTCCTGCGCAAGCAAGATTCACAGTGCGTGGGCTTGTTCAAATGAAAAATAAGAACTATAGGCTATACTTGGCACAACTAGTTGAAAAAACGCCCACTTTCCAGGTTTTAACAAAAGGGTGGATTTCATGGTTGCCGCTCAAGCCTAATCGTGGCGTTGTTCTCGCAACAGTTATCTTTACTCTACGCTATCTGATACAAAAGAGGGTAGTAGAAAGACAAGCAGCAAATGAGATTGGTTATATAGTATACCGTCAAACAACAATAGTACAATGGCGGGTGAGTTTTGTTTGGCTCATTAAAAGCAACTGTATCCACAAAACTTTGACACACAAAACCCATCCGAAAATCATACCATATATTAGTTCTAATATATAGTACCGAAAAGTCATTTTGCCTCCCGGTTCGAGTGATCCTCTATTTTAAAAAATATATATAGTTAAAGTTTCATAAAACGTGGACAAAAAACCTGCCATATTCTCAACGATGTATCATTGATGTGGACAAAAGTTTCCCGAGCTCAGAAATGCAAAGTATTTTGCTTTGTGATTTTGCACACTTGTATCATTGAGAACATGTAGGATTTTTTTATACAAGTTTTGATGTTTTTATATTTGGACTGGACTTGCGAGCTAGAAATCCCCACGCTATATAGTACATAGTATGTTGAGGCACAAACGAATATGAATTTTTTTCTATGTGAGTTGGACCAACAAAGTACCACCACTCTCTATAACCATAAATAATGCAAAATTGGATGTTCAAAAACAAACACACGGAGATTCAAACTTGGAAACATTTATATATTCCAAAACATAAAAATTAGGCACTAACTATATACACACAACTTAACTATTTTTTTCAATTTCTTTGTGACAATCTCTTTCTAGGATCCTTTCTTGATATGTCGCACCTTAAGCTGATGCGTGCAAGTGCAAGCCTCACTGAAATATTTCCTTACAAGACCTACTATTCATTATTAATAGAAGTTGTTTAGATGTCTTTTTTTTGCATGGAGAAGTTGTTTAGATGTCAGCTAAAAAGGTTTCTGGAAAAGATTAGTTGTGGGCTCTACATGCTAGTACGAAAATGCCAATGCTTGTGTAATTTTTGTGGGTGCGGGAACAACGTAATAGCATGTGAAGTTCTCATGGCACTGAGCAAGAGCAACCTTGTGAGGCACGGTTCTCTAACAGCAAAGTTGCAACTGAAACAGCAGCCCAGCCCACACCCCCACAGCCCAGCCCAGCTGCAACAGCAACAGCAACATACTACACTGTCCAACCAACCATTCGAACCAGGGAGCGACATCCTACAGAGGATTCTCCAAACGGCCAGAGAATTAACAGCGCCGGCCGGCCGGCCAGTGCGACCAACCATGGCTGGCGAGCATCTCACGCTTTTCTCATGTGCTGTTTATTGTTTCATCACAAATTTGTCGATGCATGGCAAGAAATTCAGAAAACTAGGCCGGCACACCCGGTTGTGGCTGGGTCATAGGCCTCTGGTAATCAAACACGAAGTAGTCATCATATTCTCAAACACCATGCACGACTCTTCTGAACACTTCTCTCTTCTTTTGAACGGTCTTTCTTACTAGGAGGATTTACTAAAAGTACTTTGGAGGTACATGTGTTAGTTGACGCTATGTAAGTAACTGAGCCATACAAATTACTACATGTCAGTTCTATTTTGTTTACTGCACACATTAGTGTTGCTTCTTCGTGTTGACACCATATGATGCTCATGTGACTGCTAGAGTGTCGGTGTCAGAGGCTGTTCCAGTGTTCCTTCTCGCTCCCTAGAGCACAACATGGCCAATACGGATTACATGACTTAGGGATTGATCTTCTCTACCTAGAACGACGATGTTTATGGAATAAACATGTGCATGATTGAGCGCTTTCAAGGCGAGGAGAATATCGACAACTGAAAATAAATTGCTCTATCATACTGCTGAGGAATGTTGACACATCTAACGAGCTGCCCTTATGGTAGCTTTATGTCACGTTGTCCAAGCCACACCGCAAAGATTAACCCCAAAATACTCACCACCAAGGATAATGGAAAGGACCAGGCCACGTATCAAAGAAGACCAAAACCCTAGTCCTTAGCAACAACCACACATATAAAGTAAAATGGTCGTTTCTCCAACAAGCACTACGTATGAAGGTTTTGACCCTAAATTGTGTGAATGGGTGGCTCGTTTTGTTCAAGGGGGTAGTGTCTGTATTCATGTCGACATTGGTCATTATTCAGACATTGAAGGGGTTACGGCACGTGATCCTTTATCCCCAATCCATTTTAATTTAGTGGCTGACATGCTTGCGGTGCTAATTGCGCGTGCCAAAGAGGATGGTCAGGTTGGTAGTCTTATACCTCATCTATTTGATACTATTTTATTCCTCGAACATGACAGTGAGAAGGCTGTTAATATGAAACTGATTTTATCTCTCTTTGAGAAACTATCTGGGCTAAAAAACAATTTTATAATAGTGAAATTTATTCTTTTGGCAAAGGAAAGGAGAAATAGGATGAATACCGCCAAATATTTAGCTATCAGGCGGGATCATTACCTTTCAAATATTTGGGAATTCCCATTCACTATCATAAGCTCCTCAATAAAGAGTGAAAGATGGTTGAGCATCGGTTTGAGAAAAAATTGGGATGTTGGGCAGGTAAGATGCTCTCGTATGGAGATCTTCTTGTCCTGATTAATTCACTTTTGACCAGGTTAACTATGTTTCTCTAATCTTTCTTTGAGATTCTTTCCGGCCGGGGTGCGAAAGAGACTTGACTACTTTCGCTCTCGATTGTTTTGGCAAAATATAGGCCAACTAAATGGAGCAAAAAATTCGTCCCAAAGATCAAGGGGGTTTAGGTATTCAACTAGTTGATATAAAGAATAAATGTCTACTAAGCAAATGGCTTTTTAAGATGCTACATGAAGACGGTGTTTGGCATGAGTTGATGTCTAATCAGTATTTATGTGGCAAAACTTTATCTCAAGTAGATCCGAAACCCACCGATCACCTTTTTGAAAAGGTGTTTTACCGGTAAAAAAGATTTCTTCTTACGAGGACGTTTGAGGTAGAAAATGAGCTTGGGACACACTATTGGGAGGATACTGATACGTCTCAAACGTATCTATAATTTTTTATTGTTCCATGCTTGTTTTATATCATTGCTACATGTTTTTATTATAGTTTTATATCATTTTAGGGCATTTTCCCGAACTAACCTATTGACAAGATACCAGTGCCAGTTCCTGTTTTCTGTTGTCTTTTTGTTTGTCAAAAGTTATTAAGAAAATATTCTCGTAAAGACCTAAAATTTCACGGAGGGCATTTTTATCACGAAGAGACGACAGGGTCCGAAGGACAGCCCGAGGGGCCCACCCAGACGAGGAGGCGACCTGGCGGCGCGGCCTAGGGTGGGGCCGCTTCCTTAGGCCGCCTGGCCGCCCTAGTGGCCCCTGGCTCCGCCTCTTAGCCTATATATTCTTCATCGCCTAAAAACCCTACGGTGGCAATGTTTTCCGATACGTACCCGACGACGCCGTCAACTCGAACCCTATTTCGGGAGGGTTCTGAAGCTCTTCCCAGCACACTGCCGAGGGGAGATCATCACCAGAGGGATCTACATTGCCATGCCTGCCTGCGGAGTGATGCGTCGTTCATCGATCCTTGGACCACGGGTTCATAGAAGTAGCTAGATGGTTGTATCTTCTCATTGTGCAACCATTTTAAGATCTTGTGAGCTGCCTAACATGATCGAGATTACTATTTTGTAATGCTACATGTTGTGTTTGCTGGGATCCGATGAATTGTAAGATTATGATAAGATTGTTCATCTACTTGTTATCATATCCATGTTTTATTTATGATCTTGCATGCTCTCCGATCAATGTGTTTACTCTGGCCAAGTGATTGTATGTATCTCCAAGAGAGAGTTTGGTGCTAGATATTAGGTTCATGCCTCACATATGTCTAGGATCGAGATGACAGAAACGGCTAATACCGAGTATGTGTTTTTGCTAATAGGGGTAAAAAACGGTGTTTATATCTTTATGTTTATGAACATTGTTTACTTTGAATGCATGCAAGTCTTTCCACCATGTCCAGTATGCCCCCACACAAGATCTGCCCATGGTTAACATAACCTAATTGTAGGAGCACTTTTGTTAACTTTCAAAGATAATTAGCTACCATCATTGTTGACACTTGACACTAATCGTTATATGCTGTGACTTCGCGCTAGTTGTTATGTTCCCATTACCTCTTTGCATCTGGTGGCTAAACCATAGCTCGCTCATCCTGGAAAAATCTATACACATATTACCTTGGCTTCTTCACATTCAAGTAAAAACTGTCATCCATGGGCTAGTTTGAATGTAAAAATGAAACCATAGGCTATACTTGGCACAAACAGTTTTGAAAATGCCCACTTCCCATGTTTTAACACAAGGGTGGATTTCCCAATTGCCTTGCAATCCTAATCGCAGCACTATTTTCGCAATAGTTAACTTTACTCTTTCTTATCTGATACAAAATAGGGTAGTAGGAATACGAGCACGATATGAGATTTATATTATATAGTATACCATCGAACACTAATGGTACCATGGTGGCTGAGGTTTGCTTGGCTCCTTGAAAGCACATGTATCAATAAAACTTCGACCTCACACTTGTCCGTGAGTTGAAGTAACAGGGTACCACCATTCTCCAACACCATAAATAATGGCATGCCGTATGCATCTTTTCGATGCAGTGGTCGGGGTATTTTTCTCCCTTTTGAAAACAACATAAATAATGCAGAATTGGATATCATAATTAACTTGTGCATGAATAAACACACAATTCAAAAAACATTTAGAGACTCTGTCTATTCAGATAACTTAATTATTTTCCAATTTCTTTTGTGACAATCTCCTTCTAAGATTTCCTTTTTGTAATCTAAAAAAAAAAGTTTCCTTTTTGTGAGGAGTGGTATCCACTGACCGGTAGCCCAGCCCCAGCTGCAACAACAACAACAGAGGAACAGCACATTCAAACGAGCCAGCGACACATATTTGAAAGGATATCATAATTAACTTGTGCATGAATAAACACACCAATTCAAACGGGAAACATTCAATTCAAAAAACATTTAGAGACTCTGTCTATTCAGACAACTTAATTATTTTTCCAATTTCTTTTGTGACAATCTCCTTCTAAGATTTCCTTTTTCTAATCTAAAAAAAAAGGTTTCCTTCTTGTGAGGAGTGGTATCCACTGACCGGTAGCCCAGCCCCAGCTGCAACAACAACAGAGGAACAGCACATTCAAACGAGCCAGCGACACATCCTGATTCCTGCAGAGGATTCCCGAAACGGCCAGAGAATTTACAGCGCCGGCCGGCCGGCCGGTGCGACCATCGGCGCAGAGGGGACCATGGCTGGCGAGCATCTCACACTTTTCTCATGTGGCCGGAGCCTGGACCTGGAACAGCGCAAACGACACCGGCGCGAATCAAACCGGCCGGCCACCACCACCGCCGCCGGAGCCCACCATGTGGATTCCCTCTCGCAGATTACTCAAGTACCGCGCGTCCTCGTCTTCGTGCTCCTGGCCCCCCACCAGATCTGGGAGTTCATTCATATTCCATCGATCAAGACGGTGCCAACTACCAAGCATCTGGCCGGTGCTACTATAGTTTTGAATTTCGAAACAGGCGAACCCGCCGCCGCCGCGATCGATCTCCCGGAGTCCCGGTGACAGATACCATGTGCAATTTGAGTTAGATATAGAAGCTCGCATAGAACGCACATGGTGGACAAGTATGTTGGTTGCCATCTTCACCGGCCACTGAAGAAGTTAACCTGACCACATGTTAATATTCAGCTAGGGCTGGACATATTTTTACACAAGCATGTGCTAGATGAGCATACAAGGATTGAAACGAAACATATAACAAGGGTCACACCAATGAATTTGACGAGTTGACATCTCATCGAAAGTTATCGACCCCGGGATAGTACTCGGCCATCAAAATGGAAACTTTTCACATGGCTCATTTAACAAAACCAACTAAAGATAACGGATAGACTTGACAAGAAGGGGTGGCGAAATTGTGGATTATGCCAACTTTGCAAGCAAGAACACAAAAGATGTGCGCACATTTTTCTTTTCCAATGTAGATGCTCCATCCGGGTTTGTCAAACCATCAAAATTGAACTTGGGGCGCCGGAGATCATGACCGACACTTGGCATAGTAACCCTTGGGTCCAAGAACACAAAAGATGTGCGCACATTTTGTTTTCCAATGTAGATACTCCATCCAACTTTGTCAAACCATCAAAATTTAGCTTGGGGCGCCGGAGATCATGACCGACACTTGGCATAGTAACCCTTGGGTCCACACGTGGTGGTAATCTTCATTTTTGGAGCCGACAACCGACACAAAGCATTGCCTCCCTTGCTATGTTAGTCACTTGGGAGATTTTCGAAGGGGAGAAATGTGCGTGTTTGTGGAGTTTTTAGCATAAAACCGTCACTCTACAAATTCAATTGCGAAAAACCACCACTTTTGGTTTCAATCTCAGAAAACCACCACATTTTGGTGCAGCCGTTGCAAAATACGCTGATTCGTGGTTGATAGTGAATTGACGGCGAAACTAACAAGAGGGACCCACCCAGCAGGCTGACGTGGCACACTGGGTCAAATTGTTTAAAATCGTGACATGGGTTCCCACTTGACCGCGCAAGAAAAATTAATATATATTGAATTTTATAATAAAGTCAAAAGGTTGGTCGTGGTCTGCCCGGAAAATAATTGCTAGAGTTGGTCCACGAGGCTGAATTTGTAGACCAGCTCGCCAAGCTCGGCCGCGCCCACCGCACTCCCTCTTCTGCTCCCTGCTCGCCGTCCCCGACGGCAGCCCCTCCTTGCCCTATCGCCGCTACGCCTCACAGTGCTGTCGCCGTGCCCCTTCTCTCTCCCGCCGGTTGCCTTCCCATGGTTCCCCACTGCCAGCTCGCGGGGCGAGAACGACCACCGCGCCCTGAGTGGGAGAAGAACTCGATGGGGGTGTGCCGGCTTGTCAAATCGGGGGACTCGGTCGCGTGGGCACGACAGGGACAGGGTGCTCACCACGTTCCAGAGCGACGGGCAAGGCATGCACACGGCCGGCGAGCGGAGGTCGGCCCTCTCTCTAGTAAAGCAGCCGCACTCGCTAACCATTCGTCGAGCGCGTCCGGCCGGCGAGTCGTGCGCCGCGTGCGTTCAGCACCCAGTCCGGCCGGCGAGTCATGTGTCGTCGAGCTCGTCGTCTTCGGGCGCATCGGCAGTGGAAGCCCTCCATCCTCGGACGCGTCCGCACCGCCCTACGCCCCGACCGGTCGCCGTCTCTCTCGCCCCCGCGCGTATAGCCTAGGTGCAGCGGCCGGGGATTCGTCATAGGCCTGCGCGCGCCGGCTCGCCCAGATCGGCCGTGGAGGCTCTACGCCCTCTGGCTGGTCGGCACCGCCCTACGGCCCGGCTGGCCGTCCGGGAGCCCTGCTTGACCAGGACTTCGCCTAGGAGGTCACCCTTGGCGGCGGACGCTGGGGCGAGTTCTCCCGCGGCGGCAGCGGCCGTGGAGGCTACAGTGGCACCTAGGCCGCTTTTTTAGTTTTGATTTATTGTTTTGCCAGTTTTAATTTTTTTTAATTTGCCTGACAAGTGGGTCCCAGTACAGCTCAGCAAATTGACCCAATTCCTGCCACGTCAGCCCCGAAAGGTGGGTCCCCTTGTCAGTTTCGCCGTCAATTCGCTATCAACCACGAATCAGTGTATTTTGCAACGCCCGCACCAAAATGTGGTGGTTTTCTGAGATTGGAACGAAAAGTGGTGGTTTTTCGCAATTGAATTTGTAGAGTGGTGGTTTTATGCTAACGACTCGTTCCGTCAACCATCTATCATGCCAATAATCGTCGCCGCCAAGATCAAGAAAGAGGCAACGAATTGCATGACCGTGGGAGTTTTTTTTTTTTGCGAGGAAACCAGACGATATTACAGGAAGAACATTACAGAAAAAACCCCAACAAAGATAAAAATTACACTCCAGTCCTTCTGCAACTCAGAGACGCCGGCATGGAGCAGGACGTGCCGGTGGCGCGCCGCCGCCGCGTCTTCCTTCAAGCCTTGGATCAGAAGACGTCCCCTGGCAGACGGGAAGTCGCTGGACCTCGAACTCCGTGGAGCCTCCACCCAACTCCAGCTGCATCTTCGTCTTCCTAGAACATCGCCGGCTTCAGATTCGTCAACCCCGATCCGCCGCCACGCGGAATCCGGGAGGGGATGGCGCTCCCAGCAGATCTAGAGACCCGAGGGAGCGAAGGGGGCAAGCACATCACCGCGGAACTCCACCGAGCTCCGCCGTCGGAGGAAGCACGTACCTGCACCAAAAACAAAGCCGACGACCCAACCTCCTCCATGGCGCCGCCGGCCGAAGAGCTCACAAACCCTACACTATCTACACCCGTGAAGCGGGGATCCCCCGCCCTCCCGCCGCCGGAGCGGCCGACGGAGGACGAGGGATCAGACGGATCGACGGCGAGGTGGTGGATCTGCGGGCGGGGCGAAAAAATCACCTCTCTCTACTGTAGCGGGAGAGAGGAGACGTCCAGACTCGTCTGAAGGTGCCCTTTATTTATGACCGTGGGAGTTAAGCACTTGAGAGACAGTTTACCATGCGAGTGGGCTTTGTTATAAGAGGGTGTGAGATTTTCCGCAAACCCTCGAAACTTTCTGAACTGGTGTTTTTAAATTTTTCTTCCTAATTAATGAGATAAGGCAAAACAAATTTCTCGGATTCAAAAAAAATAACCAGCAAACCAGCCAAGGTGAAATAAAATCTTTTAGCACCAGTGGACGCTACGCTAGCTACATCACCAACCAGACCCAGACCTGGAACTCCACCATACTCTGCCTGCCTCATCCATTCAACCCCCACACGTCAGGTAATTTATATTCCTTGACAGCTTTGCAGGACATGTTCTCACCAAGGCTGCCAAGATATTCTAACCGCTAAAGACCACACCTCACTCACTGTCACTGATGATGATCGGCTCCAGCTCAAGGGAGGGAATCCACTTTACCTGGATGGAGCAAGTTCAAAAACGCCAGCGTCGACCAGCTAGTGCCAATCGGCACCTTTGTCTCTTCTCCCTCTTACCGATCGAGCAAAGAATCTTGATCCAGAGCATATGTTCCTGGACACCTAATGACCACTGACCAGTCTTTCGTGCACAAAAGAACAAAAAAACGGAGGAACCTAATGCCCGATTTATTAGCTCCTACATGACCTCGAAATGTGCCGAGGGTCGATTTTATGTGTGCAAATTTTGAATATTGTATGGTGACACGAGTGCCTTGTGGGAGAAAATGTTATGCTTACCCAAAGAATTGAGTGCATTTGTTGTAAAAAACTGTAGTTATAATAGATTCTTGTTTTGTTTTGTAATGGCGCCTAAATATAAACAAACATAACCTAGAGGGTTCGTTCAAAATTATCCACGTATAGATGACATCAAAAGATGCTTAAATCCACTATAGTTTATATGGGGAAAGGGGATCTATGAGTTACCTACAAACTAGATCAATCAGCTGTCCAAGAGGACCCAAAAATAGGCATTTGTTTGTTTAGCAATTTTTGGTACTAGTTTACTATTTATAGCATCGTAGGATAATGTAACATCTATTTAGAAAAAAACTGAGGTACACAACAACCAGATGTAGTCATGTAGACTATCACATCAACCCAGAGAATATACTGTTGACAACCAAATATAGTTTTGGGTCAAATCATGGCGACGGTAAAATGTTGTTCACCTAAAAACGTGGTAAACGGTCGATTTGTTGTGTAAAGTCGCATATTGTACAGTGAAAATGTTTGGTTTGCCGAGACTCCAGTATGCTTGTTACCAAAAACATGTAGTCATGACAGACCTATTTTTCCGAAGGATAGGTATATAACAGAATAAAGGTTGCAAATAGTCTGCATTCAAACAGTGCTACCTCACTATGGAATTGGGACCCTGTATAAACTAGATCAATCAGACGTCCCAGAGTAAAATAGGCATATAGGTTTGTTTATCAATGATTCCTACTAGATTCACTATTACATGAAAAGACAACATGCATAGAGAAAAGCCCACGGGCAAACAATTAGATGTATGTAGACCGTCAATTCAACCCAGAGAAAGAACTGTTGACAACCAATAAAATAAATAAATTAAACCTCTAATCTGATCGTCGCAAAAAGAGGAAGAGTCACTTTGGATTCAACTAATTTACAATCACAGTACAATTTACATCACACAGTTTGACAGCATTAGAAACCTACTTGTCTTGTAAGCTACAGCTAATTAGATAAGCAAAGAATCTACTTGCATAAACCAGATTGTAGGTTCATTCAACCCATGATGCTAGAGTAGCTAATTTGGTGCACCAGGACCACATGGCCTTGAATTTTACGGTAAATATATCGCAAAGCAGTAAGTTCCTGTGTGAGAAAAGTAGTTGTTAATGACTAATGGAACATCCATGAAGCAGTATACAAATGTTCAAAACTTGAAAACTTTCAAATAAAATTGATTAAACTACACGTTAGACCTTTCTCCCATACTTCATTCCGTACTTAAAACATACAAACAAAAATCAGCCAACTACAAAGTAGGTTGGTAACTTTTGATACTTATGGCCACCCTAATCGTCACATGCTTATCAGCTTGACCATTGTGGAACAAGGTCCTAAGCTTTTATAAAAATCAATCCTCAGACCAGTAAACGTAGTCTCCAAAATCAGACCTTACGTCAATCGTTAGTGCACAGGACTGCTAAGGAACAAGACAGATCTTAGAATAAACAGACTGAATTTTGACAAGAGAACATTACCAGGCCACACCTTGCTGGCTCCAGTTTTCTAAAATTAGCATCTCTCTGGAGACCATTCAGTGCAGACTACAGCAGATGTGCTAAATAAAGCATATGCAGACATGCAGGCATGCAGCTGCAGCCCATTCACCCTACCAAAACGAGTCCACAATAATTCCCAGTATCCCGCAGAATCCTGCACAGATACAACCCTACTACTAGTAATTTGATGCTAGCAGTACATCCATAAATGTACTGCACAGTTCAATCAGAGAAACGAATGAATCTACTACTCCACATACCAAGGACCTGCACGTGAGCTAAAGCAAAATTCGCACCATGACCGGCTAATCTCAGCTATCCCGTATCATCCAGCGACCTCCCCTGTTGCCAGACAATTCAATTTTGGAGGCCAATTCGCTCAGCAAGTAACCCGGCATAAATCTCTACGAAAACGGGATTAGATCTAATCTTACAAAAAAAACTAACTGTGTCAGGACAACTAAAACTAAACAAGTCGGCGGATCTATCTAGATCTAGCGAATTCCTTAATTCTTGTTAACTCAAAGCTGGGCAATAAAAGCCTTTAATCTAAAAGAAGACAGAGATTAGCTGCGCAACACATAACAGAATCGGGGCCTAGAATCGCGGCGACTAGATAAATCGCCGGCCCTGGTACCGATCGATCGAAGCGATAAAAGGGTACAGTAGCCGCAGCGGAGCGCCAATTGATAGGCAGCGGCGGAGGAGGTTCGCTGCGCCGGCTCCGATTCACTTGGTGCAACGCGGGATCCGGCCCGTCGGGGCGGGCGGAGGGTCCCGATCTGCACCAAGCGAGCCCGAGGCGGCGGCGGCGTGGAGGACGACGAGCGGTAGGTAGATGAGATCCCGATGTGGCGGTGGACTTTGTAGGAGCGTACAGCTATACGGCGACTGGTCGCTGCGTGGAAGGGGGGGGGAGACGGGGCCGGCTTTTATAGCTGGAGGGTGGGGATTCGGGCGAGGAGCATATTAGGGCGGGCGCGTGTGGGCCCCGCCAGCACAGAAAAAGCATGTGCCGCCCTCCTCTCATCTTCGCTGCCGGTGCCGGTGGTCAGTCGGTCTAGGGATTTTTCCTATGGTAAATTGTGTTGCTCCTTGTCTTTTATGATTCCCTCTTTTCCATGGTGGTGAGGGGGAATGGATCGATTCTCTTCCATCAACAATTTGTTTTCCTTTTTTAATAGGTTGAATATTTGGTAATATCTGTCTCAAAAGGAAAACAAAATGTTTCACAAAACAATCTGTACCTTTAGGTTCACCGGTTGGCGACCTCTCTATCCCAGCATATCGGTGGTTTTGGGAGAGGTGGGAGATGTGGAATCTGCTCGATGCATCGTCTTCTACGATCCCACATCCCTCCTCTCCCAAAACATCGGCGGTTTTAGGGGGGCGCAGCGATGAGCCATTTGCTATAGTTTACTGAGGTGGGACGTGGCGACAAAACCGCTCTTATTGACTCGTTCCTCGCCTTTACTCTCGTGTTACGATTTCAAGGTCACGGAAATATGGTAACATCTATTTTTTTGTATAAGTAGATAATGTGCCACTTATCTTTTGGTTAAAGGCAGAGATAAGAGCAAACTCAATGGACAAAATCGAGTAGGTATAGAACCTATCATAGAAAGTCCTTAAACATAAAATAATGGAAAATGGTATGTTTGTAGAGTTAAAATGGTCATGAGTGTCCATCATCTTCAAAGCAAATCTTGTACCTAATATAAAATCAAAGTGTAGTAAAGATTTTATTAGAAAGTATCAATAGTCGTATTTTGGAGACAAAAATATACTATAATGTACCTTGGCATGGAGACTTTCTCACATGGAAGATTGACATTTTAATCACATGATTTTCCTAACTTCTACATAAAACCATGCATTGCTAACTCTTTTTCGCACCCAGTTTCAAGACCAAAAGTTGATACCTATTCTAGTTTCATAAATATTGTCAAGGTAGTATTCCTACGTATGGAACTCTACCAATTTTCTTAGAAAGGAGAAATGAGTTCTCCTTTTGTTATAGAAAATGCAAAACAAGCACCAAACTTTTGAAGTTCCTCAAATGTGGCCTATCCTTCAGCCAATTTTGTCGAAGTCCAAAAGGTGAGGACAAACAAGCCTTCTAGAATCTTCTTTCCATCTATTTCTATAACATCATTACCTTAATCAATAAACTCTCTTTTTTCTGATTCTTTTCCGGAAATATTCTCATCAAAGAAGAGGAAAAGGATGGTGCATGGGGGCGAACAGTGATCTAGATGCAGAGAATATAAATTTGTGTGTAGAGAAATGTTTTGGGAGAATCTTGTTCACATGGGGATCACATTCAGATTGGACCAAGAATAAAAGATGGGCGCGTGCGTGACGCTTACACCTGCTTGCTTTCTGCCATCCGTGGACTCATCTGCCGCTCACATGGATGGATGGTGGAAATGAAAGCTCAATAAAACTCGATCGGCTTGGAGTTTGGACACATGCAGCACAAGAAAATCAAGAGAAGAAACTTTTTGTTGGAAGAAAAATGCCTTTGCGTGTCTTTTGTGTCACGATTACTAATATCTTAACGAAACCATTATGTAAAATGAGTTTTTGGACTAGCGAAAGAAATAGAGTTTGGAATTATTGTTTACCGTATTTAAGAATGGGTATTCTTATGACAGGTGAATATTGAGAATCATATTATCTTCTAAAGAGAGTTGTTGCTAGTGCTCCAAAATATGCTATCTGACTTTTCCTAATCAATTTTCTAGAATCATTTATTTGGTTTTTCCTTCAAGCATCTAGGGAATAAAGATAGTCGATGAGTGCTTTCTTTATTTTCAATTATCTTATTTCGAGAACCAACCTGTGGTTGGATGGTTAGATTATCTCTAACAGTAATCGTAAACCACGCAGATTTGAAAAATTCCAGCGGCTATACGGGCTCAGTCCGGTTTTTGGTGAGAACAGAGCCCATATAGACGGACCAGAATGTAATTCTTTTTTAAGTTGGCCCGAGAATCCAACCACCCGACCTACATTTATACCGCACAGGACTGTGGATTCAGTTCACAGCCCGTGTCACACCGCCCCCGCCGACAAGCAATCGACCGAGCACTCCGGCAATCCACCGCCACCGAACACAGATCTGCACCGCCTCGAGCGATGTGCCCTCGTAGTGGGTGCAGCGGGCGCGGGGAGCGTTCCCCGACCTCGGGCCGCGACGACGGAAACTCCGACGATGAGCGAAAAAAGCTCGTCGTCTTCGACGCGGCCCAAAAGAGGTCGGCGCGCCGCTTCACCAACCGAGGACTGGAGCCGTCGCCTGCACTCCTCTACCGCATGGTCAAGGAGTTTGTCCAAAAGCGAGCGGCACGCCTCCACAGTGTGGGGAGATTTTCGGCGCGTGGGTGTGCACACCGAAGAGGGAGGAGCCGGAGGAGGAGCCCCCAATCGAGGGCTACGACCCCGCCGCCTCCGTCATCGCGCTGGAGGACTTCGTCCTGGAGGGCTTTTTCGACATCGTGAAGATGATCATCTGTTTGTTCCAGCGAGTGCAAATTTTGAAATGTCCAGTTCTATCTACGGTTTTCTATTCTTCCCTATGAATTTTGGACCTGTAAAACACCCAAAACACAAACTAAAAACCGCGTCTTTAATTTCGCCGTTTACGATTAGTGCTAGAGATGCTCTCCGGAAGGTGGTTGTACCCATAGTCCAGCAGAGTTCAGTCCCCAGGTTTGACGTTGTTGTTTCTAATTTAGGGGGAATATTCTCAGTGGGAGGCGGCGTTCCCATAGCTAGGCGCCCGTGGTGCGTCAATATTAAGATCGATCCGCAGGTTCAGTCTCTTGGAGGTGCTCATAGGGGTAGGGTGTGCGTGCGTTCATAGGGGTGAGTGTATACGTGTGCATGTGAGTGTTTGCACCTGTTCTGTATTTCGCTAAAACAATTACTTACTTCTGAGATGTAAGGCACATTCTTAATGTTTTTAGGGCCACAAAACATTCATTTTTATTAGAAAATATTCGTGTGTGTAAGAACTTGGTGGCCCATGGAAATAGCAGGCCTGAAATCACTTTTTGGCTAGGACAGTTTCCCAACCAAAACTGCAAGAAGCTCCGACCCATTTCTATGCCGCTATGAGGACACTGAGGTTACTGCGCTCTACGTTTTTTAGATAGGAGAGATTGTGGCCTAACGCTATTTGCCGCCTTTTTCGGCGCGGGAGGCTCGCGCTGCGCACCCCGCGCCTCGCTGGGCTGGCCCATTTCGCGTTTCTCTCTTTTCCTTTATATTCTTTTTTATTTTTCTGTTTTGTTTTTAAAATGTGTTTTTTTGAAAAATGTTCAAATTTGTTATTTGTTCAAACTTGAAAAATGTTCAAGTTTGAAATTTGTTCAAACTTGAAAATTTGTTCAAAATTTAAAACTTGTTCAAACTTGGAAATTATTAATATTCGAAAATTGTTCAGATTCAAAATATTTCATATTTGAAAATTGTTCAGATTCAAAAATTGTACCTTTTTTGTAAAAAAATCAAACTTGAAAAGTGTTCAAAAGTAAAATTGTTCAAAATTGAAAATTCTTCAAACCTAAAAATTGTTCAAACTTAAGAATTGTTCAATTTGGGGAATTGTTCAAAAGTAAAAATTGTTCAAATCTGAAAATTATTCAAAATTTAATATTTTTCGAAATTCTTCAATTTCTAAATTATCAGATTAAAAAAATAGGTTTTGAAATTTTTGATATTTACAATAGATTCAGATTTAAAAAATGTTTTCCTGATATAGGTGATTTTTTAGCATGATGTTTTCTGCATTATTAAGCCGATAAATAAATAAACCTGATACAATTTTCGAATTTGTTACAAAAATAAAACGAAACAGTAAACCATATCTGCTATTTGGGCCGGCCCATACTGGCTCTGCTGCTGGCGGCGAGTGGAACTCCTGCCGCTAAAGGCGGTGAACAGGCGCTGGCGCTCCCTTCGTCGGTAGATCTCGATCTTGTCGAACTCGATCTCGATCGATGCATGGCATCCAGGGCCGCCGTCGCCTCGTCGTCGTCGGCGGACCGGCTCTCCAATCTCTCCGACGACATCCTTACCCACATACTCTCGTTCGCGCCCTCCCGCGAGGCCGCCCGCGCCACCGCGCTCTCCCGCCGATGGCGCCGCCCGCTATGGCTCAACACAGGCGCGGTCAACGTCGACTACCGTTCCTACTTCACAGGCGGTGGCGGCGGCGTTCTTCTCCGGCGGCGCGTGGTGGACGACGCAGACCACGCGTACGCCTTCCTATGCTCTCGCGGCCGAGTGCCGAACAAGCTGTCCATGGTCATGCGCGATGACGCAATCGTGTGCGCCGCCGGCAGCACGGATGAGGACCACGACGAGGAGAATGAGACGGTGGAGGATGGCAATGGTATCGAGGATCTTCGGCTGGACTGGCTAAACAACGGCGGCCTTCCGCGCTGCACACTGCCATTTGCCGTCCTCAAAGTCTTGGAGCTCACCGGGTATGACCTGAAACCCTACTCGGATGGACGGCGGGAACTCGCGTTCCCGCGGCTGGAGGCATTGCGACTCCGACGGTGCCGCACGGAGCTGGCCACGCTCCAGGACATGATCTCCGCCGCGCCCAGGCTAGCGGACATCGTCCTGGAGTTCTTGAGCTTTGACAACTACAACGACGTGTACATGCTCAAATGTGAGGCTGCCACCGTCGTCGTCATGAAAAACTGTGGCAGACTCTACGACAACATCCACCACGGCGGCTTCATGGTCACGCTGGACGCGCCGCACCTCCGAAAATTCAGCTACACCCATTACTCTTTCCTTGATGAGTACACATCCTTGTCTTTTGAGTGGCCGCTTCCGCAACTGGAGCAGCTCCACCTGGAGGTGCACTCCGCTTCATGGGTCGCGTCCTTGCTGCGTCGCCGAATTCTCACTAACCTGGAGCATCTGAGGTATCTGAAGCTTACAGCCTACTCCATTGCCGACCTAGCCGACGACTTCTGGCAGTATTTTCCCAACCTGGAGGGCCTAGAGATCGAAGAGCTCTGCGGGTGGTGTATCCCGAACCATTGCGCTGCAGCCAAGGCCATAGTGAACCTGCTGCGGAAGTGCCCGATTGTGCGCGACGTCCGGCTCAAGTTTAGTTGGAGGAAATATCTTCGAGAAATTAATGCAGACCCGGCAGTTGAGATGGCAGCCATTTCCGATTTCTCGCCATGCCGGTCCATTGCCGGTGATGATGATGATGATGATGATGATGACGATGAAGGAAAATGTTGTGATGGTTTGGAAAACCTCGATGAACAACTTTGTTGTCGCTGCAGGCTGGGTTGCTTGAGAAGAGTGGTGGTCGAGTTTGACGCGGAAGAGCTCACATGCTTACAGGTACGGTTAATCAAGTTTCTAGCCAAGAGCGCAGTGGCTGTGGACGAGTTCATCGTGGTTGGCGGGAAGGAATACGACTCGAGCTGCATCGATCGGAAGGTGGCAAGATGGCGGAAACCACGGAGGCAGCCGCGGTCTCTATGTCCAGCGCCACCGCCTCCAGTCTGGCCACCGCCACTGTCTGAGTTCCCACAGTTGGAGGCCCCGTCGTGTTCTTCCGCTGAAGAAATAGTTGAAGACAATGTGTCCAAGGAGGATGATATATCTCTTACACATTACTTGTACAGTTCCGACGAGGAGGGAGATCAGGAGGATATATCGCCAAGACATTACATGCAGAGTGGTAGAAAGAAGAAAAAGGGTGGCTTCCTTCAGTTCAGTCTGAATGCTAAGGCTAAGGGTTTGCTTAGGACGGGATGTAGGGGAGCAAAATCCATT
Organism: Poa pratensis; assembly: GCA_947311845.1. NCBI lineage: Eukaryota > Viridiplantae > Streptophyta > Magnoliopsida > Poales > Poaceae > Poa > Poa pratensis. The sequence goes on from CAMZMU010000043.1 coordinate 13,871,775, forward strand.
CGTCCTCGACATCGTCGTTTGGATTGGAAAGAAGAAGGTGATGCTGTTAGAGGATCGTCCCTGGCGGCCGTGTCTCTGCCACAGCCGGTGCCGACGCGAGCGACTCCCATCGAGTCGTGGTCGGCACCATTGATGTCTGAATTCCTCTGCTCCGTCCTGCTCCACGAAGGCCGCCGGTTTGTCAACCCCCTCCTGTTTCTGTGCGGCGGCTGCCGTCACCACATGAGTCCCTGCCACTTGACCTTGCCACTCCAGATGCTCCCATGTGTTCCGCCAATGACACATCCGCTCGGGAATGGCGAGCTGTCCGCATCTCTGATCTGGGTGTCGACGTAGACACCTCACGCCGGTGGAGCCACTGCTTGCGGCTGCAACGTCGCTCTCCACCGGCCGCCTTCCGTCGCCGGTGCGCCACGTTTCCGGGCCGTCCCTCAAGGACCATGTGGCGCCGGTGATATGCCCCTGTTGTCGCTGGTGTACCCGTACGTGGACATCCACAGTTGCACGGAGTTTGCTCCGTGAAGGAAGTGCACCTGACGCACAAGAGTTCATTGCTTTGATGGTCTAGCATTTATGTTTTCGAAATCAAAGTTTCTTTATAATTTTGATAATATCAGATGAAAACGTGTCAAAGAGAGATCTGAATTTCTTCCATGCCCGGGAGCATGTCGATCCACGCCACAAAACGTAGCCCTTGTTGTTTGAAACCATTGTTCTTCCATATACTGTGTACGCTGCTGGGCTAAACACGTACATAATTTTGGATCATTGTATCAGAAGTGCTGCTACGGGTGTGCTCATCTACATATAGTGTGCAGTGGACCGGGCTGGCAAAAGCATTTTTACCGGAACCGTTACCTACCAGCGCGTATTTTGGCACAGGTTCACGTACGTCCATCTTGTATCAACATATATATCCAAAATGTGAAGAACAAATGATGTTATTTGTTGTCATCCAGATTCAATATAAATATATTTAGATAGAGGCTAACTAAATTCTGTCAGATTTAGGTCATCAGCACTATAAATACATCTTCTAAGTCGTCGCACGAGATAAGTTGCAAGATGTAAATCCGCGACGTTTGTAATCTCTCCTAAAATAGTGAAATTTGATGACCGGTGCCCATGGTTTTTTCCCTTCTCCTTATAGAGTTTTTTCACGTTAAAATCTTATGTCCACTGTGTTGATCTTATTTTTGTTCATCGTTTATTGCCTATCATCTATAATAATGATAGCATCATGCAGATTTTTACATATACAGTAGTTTCTTTTCTGTTTCTTATTTTTCAAATCATTTTTTATGTACTATCTTTATGGATTAAATTGTGTCAAAAATTGCTCCTATTCCCAACACTGGCATGATCTGTTCAGTTGATCCATTGAATAGATGCAAGACATTTGACATTCCAAGGATGATAGTATAGTTGATTAGTTCGGACTTGTTTCCCTTATTTGCTTCGCCGGTATCACACAATAGCATACATGTGTATAGATCTGTGCAACCGTTTGTTTCACTAAAAATCTACCAGTCAAGGATGAAATTTTCGACACGTGCTTGAAAATTGACTCGTATCTATTTCTTTTGAATATTTTACCTTTTTTGTGAGTCTTATATCTTGATTAGAAAAATATAAACTTGTTTTCCTGTAAACTAGGAAGTTTGCATGCATGTAAGAAAAAATAGTTTTGGGCAGTCTGAAAATTAGATTGCTACAATGTTACCTGGTTTCCTGTCTGATTCCTGGTACTAGTACATTGGGGATTCTCTAAATAAAGTAGGATTTAAGGGTTGTAGGCTAGGTGCCAGCTGATCCAACACAATATACTTTACACTTCCATCGCTGGCACTTAGGATGAACAAATAACTGTTATTGTTTTAACCATCAGCGTTGGCGGTAAGAATTCGGAGACAACAAGTCATATCTATAGAGCAAACACGGTTTATGAACCGATGCAAATACACACCACAAAGTCATCTTATTATAATCACAACCATGTTTGCCACACCTACATTTAGGCAGCCATAAGTTATTACTAATGTATTTAACTACATGATTGTTGCCAAAAGTCCATTAGGCATCTAACTTGAAGGCTTGGACGGTTAGTGTAAGCTTACTACCCACGAGGCAAAGTGGACCAAGTCACTTTTACTGAGATCAGCGAAAAATCAATATTTATATTTTGGGTGGAAAACCCATGATTGTTCCCCATAAAGGTACACTGACGTTTTGTGAAACTGGATGACTCCGGACCCACCTCGAAACTCAATCCCAGCCAACAACCTATCACGACAGCAACAACCGACCTTAACACACGTTGCTCTATTTATAATGCTACATGTTGTGTTTGCGGGGATCCGATGAATTATGGAGTCATGACATTCTTGTTCAGTTTATCTATGATATGTTTTATTTATGATCTTGCATTCTCTCCGATGCTTGTGTATAGTTTGATCGAAGTAATTACTTGTGTCTTTAGAGGGAGTATTTATGCTAGATAGTGGGTTCATGCCTCTCTTGTCTGAGCTCAAGTTGACAGAAACGATTAAGCCTTGAGATGTGCTGCTGCTACTAGGGGTAAAAAGCGGTGTTTATTGCTACTCCCTCCGTTTTTTAATATAAGATGTTTTACCTTTTGTCCACATGCACATGCACACAATTGTATGTAGACATATTTTTGTATGCATGTTCACTCATTTTAGTGTGTATATAGACAACATGTATACCACCTAAAACATCTTATATTAAAAAACGGAGGGAGTATATGTTATAACCATTGCTTACATTACGCACCATGCTTATTGCAATTATCTGTTACTCGCAACTTAATACTTTCGGGTGACATGCTGGATAGCGATCCCGGGGTGGATTATTAGTCATAGATGCAGTTGGATAACGGTCTATGTATTTTGACGTAATGCCCATATTAAATGAAACGGTGAACTTTGTGTCATGATAGTATTGTTATGCGCCCATGCTTTGTCAATTGCCCTACTGTAATTTGTTTACCCAACATGTTTATCTTTCGGAGAGACACCACTAGTGAACTGTGGACCTCGGTCCTATTTTCCTATATTGCTTACAACCGTTTCCATAGCTTTTTCTAGTCATTTGCTCGCTGGTAATTGTTGCTCTTTTATTATTTTTACACATATACGTTTAATTCTTTGTGTTCAGCAAGCCGGAGGGATTGACAACCTCTCTGTTTCGTTAGGGCAAAGTACTGTGTTTGTGTGTGTGCAGGTCCAAGTCAACAGCTCTTTCGGCGCCATTGCCATTGACACCGAGCCAAAGCCTTCTCCAAGTCCTACTGGATTGATAACCTTGGTTTTGTAATCAAGTGAAAATTGCTGCTACGCTACATCATATCTTCCTCTTGGGGTTCCCAGCGAACGTGTGATCCATGCCATCACACCTCATGACCCTGCCAAACCCTATACTTTGAATCATCTAGGATGGGAGGATATCACAAGACGGCAAAACAAAGGTGGCAAAAACCTTGCATAAATACCCCAATCCATGTTTACTCAACAAAAACAAAAGTTTGCTTTAGTTACATCTGGTTATAAGTAGTATGTGTTAACCAATTGAGCATAAGAGTCGGCCTGATTTGTCAACCCATTCTAGATCTGAAGCTTTTTCACATGTTGCATGGATAAGAAGATCGATACCTGATTAACGAAAATTGGGTTTGGGGGGGGGGGGGGGGGGGGGGACCCTTTGCCAAAAAAAGACGAAAGATACCTATTTGATAGGACTGCGAAGTCTGTGCTTCAAGACAACATTCACTCTCCAATTTAAGAGTTCATCTCCTCACTGCTCGCTGACTGAGACATTAAGGATGTCAAGGGGAAAATATTGTAGAGAGTACAAGAAGTATTGGTGTAGAACTTGGTGACGATGTCAAGGAGGGCACACTAGTAGGAATGTGCTTATAGACACCACGCTACGCTGGCTGACGGCCCCGGGCGCCGCCAGCGCTATTACCGCTGGCGGGCGGTTTACGGTGCCCGCCAGCGGTACTGGCTTACCGCTGGCGGGCGGACAGAAGTGGACGCCAGCGGTAGTTTCCATCAGAACCGAGCAGGCGGGGCTAACTACCGCTGGCGGACGGATTCTTGCCCGCCAGCGGTAGCATAATTACCGCTGGCGGGCGTGCCCGCCAGCGGTAGTTTGCTAAGCTGGGCCCACGTATACCCGCCCGCTCTCGCCCTCTCTCTTCCTTATCCCCGCACCATGCTTTCTCTCCCCAGCGCCGCATGTCCCTCACCACACACATCGCCGCCTCCACATCGCTTCGCTCCCCTCCCCGCCTCCCCATCTGCACCGCCGCCTCTCCATCTGCGCCGCCGCCTCCCCATTGCTTCGTTCCCCTCCCCCGCCTCCCCATCTGCACCGGCGAGGCCACCAGCATGCCGCCACGGAAGGGAACCGGCAAGACGCAGGCACGGCGAGATGGCGGCCGCCGCCAAGTTCCTCCCGCCGGTGGCCGGAGATCTGCACCAACGCTTGCGCTCGTCCCGGCCGGATCCCTTGTCTCTCTCCACGTTGCCGCCTCCTCCTCCTCCAGATCCCCTTTCTCTCTCCCCACCTCGCTGGCCACCGCCCGATTCCCCTACCCACCCGACCGTCGACGACGAGGGAGCCAAGGACCAGCCGCCGCTCGCCGTCCCCTTCCTGCGCCGGCGTCCTCGACATACTCGGAGCCCTCTACGCCCAAGCTGCTCGGCGTCCTCGGTTCGTCTTGGTCGTGGCCTTCGCCGGCGCCGCTAAGCCCTAGCGACTCCATCACCAACCAGTCCGGAGCGTCCACGACCACCTCGACCTAAAGGTTCGTTCTTTCCCTCATATGCTCTGCTCAAGAAACGAGCTTCTTGTGATGTGCATCTGCTCACCTAAGTTCCTTGTGTTTTTCATGGAGCAACAAGAACATGTCTCTTGGCTCGTTGAGATGATGATACCTACTCCTGCTGCTGCTGCCACCATCCGTGATGCACATGCCAACGAACCCCAACAAAGGTCTGCTGGATGCAAGGTCTCCGTGGTGCTGCGTTGTGATCCGGCCATCGACCCAATGCCTTCCAAGTCCTACAAATGCGATGGTACTACAATCTGGCTATGTAGTATTACAAATGGCTCCATTTATTTGCTAGCTGCCACCATCGTCTTTGCTAGTTTATTTTGCTCGAGTGAACTTGCACTGCCAATTTACTCCCCATATCTATCCTGTTAATCTACCATGCCATTGCTAATATTAATCTCTAAAGCTCACTGTAATGTTAATTAAATCCTTGGGCTTAATTATTGCCCTACTGATTCGTTTACAATAAATGATAACACATTTGTAGTGTGATTCGAATTATGTGATGGCACGCTAAGGATCTCATCTGGTGCAGTCTTTACCATGCTAGAATGCATACTAGATATATTCAGATTAGTTGTTGTGACAACTTAGAACGCTGCTGCACTCAACATATATCTAATGGTCTTGATGTTTCTGTATGCAGCAAGGCCCCAAGCATGCCCATGATGGCAATGCTATCGAATTCTTCACTACACTAACCATGGCAGGGGTACCTTGTTCTCCGTCTCCATTGTTTACGTGAGTCCTTGGGTTCCTATTATGTCTCTATGTGCTCTTCATACGACAGCCATGCCACTGGTTAGTGACATGATCTCTGTTATAGTACCTCTGGTCACGTGTTGTACAACAACAAACTGGTTTTCCCCTTGTAGTGTAATTTACCTTCCATCAATCACACTGAGAGGTAGAGGCTTTTGTTTCTCCCAACTGTTGATGTTACTTGGCTGGCAGCCATTTTGCTCCACGTGATGCTTTGCTTATAATTAGGTCGTCATATACACTTGTACCTTGCCTCCTACAGCACATGATGATGCTTTGCTTGTAGTTAGGCCATTACGAACATGCACATCTTTCTGCATATGTATAAGCGAGACTGTCTATTTTAGAATCTGGATGGGTAAAATTAGTAGTAGCCTGCTCTTGCACATTGTTCACACTTTCTCTTCTTTATGATCCTATAAACCGTACTGTGTTGGCTTCTTGGAACTGCATTTTTATTTCACACAAACTATTGAAACCAAAAAATACCATGGAGTAACATTGCACATTGCTTCATCTATGATGTGCACAATCATGTTTACATAGGGCTCACTCGGATTGATTTGGTTTCTCGTTATCTTGTCATGATCTTGTCTGGATTGACGGTTAAATATTTACTCCACATGATACCATATGACCAGTGATTGATATGCACACCGTGGTTACTCACTTCAGTTAACTCTGCCTCCAGTTTACACTACAGTTTGTTGTGTTCCAGTTAATATCCAGTTTCAATTCTTACTGTAGTTTACACTATAGTTGAATTCATCAAGCTCTCTTTACAAATGGATGGTTATCTTGTGCAGGAGTACTTATGCTTATCCGAAGGCTGAGAAGGAAGAAGATGGAGCTGCACTTAAAGATCCAGAGAAAGATGACGCAGATGATGGCGCATCACTGTGGCAGCGACAACGACATCGACAAGGGGTTGTCGCGACGACGAAGACATCGACAGGTGTTGTGGCGGCGACGACGACATCGACAAGGTGTTGTGGCGGCGACGCAATATTGACACGGGCTTCTTTGCCGCCGATGACGACATCGACAAGGCCTAGCAATTTTTAGTATTTTTCTTTGTACATGAGATTTTGGCATATGTCAAAGAAAAATTGATGTATTCCAGCCTTCCAGGATAATAGATATAATCTATGTTTGGCCAAATGCATTGTTGTTTATATTATTTTTAATCCCAATCAATACTAGTGGCGTGCATGATGGAATGCACGTCACCAGCATTTTTTTAAAACTCGTCTATATTTACCACTGGCGGACACATAACAACTACCGCTGGCGCACAAGTACTACTGGCGTGCAACTCTAAATGCACGCCAGCGGTAACTTGCCTTACCGCTGGCGGACGGCCTGCCCGCCAGGGGTAACAACTACCACTGGCGTAGTGATCGCTGGCGGGCGCTCGGCCGCCAGCGGTAGCTGTTTTCTGCCCACAGCGGTAGGCCTTTTCCTACTAGTGGCAGAACAATCCGATACACCTATCCGCTGCCCCCAAGGCATGAACTGGCTCTTTATCTTCCTTTCAGCAAACGACTTGCACATCCATTGGTACAGTTGCAGTTGTATTAGCCATCCGAATGAAGCAGTGAGTTCAATATAAGACTATTGTTTCAAAATATATGAAGATAAGACATCCACTTCTCCATGGAAGTATGCTATAATATATAGCAGTGTTGCTTCCTCTGAAAATTTTGATGTGGACATTGACGAAATAGGCCGAAGCCCCACTATATTAATATAGCAATCACCGATATAACCAACGAGAAATACGGCTGGGGAGACAGTCAACACACACCCAAAAAAATGCAAGGAAAAGAAGAAAGAAAAAACGACATAGGCGGATTGACTAAGCAACGATGACCCGCGACCGTTGTGCCCTCTCCGAAGAAGTACCACCACGCTCCTAGCACCGAATCGACGAGTACCAAGCAGCACCTTCAAGAAGGAAAGCCATGCTACTGCCAGACTAGCGCACTGGTCCTAGGGTTTCCCCCGGCACAGAGGGAAGCGGATGAAGGGTAGCCACGACGCCCTTCAGGAAGGAAAGATGCCACCGAAGGCGGCACCGTGTCGGTGTTGGACGAACCGACAAGGATTTCTCCCGAAAACCCTGTCCACAACCCCGGACGATCCGTATCATAGGATCCCCGTGAGGACGAGCCTCGACACCACCAGACTAGTCGCCCACCAACATGCGCCAAAACGATCCACAAACCACCATCGTCGTCTCAGCGAAGTAGCCGCCATGAGATCTGCAAGACGGAGGTGAGGAGAAGTATGAGCCGGGGTCAGCAGTACCGCACACTAGTACAGAACGACACATCGGATACCCCTCTATGGAAACGGCACGAGTTAGGCGACAGAGAATCGCGCTTTCCGTGCGGCCGGTGCGTACAAACCTGACTTGGGCCACGGCTGGCCCGCCCACATTGGCAACGCACCCTTTCCAATCTCCGTCACTTATTATATTGGCAACGGTTAATAAAATTGTCCGCTTCCAATATTTGTCTCTATGGTAACAGATAGAATTTTCAAACCGTTGAAAATGTTGACACATGGAGGCTAGCGAAGGGGCTGATGGGAGCTGGGCGGAGCAGACCCGTGAGTATAAATGGCGAGAGGTACCAGCAGCGGTCTCTTTGAAGCCCCAGTCCATCGCCTCCCTTTTTTCAAACTTCGCCAGATCCCCTCCGTCCAAATCCATGGTGAGAGATACCAGCAGTGGTCGCGGCCGTGGACGAGGGCGCGGCCGTGGTAGGGGGTGCAGCGGCAATGCCATGCCGTCGGTGTCGCCCTCACCGTCCTCTGAAGACATGTCCCCGGCGAGAGGTACCAGCATCGGTCACGGCCGTGGACGAGGGCGCGGCCGTGGTAGGGGGCGCAGCGGCAATGCCACGCCGTCGATGTCGCCCTCACCATCCTCTGAAGACATGTCCCCGGAGCTGCGCGGCTTCGAGTTCTTGGTTATCCTGTACAAGAGCATCGAGAGGCGCCTGAAGCTCCCGAGGGCGTTCTCGGAGAAGCTCCAAGGCATGGTGGCAAGTACCATCCATCTGAAGATGGAGGACTGCGAGAACAGCAGCTCGGCGGTCAAGACAGCCGTGAGTGTGGGGGGAATTTGTGCCTCGGCCAGCGATGGAAGTCATTCGCCCAAGCGTACAAGCTTGAGCAGGGGCACTTTTTGTGCTTCGAGTTCGACGTCGACAAAGGGTTCTTCATCAAGATCTTCGACGGTACCTTATGCCGGAGGGAGGCCCTCTTGTACACCGACGACGAGCCCGAGTCTTCATCAGCAGCAGCTAGTAGTAGCATATATGTAATCGTTTATTTCATTATTAATATCAAGTCCGTATGTAGTTTAGTCATCTTTATTATTAATATATGTATCCTATGTGGTTCATTGCCGTTTCCTATGTGGTCTCTGCGTTCATATGTAATTTAGACTATCTGTAAGAAGGTCTTCTCTGTTAATGGTATAAATGCAAAGGAAAGGGTTGCAGTATTTAACCGTTTCCTTTGTGGTACCTGCGTTCATATATATATTGGCCTCCACAGAATGACCTAACACTCTCACTCTCTTCCCCACTGTCCCAGTGTCTGTTCGTGGCGGCGGCTCCTACCGACGCCCGGCTATCGACGGTCTCGCCGTCTCCTCCGACACCGCACGCCGGCACCTCCTCTCCGGCGAGATCTATTGCTGCTAGCGTCGCAGCGCGTGTGGCAGATGCCGGCACCTCCACTCCGGCGAGATCTATCGCTGGTTGCGTCACAGCGCATGTGGCAGATGCCGGCACCTCCACTCCGGAGAGATCTATCGCTGGTAGCGTCGCAGCGCGTGTGGCATACTAGCGTTGATTTGGCCTCCACTGACCGGCTAGGAGCCGCCCCAAGGTGCGGCCCAGCCTCTAGTATCTTCAAAGAGAAGGTGTTAGATCAGAAGAAAAGGCATCACAATGGCTAATCAGGCAACATACAAGGAAATGGGCCATGCCACAAGACATTTACATTATGTACACGAATGATTCAAGCAAAATGGTAGGAAAAGCTTAAGAAAAACATGGAGCACGTATATGTCGGATAAGGACAGAATAAAATGATTCCAGATTGCTCACTTTTTTTTCCAAAAAAGACAAGAATGCTCAAATTGTGTGTGTAACCACCAGCTTAGAGGATGAATAACATGTGTATAAGTGGTAACAGCTTCGGTATGATTATCATGCTAAGAATATCGATGAATGCCTGTAGAGATTCTCTGGCATCATTGAAAAGGAATAAAAAAATCTTCTAAATCTTTCTAGCATTTTTTCACTACCCATTGAGTCAACACTCAACACTACATATATTACCGTCTATTAAACTGTTGTAGTCTCTCCTCCTTTTTCCGGGCTTGAGACCGGCTATGCGGTTATAAGTGTCACCTTGAAATGGCATAGGCGGAGTTCCCTACCTACCCTACCAAAAATGATAAAAAGAAAAGAACAAAAGCACAAAACACAATTAAAGAAAAACTATGAAGAGTTTTTTTTTACTTTTTCCATTTTATATTTTTCTATTTATAAATAATTAAGAGGAAGAAGGTATAACATTTTTTTTAATTTTAGAACTTTTTCTAAAAATAATCCTCTAACAACATGAATAAATAACCTTTTTTTTTTGCTTTATGATTTTTTAGTTTTTAACAAAATGTAGACCCTAATGTCAAAGCAAATAAATATTTTTTTTCGTTTTCTGGATTTGTATTTTTTTTCTATTGCAAACCAGCTAATGCCGAAGGAGCCACAGTTGTTTTTGGTACCAATGGACGAATTAAGCTTAACGAACTCTGGGTAATCTATTGGTCTTCCAAGTGACGAGAACAAGATTGTAGAAGGATTCAAGATCTCATCATCCTGCAGCAAGAAATTGTAAGGGTTGTTCTGTAAATAAAAAGGCAGATTGTCCGAAGCAGAGGTATAACATATATCACTATAAAAATTCGTTTATTTACAAACATGTAACGGTAAATTGGGAGCTGGTTAGTATTATTCAAAATAAGAATATGAACTAAGTGGTAATCCGCTCGATGCTGGCATAAAGAAGTGGATATATGTGATACATGCAAAAGGGAGAAAAAGACAGAGGTGCGTATGTACCAGCTTGATGGCATGACAGAAGTAAGAGAAATCTTGACATTCATGGCTTGGGTGCTCCGCCTTCTTGACTGTTTGTGGCAACATGATTGTCGGCCTGGAGGGTAAATATTAATTAAACCGGCCAGCCGACCATCAACGACATACTCCCTCCGTTCAAAAATAAGTGTCTTAGATTTGTCAAAAAATAGATGTATCTAGACATGAAACATGTATAGATACATCCACTTTTGTGCAAACATGAGACACTTATTTTGGGACGGAGCGAGTATAAATTAATCTCCGCAAAAAAAGACAGATAAGTACTGGAGTAGTATGCAAGTGTGTACCTCTTCGTGCTCGGCATCCTTGCTGCGGCCGCCGTCATCGTCATCGTCTGGATCGTCATCGTCCTCGTGCTCGTCATCACCCTCGTCATAATTGTCATCGTCGCTGATGGCGGTATCATCACTGTTCTCGGTCTGGAGATAAGACATGCATAACCGACGGGCCTAGTATCAGTGCACATGATATATGATTTCCTAGATTTCGATCGATCGATATGTTGGACTAGTAAATACGGAGTACGTACCTCTTCCTGGTCGTTACCTGCATTATCATGTAACCAACTCTTCAATCTGGTGACAATGCCTCGTAGCTCTTGTTCCCCATACTTCCCGACTCGGGGCTCATCCCCATCATCACGTAACAAAGTCTCCAGTGATTTAATCATGTGACGTATGCGTCGTCGATCTGCAGTAATCTCCTCCCCATCTTGGATCAACCCAAGTGCATCGATGAGTCGAGCTGCCCGCCGATCGTAGTTCTGTCTTTCTATTTGGAATTGAGATCCCAGCGTTGGGATGGGTTCTCGCGGCTTTCCTCGTGACTGCATCCGCTACCTTCACTTCCTTCCAGCCGCTGTTAGTGCAATCAAGCTGACAGTAGACATACTCAAGTAACGGGCAACTGTTATTCCACGACATCAAGTTGTCCTTTCTTCCAACGATGACACTGTATGCTAGACTTTCAAGCCTCGGACATGCTCCTTCATCAAAAGTGATCTCTATGTTCGTGCCAAACCATCTCAGCTTCTGAAACTCATCGCTGCAATGGTATATGATATGCGCTTTTCCTCCTCACTAAGCAGAATAAGGAGGAAGAGCGTAGGCAACCGTCCCAGGATTTCTAGATCCCCAGCTTCCACCACCTCCACATACAAAAACAAATGAGAGAGAAGCGGAACGCATGAAGATCTGATCCACGACGGCACCCTGGGTATAATTATGCCGGTCAGACACAAAAAACGGAGCTTTACATCCGGTGCCATGTCTTCCAGGCTGCCAACACGGACATGAAATTCCCATTTATAGAAATCCTCTGCGTCCTCAATATATATCCACCTGACGATCAGACTTTGGATCTTGTGCAGGTTGACAAGTGAGCCAGCGATAGCCTTGCCTGCGATCTTTTCACATTCGTGGAGCTGGATTTTGAGCACCCTCAAGTTCGTCAGTTTCCCCAACTCCGTGAAGAAGTTTGGGCACTCCTCCACAGAAAATAGCTGCAGCTCTTCAAGCCTCGTCAGGTTCCCTATCTTTCCCTTCATCACTGTATGTTCATCGGCCCACAAGCACCTCAAATTCTCTAGCTCACCAACAGACGGCGGCAACTCACTAATCAAACCTCCCCTTACGTCCAAAATCTCAAGAAACCTCAGATCATGACCTATTCCTTCAGGGAGTATAACGGCTGTCTTCACCAGCCCTAGATACCTTAGCTGGACCAACTTCCCAAGATGCTCAAGACTATGACCTTCAAGAAAATTGCATTGCTCTATAACTAGTACTCGTAATACTTTAAATCTTGAAAGGAGGGGCATCTTACTAGCACCACTCATGATAGCATTAAATGACCTCACATGTTCCATTTGAATGCTACTGTTTTGTTCCGCACTTCTTCCATGAAGTGCTAATCTGCGAATCCTACTGACCCCTTTTCCTCGCGAATTGGTGACGTGCTGTTCCATATCATCTACTGTAACAAAGTTGATGTCGCTTGACATGGTGCGGATGAAATCGAGCACCATGTCATGCACACGACAACCACCTTGACCATCCTCAGCTCCGTCACCACTCTCTATAAACAGAATCATGCTTTTGTTAACAAGCTTGTTGAAATAGAACTCCCCTAGCTCATATGACCCTATCCCTACTTTATCAGGGACAAAACCTTCAATGACCCACCTCCATATTAGTGATGTTTTGTCAATCAAGTAATCTTCAGGAAACATACTAAGGTACAATAAACATGCCTTTAGATGGGAAGGTAGGTCATAATAGCTAAAAGACAATATTTTTCTTGTGTTCTGAATGACTTCACTATCTTCATTCCCAAAGCCAATTGCATCATACACCTTAGACCAATCTGCACTTGGTTTACCAACAAGCAAACTAGCTATTGTAATGATAGCTAATGGCACACCGCCACATTTCTTTAAAATTTTGCAAATCACTTCATGAGGTTGGTTATCCTGACGTACTCCTTCTTTGTCACATGTCCTTGTATGAAATAGCATTTCAGAGTTCTCATCCGAAAGAGGTTTCATGTGGTAGATATCATCGGCCTCTGTAGCAACATCGAGAATACGAGTAGTTATGATTATTCTACTTTCCGGATGACTATCCACAAAAGCAAACTTAATCGTTTCCCATGTTGATATGTTCCATAAGTCATCAATAACTATAAAGTACCTATTTACGTGACAAGCCAAAAACTTTAGTTAGAATGAACTTTGTAACGTATAGTACCGAATATAATAAGAAGCTTGCCAACACAACAAAACAAAAGAACATATTGACAATTCCAAAACAGAATGCATCCCCCCCCCCCCACCCCCTCCTCGCCGCCGCCGGACGACATCGCCGGCCAAAAGATGGCGTGGACGGCGGCGAGGCCCCTTCCTCTCCTCGTGCGGGATCTTGGCGTGGGCCAAGGTGTTGGCTTGGCGTCGTTCTGCTAGAAGGGAGCGGTCGCGCAGCCGCTCCAGCAGCGGTGTGGTGACTTTGTGGCGATGTCGCGCGGTGGTGGCAGCGATGGCGTTCCTAGACGGGAGCGTCCTAGGAGACGGCGGGCGACGAGGTGGTGGCGGTCTGGGCCTGAGACCTCGACCGCAAGATGTTAGGCGCGGGGACGGCACGACTGGCCGGTGGTGATGGGGAGGTCCAGAACGGCGCGACCATCCGAGGTGGCGGGTGGTGCTGGCCAGGGACGGCGGGGCCGAATCTAAGCCCATTTGGGCTCGATCTAGGTACCTCGGGCCCTGCTGTCCTAGGTTTCAGGGGTTCCTCCGGGGAACCCATCCACTGGCAATGTGTAGTTGGGGTGCTAGATCCGGGCCACGGGCCTAGATCCGGCGACCGTCTGGCAGGCCTTGTCGGGCTCTATGGTTGTGATGTGCGGAAGGACCTGCTCATGACGCCCCGCGATCCAGGAGCAGATTTGCTGATCTCGACCTCCCCCGTCCACTCTGGTAGTCCTGTTGTTCCATGCCCACAACTCAACGGGGTGCGAGGTCTTTGATTCCGGGGCGTCGGCCCTGGAAGGTAAACTGCGCGGGCGTTCTGTGGCGGGGGACGTGGAGGTGGTGATTGTCCCTTCCCTAGGCTAGGTGGTTGGCGGGGAGCGGACGACAGGTGATCCTGGTGTTGATTGCTTTGGCTTTAGCTGCTCCAGATCGCGTATTGGGAGCCTGACTCGATGACGGGGCAGTCTGAAATACCGGGTGGGGCGAAGGTTTCTCCGGCCGAAAGCCCACCGCTCCGGCGCCAACTGCGGTGATGCCTGCGGGTGTCGTAACCCTCTTGGGGGCGCCGTTGTTGCTACATTTGCCTCGTCAGCACTCCCGGTAACCTTGGCCTACGGCCTGGACAATGGCGACGTGAGGCATCGCACTACTAGGAAACTGCCTTTCTATGGATCACTTTTTGTGGCGCACCAAAAAGCCATGCGCCACAAAAAAAAGATTCTGTGGCGCACCTAGCCATGTGCGCCACAGAAAGTCACATTTCTGTGGCGCACCTGGCCATGTGCGCCACAGAATTTGACTTTATGTGGCGCATGGGGAGTGTGCACCACAGAAATGTGACTTTCTGTGGCGCACATAGCAAGGTGCGCCACAGAAAGTGACATTTCTGTGGCGCATGTAGCCTGGTGCGCCACAGAAAGTCAAATTTCTGTGGCGCATGGAGGTGGGTGCGCCACAGGATTTTTTTCCCCTCCCACGCATGCCTACCCCCCCCCCCCCCCCCCCCGTGAATCGCCTTTTCAGTTCTGTAAACAAGAAAAGAAAATGATAAAATTTTCAAAAAATAAAATCCTTTGTATAGAAATTTTGAAATATGAATTTTGACCTTTTTTGCAAAAAACAGAAAAAAAAAAGTTTGAACGGCCATAACTTTTGCATACGAAGTCGAAAAAATGCGTTTAATATACCAAAAAAATCGTGAGAAAAAAATGAGCTCGATTTCACCCGGGTTTACCCGTGAACTTTTCTCAGATTCGGAAAATTCCAAAAGAGTAAAAAGTTATTTCAAACAGAAGATTTTATTCTACAAAATCAAAAAAATTCAAAAAATCGTAATTTCAAAAAAATTCAAAAAGTCCAAAGAAAGACACAGAAATGTATAACAAAGAAGATTGTTGAATTATTTGGCTTTTTTGATTTTTTTGAAGTGTTTTGACTTTTTTGAAATTTTTGGATTTTTTTTAGTTTTTTGAATTTTTTGAAACTTTTGAATCTCCTTTTGAAACTTTTGAAGTTTTTGAAAATTTTGAAATTTAAAAACACACATATATAACACATATCACACATATACACATACAATACTTAAGAGGGTTCATATGATATATATATATCAGTAAGACTTGAGTAGCATAGGGGTAGCTGGACTGGATAGAACTTAGAAGTTAAGCGTGCTTGGGTTGGAGCAATCTGAGGATGGGTGACCTATTGAGAAGTGATCATTTGAGATATGCTTGGAGTGTTAAAAATGTTCAAAAAAAACAAATATTTAGGGTTTCCAAATTATTTCATATTTTGAATTTTTATGATTTTTTTGATTTTTTTTTGAATTTTTTAAAAAATCCAGATCTAGATTTGGCCGCTCTATTTTTTTAAATTCACAAAAAAATTCGGTGGCGCACCGGGGTAGGGGTGCGCCTCAGAATTGTTGTTTTCTGGGGCGCATCTGGGGGTGCGCCACAGAAAGGCAAATTCTGTGGCGCATCTGGGGGTGCGCCACATAATTTATATTTTAGTGGCGACAATTCTGTGGCGCACCTACCATGCGCCACAGAAAGCCATTTTTGGTGCGCCACAGAAAGGCTTTTTCCTGGTAGTGTCGTTCCCTTCTTGGGGTTTTGTCGTGAAGTTCCGGTTTCATTTGGTTTTGTTCTTTGGTCATCGGTGGCAAGTATGGCTCTCCGGTTCTTTTCTGCTTATATTTAATCTGCTTTGTAAGAGGGTCATCACCTTGTATCGGTTTGCCCGTTGGACTTTTGTTATGAAACAGGGTGAAAGCCTGTTTTGAGAAAATAGATTGCATAAATACATCTCAAATTTTAGATTCCTCAATTATCAATCTTCAGATGGATATATTATAGATACGTGGATGTGCATTAGGTAGTAGCAAAACAAGAGATAGTTGATCGAAGGAGTAATCCATGAAACCATGCAATCAATCTGATTTATGGTAATCTCGAAGTTTAGCCAAAGAATAGGGGTGACGCATATTCTATAACAGCCACAAAATAATTTTCTATTTTAGTCATTTCATCGATAACATTGAATATGGGGTTCCAAATTATTGGGATTATGGTTTTGGCCAAACACTCGAAGAGATCTTTTGCAATGGATAAGGCGGCAGCAGGCGTGACTGGCAGCATTGGGGTAGGGAGCGATGCTGGTGATCGTGTTAATGGTCACGGCGTCGCCGCTGGGTTGGTGAAGGCGAATGCGTGGGGGCTTCAGTCCAAGCCCAGGGCCAGGGCCCTACAAACCCTAGGGGAAGAGAAATATTTGGAGGGGGTGTTCAAAAATGGAGGAGCAATATTTAGTACTGCCTTTGGGGGCTGCGCAATGCTTCCCTACTGAATGACTCACAGTTAGTTGGGTTTAAGAGCATGAGAAATATAACAACAAAGTAAATCAGCCGCATTTGTGTATATACACCGTGATTGCGTGTGTCCCCTTGTAGTACATGTAATATATGTTCCATTTTCGGCCTTTTCTTTTACGTTTCAAAGTACTAATATAAATCAGAATTCTCAAAGTAAAAATAAAAAGAAACTAACAGGAAATACTGTTTATAGATGAATCCTATAGTTGTGGACTAGATGAAACGAGAAAAATTAAAACCTACATCGATCGTATGCCTTTTTTGTTTGACCATAGCCTAAGAGTTGCATTGCAATTACCTTAGGCGTTTTAGTAGATGCCGAACAAATTGGTTAACCACGTCTAGACTAGTGCATGTATATCATGTCACTACAACACACACTACGGGTATCTGTGCAGGCTTACGCGTACCTCTTGCCTGCAATGAATTTTCGCAGCTGGTTGATCAGCTGTCTTTCATCCATTGTTGATGCAGCTTTGTACAACTCTATGTCATTGTCAAGTTCATGGAGAATGTCCCTGAGAACTTTCTTCGTGCCTTGATTCTGACCAACTGGAACAAAACCTGTACACTGATATGTATGACCAAGCTTGTCATACAAAGCTTTTGCAAGGGTGGTCTTGCCCAATCCTCCAAATCCAACAATGGAGACTATCTTGACTCTTTTTTGGACAGTTTCAATACCCTCGCACAAGACCTTCGTTAGCTCATCAATTGGCCCGTCAGTACCAACAAGGTCAGAGGCCTTGTTGTATAGAGCCGAGAGACGAGGGTCAACTGTTGTTGATGAAACATTAGCAACAATGTCATTGATCTTGTATCTATCATACCTTTTTTTGATCTTCATAACTTGGCTCTCAATGTCTTTGATGTCACCGTCTATTTCGTGGCGCGCGTTAAACTTGGTGAATTTACCGCGTGCCTTCTTCAACAAGTTCTTGATAGTGGTCTTGGTTGGCTCACCACCCTTGACGCGCGTCACGAACGAGTCGAGGCTGTCCTCAATGGCATAGGACAACTCCCTGACCTCATTAGCCCAGATCTTAACCTGTGGATCAAGTTGATCCAGCGGCACGCTGGACACCTTCTCGAGGGCGACTTGCATGCTCTCCAGCTCGGCCTTCAGATCTCCAATCCCCTTCTTCACACTCTCCTTCAGATTGTACTCGTCTAGGAGCAATTCCCCAAGCTTGGGGAGGAGAGAGCTCATCGCCCCCGTGGCGAACTCCATGCTCGACTCTCACACTCTCCCTCTCTCACTTGCTAGCTTGGTGGTTTTCTTCCTCTTTCTCTCTCCCTGAGTTTCGCTCTTCTTTTAGAACCTTTATTGCTGGATGCGGCTGGGTTGGTGTACACTGTATGTATATAGAGAGTACTCGCTAGTTAGATGGGCTTTGGAGTTTACTCACAAGTGCACCCGGGAGCATGTGCTCCCGGTTTTTTCGAAAAAATTTGAAAATTGAAAACTTGTCAAAAAATTCCGAAAAAAAATCATGCACGTACCTGAGCATGTCATGCATCATCGTGTCAAATTTGGCGACGAAACGACATCGTGGCCGCCCTGTGAAAAAATGACAAAATTCTGACAGCAAATAGCATCCAAAATTTGATTTTTCAGATCTGTGATTTGTCATTTTTGCACAGGGCGGCCGCAATGTCGTTTCGTCGCCAAATTTGACACGATGGTGCGTGACATGCTCAGGTACGTGCATGATTTTTTTCGAAATTTTTTGACAAGTTTTCAATTTTTAATTTTTTTTCGAAAAAACCGGGAGCACATGCTGCCGAGTGCACAACGTCCGCGTTAGGCTTTGAAGCATCTTTCAACGATTGGAGTGCAAGGGATGCAGCGAAAACTCCAAAGTGAACCGGAGCTCGCTTTGTCCGCTTATCTCTTTCGAATCCAACGAGACGTTTCTCTCCGCTTATCTCTTTCGAATCCAACCAGACGTTTCTCGAATCAAACCAGACGTTTCGAATCCAACCAGACGTTTCCGCTAGTGGGAAATGGAGGACGAATACAGAGCCAACAACTTTCACTTTCACCGTACGAACTGGAAGGAATGCATCCTCTACCACGTGGTGTCAGCAGAGGTAGGTGCTGACTGGGACAGTTGGCGAGATGGAATCAATGCATCGATCCGTTTCCTAGCCTGCCATCACCTGATGTCCTGATGGATCCAAGCACGCAGAGTGCCTTCAGATTAGCTAGTACGTGGGCTTAATCCCACTGGCCATAGCTGAGTTTTCTTCTTAGGATCTGGGCTTAATCCCACTAGGAAGAGCTCACAGAGCTAGCACTTCTATGTTTGGATGGCGAGCCAACACATCGACAAGGCTCAGTTCCCAGGCTGGCATCATCAGCACTGCAGATCGGAAGCCACTGCACAATCTCAATGGCACTGACGGGAAGATGAAGGCATTGATGTCCATTAGCATAGGCATTTTCATTATGACTATTGCCCAGTTTGTGTTAACTCTAACTATCTACGCAAGGATATGGTGGGTCCAAAATCACATCGTGTGTCTTAATTTCAGCCAGCATATGTTCTTAATCCCACTAGGCAGAGCTCATAGAGCTTGCAGTTCTCAGTTAGGAGTATGAGCATGAAGGTATCAAAATCTCTGTAGCACTATGTGATTATCAGTTTATGATTCAAGTATTTTTTTATTTTGATGTAAGCGGCTGTCAGCCATTAATCTGACAACTAATCTACAATCTTTACATTTCCCAACAGCAGCCCATTTTACTAACTAGGCATCCTTTTTTTTTGCGATAAATAAACTCTTCATTCAATAGAGAATAGGGAAAAACCCATTACAGAGAGGAGTGTCATACGACAAGACCCAGCAAAGAATGAAAATTACAACCAAGGGATCATCATCTTCCTCGCTCCAGCGAGGCAGCTCCATCGCAGCCTGCAGGCTGCCACCCGGGACCTGGACAACAGCTCGCACCGCGAGGCAGCACGAACGCGCCAGCATCAACTCTGGGGAAGCTTCAAAGAGCGTAGGGGCACCCTCCAATAGGCACACCGAGGCGTAGACCGCCTCGCATAAGGGGAGGGAGCACCAGAGAAGGCGCCGGAGATTCCGCAAAAGCGGGCCACGAGAGCGCACGACAGCAACGAGGATAGCCACACCACCCTGCACCGGTTCCTCCTTGCAGCAAGAAGAGACCAAAAGAGCCGGCGCCGCCACCGCCGAGACGGCAGACAGCCCGGAGATATGTCGGAAATCCGACCGGAGAAGCCGACCAGTCCGAAGATCATCCCCCCACACAAGAGGGGAAGCACTGCCCAACCAACCGTCACCAACACCGGATCTAGCGCCACCAGCACCGCTGCTGCCACCAAAGCCCAGAAAGATACAGAAGGGGGATATTATTTGCGCCACCGCCAGAAGGGCCGAAACGCCGGACAACGAGACTCTACTGGACCACCCGAGACTTCCACCAGATCCGTCGCTGCGAGCACCACCGGAGCTGGGAGAGAAGCCAAGGGAGGCCATGACCAGAACCGCCGCAACCACCTCCAGATTGGACGAAATGGCAGACAGAAACCCTAACCCTAGAAAGCAGAGCCCCTAATGGACGAAAAGGAGGAGCCCCGCCGGTAGATCCGGGGCACACCCAACCTCCCGCACCGGCCGGGCCGGCGGCCGGAGATCTACCGGCGAGGGAGAGGAAGGAGACGGTCGCCTGCGGGCGCCTCTGTATTCATGGTCGTGAGAGGAAAAAGATAGATGCGGAGCTCTTGTTTTCGTTCAGCTCTCAACCCAACCGAACTACGCATCCTATGCGCATGAAGTTTGAACTCCACGGAATTATGCACTAGAAGCCGGGTTCATGCCCACGCCGGACCGAGCTCGCCTGGTACATGATGTTCCTTCACGACCACATCTTCGTCGCAGTAAATTCATTCCCCAAACCACACCGTATCAGCAATAAATTCCAATCCCCACCATACCAGCATGTATCAACTATACACAAGAGTATACCAATATCTTAAAATGGCCGAGCCTACCATTAAATGCTGCACCGCAGCTGCTGCCACACACAAAAAAATCCGGAGCAGGCGAGCTCGGGTGCCATTCGTCCGCTCCTTGGTTAAGTACATTACTCCATTTATATATTTTCTGTGAAAAGCTTCAATAGTTTAATTCGTGCAGTTCCTTAGCTTTCCTGCAAATTTCTCGAGATCTGTATAAATTTGTAGCTTCTTCCAACGTATTACTTTCCAAGTTGCAAGGGTAGACGGATGCAGTATTGCTTCCAATCGATGATAGAACAAGCAAGTGTTTTGTGAACTTCGCAGTGAAAAAAAATAAGCCTCCCCTTGTGCTTCACCTTCACCTATGCAAACC
The DNA here is from genome assembly GCA_947311845.1 of Poa pratensis. NCBI lineage: Eukaryota > Viridiplantae > Streptophyta > Magnoliopsida > Poales > Poaceae > Poa > Poa pratensis. The sequence goes on from CAMZMU010000043.1 coordinate 13,893,062, forward strand.
AGCTTGCATTTTCAGACTTCCTAGGGCAGTTTGTAATTTTGAAAGTACAGGATACAGCGAGCTTAATTACGTTAACTATGAGCAATTCAGCGAGGTATAGTTATCGATTATGTTAGGTCGAATGCGCGATTCATTTTAGCAAAAAATAAAGGGGATTAAACTAACCAGGCAATGTTTTATCGATTTTGGCAAAAAATAATAAGATTCGTCCGCATTCTTATGTGAACTAGACTGACCATCGTATTAGACAATTCCACCGGCCAAGCCTTATACAAAGATCGATGTCAGAAGGAGCTAGCTTTGCGCAGATCTAGAGGTAAACAATGTGTGTTGTTTATCTCGAAGAACTCAGGGGAATCTCTATTCCAATGCAAAAAAAAATACTATGTTTAGTAGCTTTTTAATGGCTTCTCTTGGCTTACGAGGAATGAGTGATTTTGTCGCAAATTAGTAGTCTTTTTTGGCCTAATTAGTAGTCCAAATTTTATGTTAATGCCAAATATGATAATTACTTTTGTAATGGCAATAGGAATGTATTAACTCCCTCCTAGGTAAGTGGCATTTTAAGTTACTTACAGGTGTTTGGCAAATGATTCTTAAACAAAAATACATTGGCACGAAGGCGTCATCACAAGTATATTGGAAACCTAATGATTCTCACTTCTGGGCTGGCCTAATGGCGGCAAAAGAAACATTTCTTTCGCTTTGGAGTATTTAAAATTAAGGATGGATCGGAGATAAGATTCTGGGAGGACAAATGGTTAGGTAATACCACACTCCGAGATCAATATCCGGCCCTATACAATATTGTTCGTCACAAAGGGGATACCATAGCCACGATATGCAGACTTCACCACCGAATATGATGTTCACGCGAGATTTAATTGGGCCGAGACTCACGTCTTGAATGCCTTGCTGGCACGGTTGATTCCGGTTCAACTAACACAAGGTACTGATGAGTTTCGTTGGAATTTATGTGGGAATGGAAAATTCTCGATAAATTCCATGTATAAGGCGTTAGTACATTCCGATGTTCCGATCGGTAATAAAAATATATATATGGCAAATGAAGATTTCGCTCAAACTGAAAGTGTTTACTTGTTATCTTTTGTAGAGGTGTCATATTAATAAATGATAACCTTGTTAAGAGAAACATGTATAGAAGTACAAAGTGTGTTTTGTCAACAACAGGAGACAATAAAACACTAATTCTTCGAGTGCAGCTTTTGCTCGACTAGTAGGAAATAGTCTACCTGTGACGCACCTGTTTTAGATACCTATTGTGCACAGAGTGTGCACCACAGCTAGCTCGCCACTGAAAATTGCTAGCTGTGGCACACAAATTTGGGTGCCACATGTATTTTACTTACCTGTGGCGGGTAGCCTGGTATGTGCGCCACTGCTAATAGGATGGGAGTTTTTTTAAAACAATACTTGTGGCGTGCACTTTAGAAAGTGCGCCACTAGTATCAATTTGGGATTAAAAAATACAAAAATGATTTAATCTAAAAAGTTTCACAGCACGTTTTCACAAACACACAAAATTACAGCCCCACAACATTACAAAGTTCCATAGCACGTATTCACAAATCCGGTGTCGCCATTGTCGTTGTCGGCGGCGCTAGACGTGTGTCGATGTCGTCGTCGTCGCAGCAGCCCGTGTCGATGTCATCATCGTCGCCGCAGCCCCGGCCATGTCGACGTCGTCGTCGCCGCAGCCCCGTGTCAATGTCGTCGTTGTCATCGATCAATGTTGTCGCCACCATTTCAAAGAAACTCGATCAGTCATTAACAAAATTGAACATGTGTACAATTGGCTTCAAATTGTTCATAAATATATTCTATTATCCTAGCTTTAAGTAGTTGATAAATATATTCTATTATCCATGCTTGAAACAAACAACGACATATATTCAGTATGGGACACTAAGAAATGCTACTGCTACTGCACAAGATACTGCTACTGAAGCAAGCATTGCAAGGAGAATAATTCAAGCAAGCAAGAAATAATTAATATTATTCAAGTATTGCAAGCAAGCAAGATATAATTAATTTTATTCAAGTATTGAAAGAAGGCATTTGGCCAACTATAAATTTACAAAGCTAAGATACATTTGTCTATGGTTCATCACATTGGCAACAGAGGCATTAGGAAAATGCGAGCAGTTTCTTAACTGGCGACAGTTCTAGGTAAGAACTAACTGAAAACCCCTCTTGTTGAGAATTACCTGTGAGGACGAAGACGTGGTCGCGGCCGGCGGAGCGTTGCCACGCTGGGTGGGCGGTCACTTGGGGGTAGAGGGGATAGCGGAAGGGACGGAGACGGAGACATGTAGCTCGGGGAGGTAGTAGCCGGCGGCAGCAGCAGCTCCGGGAAGGCGACCACCATCTCCACCTTGGGCCGTCGCCATGGCCTCCGACGGTCGGTGGATCGAGCCAGGATTTAGGGGCACCGGGCGCTGGTACGGGAGGCGCAATGGGGGCGGGACGGAGCTGCAGCCGCTCGGCCTCTCCCTGATCCCGACGACGGCGAGGGAGGGGATCTGGAGACGGGCGGGCGGCTGACATAGCGGGCGTCCACCAGTGGTGGAGGGGAGGAGCCGCCGCAACCAGGAAGGTCGCGGCGAGGCCCCTCTCGGCCAGGGCCACGGATGGAGGTGGGACGGCGCGGCTTGTGGTGGGCCGAGGGCGGGCAGGCCATGGTGGCGCGGTTTCGTGGCGCCGCTAGGGGAGAAGGTGGGACAGGATCCACGGCGACGGGGAGACAGGGCGGCGGCGGCGGCGCACAAGGTGGAGGGAAGGCGGCTGTGGGGCGCGAGATGGGGAGGGAGGGGAATCGAGATGAGCGCGAGGTGTGGTCGAGAGAGGGAGGAGACAGAGCCGCGCGAGTGGATAAGGAGAGAGAAGGTGAGATGGTGGGCGCAAACCTGGCCAACGGGCCGGCCCGGCACGGCACGAGCCCATTTAGAGCTTGGCGGGCCTGACACGGCACGGCCCATGAGGACACGATTAGTAAGCGGGCCGTGCCATGCTGGCACACGGGCCTGGCCTAAAGGCCTAGGCACGGCACAGCAGATAAATGGGCCGGCACGGGCACGTTTAGCCCGACGAGCCTCTTTTAACTTAAAAAATTGCGAAAAAATCTAAAAACATTCAGAAATAAATAAATAAATGTAAAATTTTAGCTAACTAAAAATCCATACGTACGTGCTAACTAAAACCTGTACGTGCGTGCGTGCACAAGTGCATGCTGTGCTAACTAAAAATCCGCGACCTAAATAATATTACATCCATCTAACAAGAAGACATGAAAAATAAGAGATCTTGTGGTTAGCACGGCTTGCCCAGGGTAGGAGCCTAGGAGGTTGTGAGTTACTATATATATTTTGCATGCCTGGCCGGTTAAACGGGCCGTGCTGTGCCGGCACGCGGGACTCACCTCCAGGCCCAGGCATGGCCCCAGGCGTGCCATGGGCCAGGCACGGGCCGTTTAGCTGCGTGCCGTGCCTCAGGGGCCTGGCCCAGGTGGGCGTGGTTTTTTTTTTCTGTTGTTACCTGTGGCGCACATTATATTGTGCGCGCCACTTCTATGTTTCCACATATGGGCGACAAACGAGAACTATCTGTGGCGCACGCAATTTTCTGTGTGCCACAGGTAAAAAAATACCTATGGAAATTACCTATGGCGCACCCTTTTTTTTTGCGCCACAGGTAAATACTTACGTGTGGCGCACGCTTTTTTCTGTGCGCCACATGACACAGAAAATAGTGATGCGCCACAGGTAAGTTTCTCCCTATAAACATTTTCCTACTAGTGACATTCTATTTGGTCATGTATCCAAATAAGCTTTTAACTTGTATCAACCAAAGTCCGTTGCAAATGTATTTGGCAACTGGCTGCATGTGATTGATAAAAGTTTAGAACAGTTATTAGGGTGGGAGCGATAGCCGTTATATGGTCGATTTGTCTATGTAGAAATGACAAATATTCTCTGTTGCAGGTACTCTACCGGTGCACAAGTATTCCATGTTTGTGGTCCAAATTATAACGGGCAGGGTATCGAGGCCTCTTTACGGAGGCATGTGCACGGCTAGAATATGTGGCGAGGGATATTTTTATCCAACATGGATGGTCGCTTGATCAGGGGCTTGGTCCTCCATAGGCATTGATGTTTACCTCTATATGATGGTAATTCGTCTAGTGCTGCCTTTTATTTATTTTTTGGAACTTCTGGATTGCGGCTATGTGCATTCTTATGCAGAGTCCGGGTGTAATGCTTAAATTTCTTAAGTAATAAAGCCCTTTATAAAAAAATATTATCCATGTTACGCCAGATGTTCTATGGATACAAGCTATTTAATGTTCCAAACGCAAATTTTGTGGATTCTGACCACAAGAACTCTTTATTTTAATATGTATCTTTTTACCAGTAATAGGAATTTGTGAGCTCTTTTACGGTGATCGGAATGGTACTCGGGATACCGTCTGATGCGGCTTACAACAGCCCGTTGGGAACCCCAAGAGGAAGGTGTGAAGCAGCGAGTAGCAAGTTTCACTTAGTTGTAAAACCAAGGTTTATCGAATCAGTAGAACCAGAGAAGGTTTCAACACGGTGCCAGAAAAGAGCTTCCGGCGTGGACCTGCACACAAACACTACACTTTGCCCCCAACGAATTCAGAAAGGTTGTCAATCTTCCCGTCTTGCTGAATACAAAGAGATTAAACGTATGCTGTGGAGAACAAATATAAATGTAAACGGTACAACGAACTAGCAATATTAAGGGCTTATTAGTTTTGTGCCCCGGTTTGCTTAGCTTTCCTCGTCTGTGCCCTACTTGCTTAGTTTTCCTCGTCTGTGCCCTACCTGGGTCTTTCGAGGCCCGCGGATGGCCAAGACGGCCGTTTCCGTCTTATCGACCTCCTTTGACCGTCACTTGGCCTGACTAGTGGGGTCGGCCTGGGGCACCTCGTAGTTGAGTCATACATGTTGATGTTTAGTCCCACCTCGCTAGTTGGAAGTGTGCGCGACCTCTTTATAATCCCGAATATTCGATGGCTATCGTTAGCATCGAACGAAGCGGGGTCGAACCGGGCCCGGGCCCCCTTCATTCGATGCTAATTTTATATCCATTGTTGTGTAGTCACTCGCTTGTTCAGATCTGCCCCTAAAATTGTACGGAGTAGATAATTTTGCTACGGATGATTAGTCATTTCTCCCACCTCGCTAGTCTTTCAGATCTGCCCAAAAAAATATAGATAATTTCTGCTTATCAATAGTTTTGTTTCATTTGGATAAGTGGGTTATTAGTAAATAGCCTTTTTTGCTTTGATCTTAAAGAGCGCTTACATCATAAGCAATTGGTCCAAATGACACGATTGGTTTATCATAAGCGATTGGTCCAAATGACAGAGAGCAGGCAGATGCCGGCACCTCCTCTCCGGCGAGATCTATCGCTGGTAGCGTCACAACGCGTGTGGCAGATGCTGGCACCTCCTTTCCGGCGAGGCTGGCCTATGCAAGAGACCTGCACCTCCTCTCCCGTCGGGTGAAAGGTAAAAAATCTTATGTTTCTGTGACCGGCTGTGATGCCGATGAACTAGGTTCTACATATGATCATTTCATCTCATAAACAAATTCACTCACAAACATGTGTACATATTATTACAAATAGTTCAACATAGACATTCAATGCCTAGTGCAAATTCACACACACATGTTCTGATAATTACAAACACTTATTGTTCGAGCACCAACTATACAAACTAGTTCAACACCGATATCCAAGGCCTATTGCTATTCACCACCCATCATCCTCATCCATCATACTGCGCTTGGTGTTCGTTGATCCCTCACCATTCTTGCACCTAGGGCAGAGCATTTCCCGCCATGTTGGACGTAGCCTGTCCTTCAAGGTTAGGATCTTGCGATACAACTCGTAGGTCACGTACCCATCTATTGCTGCGTAGTCGAGGTTAACTTTGTACAGCGGCATCCACTCCCAGAAATTGTGCTGCTTGGATGAGAACTCCTTCTTCATGTTCGAGTATGATGTGTCGATGAGGTCTGCCGCTAGATCACCCATTCCGTCCCTCTCGTCTTCACCCTTGATTTTGTATATGAGTTGGATGTCCACGTAGTACTCCGGTGGAATGTGGAAGCCGGCACGAGAAAGCACCTTGCGGTTGTTGGTGATGTCCACGCTTGCAAAGGTGATATTCTTGCGTTGAAAGAATTTGCCCAACGCTGGACAATTCTTCTTGGACTTGCACCAGTGGAACACGAGGACATGCTGACGCATGGCGAGTTGCAGGACAGCCATGTCCCGACAATTACGGGTGTACTCGATGTCAAGGCCGATGAACCGATGCTTCTCCTCTGCTAGCCATTCCTCGTACTTGTCGAGGATCCGCTCCACGGTATGCTCCTCGTTCATGTACAGCACCTCCAGAACGGTGGTGCCGCGGGCACGGACGGTAGATGTCTGTGTTATTCTGTTGCGGTCGTCCATGGCTGGTGGGGGATTGGGGTGGAACGAGGAAGAAGAGACAGAAGGAATGCGAACTGCCACAAAGTAGAGACAATGGCAACCGAACAGAGCAGTTCCTGGATATTTGTCGCCGATCTTAGCAGTTGTTGAAAATGGCAACCGAATAGAGCAGTTGCTGGAAAATAGCCACCGATGTTCTTTTATATCCAGATGTATTTTGTATATTTCGCTAATCTTTTTTTTCTTTCACGCAGGAGTTTATTTCGGCAACACTGCATAAAAGTACCAACGTAACATTCCGAGAACCAGAAACCTTGAGGCACGGAAACTTCAGGGATGCTGGTCTTGGAGCGGGTACAGCGACGACCGAGAGCTCATTGTAGGTGAGCTCCAAGTCAAAGATGGAAGTCTGGCTTAATTAAGCCAGCCTTCCATCTTGTTAGGTTAGTTGCTTATAGGTTTAGAGTTCATGATTGTAGTCAAAGTGTAATAGGTGATATTACATTATGCCAATGTGTGATAGATATGACTGTAGTCAAATTGTAAACGGTGATATTATTGTATACCAATGTAATGATGACATTTGTTCTATGTTATGAATTGAATAACGTTTTAGTGCATTGTGCAATCAGCCTTTCATGTATTGTGGCTTATAACCGAAATATGAGAAAAGCTCAGTGCAAACGGGTGGATGGCAAACTCCATATCTGATGAAGGAAAACTAAAGAAACGAAGTTCTGCGCACAACCGTTGCCAAATGGAGACCTCATCGGAAACGGTTTTTAGCCTCCGTTACCGATGAGGGCCTTCACATCAGTGACATGGGCGGGGACACAGACCCTTTCTCCGTTTCCAATGGGGTATTTGGCCCGTTTCCGATGTGTCGTTCTGTACTAGTGGCAGCCACGCGGGAGGGAACAAGCTCCACCGCCAAGGACGATAGTCGACCGGACGCGGCAGCGGAGCACACCAGTCCTAATAGGTTCCGGTCGGGCCCAGAATGGGCCCGTGAAGCTCGCCTCCATGCTGCAACAGGCCGGCCGCTGCCCCCTGCAACCTCCGCCTCCCCGCCAGCTTCAGAACACACCTCGGAACAGGCCGGCCCGCCCGGTCCAGATGGTCCTGATGGGCCCAGATCTGGGCCGCAGGACCTAGCCGCCGCCCCACGAACACCGCACTGCGTCGCCCTGCTTGCGCGTGTGCGCCGCCGCCATGACGCCACCACCCGGCCGTGGTAGGACCACCACCGTCGGAGGAAGGAGCCCCGCCTCCACCCACACACCGACGTGGGGAAAGACAGGCCGCCGCCGACCACCGGGCTAAGCCCGGCAGCCCCTGCCGACGGCGGCAGCGAGAGAGAGAGAGCAAGGGAGGGGGCTAGGCGAGGGAGTGCGGAGGCGCGCCGCCGTCGCCACAGGGGGCGACGGGCACGCGTGGGAGGGAGGGAGGAGGTCTTGCTTCATGCATAACTCTTCACCCCCAAGTAGCAGGGGATCGGATGGTCCGATGGCGTGGACATTGACTAATAATTTAGCGTAAAACTATATGCCAACATTCAAATATCACTCTATAAAAATGCAGAGAACCGAAGAACAATCCAAAACCAAGACAAAAAAGATTTTATTGTTCTGTACAAGCACTGAAAACACAGTCCAAAACCAAGACAAAGAAGATTTTTTCCTTATGTACAAGCCACTACTACAACAGCATGCATGTCGGTCATACATAAATATCACCCTTCTCTACACTCGGTGTGGCCTCGGTCACAAGCAATATATAATTTAGATGTACATCAGACTAAGTCAAAATTTAACAATAGTAATAATTTAGCACTAAGGAACATCGCAAATTATCCTATCCTACTATATATAAAAGTAGGACAGATTCACCCTCAATACCGCTATCCACGTCGCCGTTTGAACACTGGACGTCCGATCGTCGCGTCGGACGGCCCGGATTGCCTCCATCACGCGCGTCACTGTAGCTAGGGACTTTCTACCAATCAGAAACAGCCACGTCCCTCGCGAAGGACTTAGTTGCGACGGATTGCCTCCATCACGCGCGTCACTGTAGCTAGGGACTTTCTACCAATCAGAAACAGCCACGTCCCTCGCGAAGGACTTAGTTGCGAATTAAGAAAACACTAGGGATCTTCCTGCAAAAACTACTCATTTTCCCCACTCCACGGAGAGCCCAACCCTAAAATCGCGGCGGCGGGCGGCGGTGAGATGCACGCGGGGGCGGCCGTGCCTATGAGGGCTGCGGCGCCGGGACACGGCGGCGCGGATGCACGCGCCGTGGGCGAGCCGCGGCCAGCCGCCAGCCACCCGGCAAGGCACGGGCGCCGGCGAGCAGCGGCCAAGCGCGGCGCCGCTCACGATTCCCTTCCCATCCCGTGCTCCTACCTCCTCTCATGTCCCTGGCTTCTCCGGGCGACCAGCCGCTCCGGCTCCACCACTCCATCCACCACTCCTTCGTCCCTACCCTGCTCTGAATTGGAGTCGCCGGACGGGAGGCCGGGCCGCTGCCGGAACGACGGGGATGATGTGCGGGGCGCACGACGGCGAGGTGCCGGCGGAGGTGGCGCGGCACCACCAGCACGCGGAGCCTGGGTCCGACCAGTGCTGCTCCGCGGTGGTGCAGCACGTGGCGGCGCCCGCTGTGGCGGTGTGGTCGGTGGTGCGGCGGTTCGACCAGCCGCAGGCGTACAAGCGGTTCGTGTCAGGCCTCCCCGCGGTCCGCGAGGTGCACGTCGTGTCAGGCCTCCCCGCGGCGTCCAGCCGCGAGCGGCTCGAGATCCTGGACGACGAAATCCACGTGCTGAGCTTCCGCATCGTCAGCGGCGAGCACCGGCTCAAGAACTACCTCTCCGTCACCACCGTCCACCCGTCCCCCGCCGCGCCCTCCAGCGCCAAGGTCGTCGTGGAGTCGTACGTCGTGGACGCGCCGGCGGCGACCTCACATCCGCCTCCTTCCCGCGTTCCATGGCATCTCTCGCTCTTCCCTCCCTCTCAGAGATAGTGCGGCCGTACGGCTAGGTCGGAACAAGCACGGGCCACCTCGGGGCTGTGCGCAGGAGCTCGGCATCCCCGCGGCACGGCGTGAAGCAATCTGGCGGCGGCGACGGGCTTCTATTCTTGATGGCTTGGATACGCAGGTTTGTTTTTCTTACGATTTTGATTCCTCGGAGTTGTTCAGTGTGCATTTGGACTGATGGTATTTTGCCATTTTGGTTGGTCTCCTGCTGCAGGGATTAGATGATTTAGAGATTCAGAGATAATGGAGGTTTTCCCAGTCCTATGTGAGTGCAAGTATACTAACTGCAAGTTTGTTTTTGTGAATAGACGTGTTGTGATTATCCTTAAATGGAAGAGAGTTGTGCCATTTGTTTATTGGAACTTGAGGTTGAAAGGTCTCATTGTTGGGCATGGTACCGTAGCCTGTTTAGCATTTAGTTATTTGATTTATGCATTCGAAAATTGGCTTCTCAAATTGGTTTCATGTATTTGCAGTTGAAGCTAGACGATGACAAATTTGATATGCTAATCAACACCACATTGTCTAGATGGTTTTTTAACGGCAAAATCATTTGTGTATTTTTGAATGCTTGGTCATGAACTACAAGTAACTTAAATTCCCTTTGTTAGTTGAATAATGTGGCAACTTAAATTCCCGGTATATTAGTATATCCTACAGAAAGCTGAAATATGGCAGGACTTTGATAGGTTTCCATGTGTATATTACTAACTTACTATTCCCTCTTCTATTTTTCAGTTATGTGAATTGATCAACATGAAGCCCCACAACCGGATTGAATCTGTAATGTCTACTGTACAAAATTATGAGCTACAAGGAGAGAAAGAGATTTAGTGTGCGTTTCTTCCTATGGCCACACGAAATCATTGCAAATGGGCTGTGTTCCTGCATCAACCGTTCTTTGTCGCTGTGGCCTTGATCTAGATGTCGATTGTGAAATGCCCCTTTATATATAGAATCTATACATAAACCTTCTCTTTATAGCAGCCCTCAAATATACATAGGTTTATCTCACATGATCTTTCATATCTGTTTTAAGTTATTTCCCCCAAACTTTTGACATGGTGAGTGTACTCTCCTTATAGCAGCCCTCAGATATACATCGGTTTAGCACATTAACTGAGATTTAGTTATATGTTGTAGATAAGCTATATCTGACTTCCACTTAATAACGTGACAGTAGATCTTCCCAGATTTAGATTGACCTGCTCACGGTCGACATCAACAAGAAGATTGTCGCCGTGGCTCAGTTGGATGGACTCATGGAGCATACCCCGGCGAGGAGGAGATAATTGAGGAAGAAATAATTCTTAATTACTCAAATATGCTTAAACCTGCAACGTTGTGGCAACATAATGAGAAGTTCTAGGAGGAGATGGCGTGGCGGTGTCACGTTGACGATTGTAAGTAACTCAGTATGGCTTTCTTCATTGACGGTTGATTTCGTTGTTGTTTCCTTATGAGTCATCCCACTTTCTTGCTAAATTCAGGTTATGCTTCAACACTGGGAGCTGATAGTTTATTTATAGTGTAGCCTTCATTTGCGACCATTGGGACACAGTAAGTACATATATGATCTATACCGCATGAATATTACATTCATTGGATTATTGTTCATTTCTATAAAGGCTCTGAATATGCTATGACAAATATTATTTTTCTCCGTGGAGTGTGATGTATTTAGTCTATGAGTTATTGCTTTTGGAGATCAGCAGTGCACTAAGAAATAGAATTAACAGTTGAGAAGTTGAAAATATATCTTTGGTTTAACTAATCTCGTGATAGCTGAACTATGGTACGATCTGAATGCTCTATACAGGAATATCACCAAGTGCATGTGGAGTTATTAGTTTATTACTTCTTTGGTGATATAGTGATTCAATTCGGTAAGACACACCTCCTTTTGTCGTGGGGTCCTAAGGGGAAATTGATATAGTGATTCAATTTCTAATCCAATAAATTTGCATTTATTTATTTCCCACTGTTTAATTCGATTGCACTATGTTAATATTCTGAGAAGTGCAATTGTTCTCTCTAATCACTTCTCTGATTAGTTTTCTACAGAGCCCAACATAAAGTGGATGCATATAACCATACCGAAATCATGTGTTTAATTATAGATCTCAACATTCCTACGATTGCTTAAATGAACTTTTTAGATACTTATTTAGATAAATCATTGCTTCCCTTATGTATAGTAATATCGATGGTACTGGACGTGTTCCATATTTTCTTCAGCATGTAGCACATGTTATCTTTTTTCCGATTTCTTTAAGCATCTTCCGTTCCTAATTCAAAACTGCACATAGCCAAATAGGTTATGCCTATTGCGTTCTACATAGCCGGGGAATTTAAGAATGTGACAAAATCAAGTTATTGACTGGTAGGTTCAATTTATGATTCTTTTGACAAATCCTTAGTTGGTACTTTTCTCCCCTTTCCATTATAAAGCTAGGGCAATGATTAACATTTGGTTGGAGAAACAAATGTCATATCTTTAGTAGGTCTGAACCTCTTATAATCAACATACAAAGGTATATTATAACCTTCCTATTTTTCAGGCCGACATGCATGAGTGTGTAACCACACACATAAATTTCTATGAACTTAAAATTAGACATCCATATTTTTGAAGTGATGGGGTTGGGCAGGTAGGGCGTCAATGAAGTTAGGCTAACCAAATTGTTGCCATTAAAATGCGAAAATTTCTTAGTGAATTTAAACATGATGCTCATGAGTGCAAATTAACTACATTCACAAATTGTCCTTTTAAAAGTTAGGCTAACCAAATTGTCGGGCTTTCTTTGCATTCCAATAATTTTCAAATCTACACAATTTTAAAATGTGGACATTCTCCAAATTTGAATTTCACCACAATAACGTGACATACAAATCTGAATATTTCAAAATATTAAATGCCTTCCAAACCTAACCATTTTACAAACGTTAAAAGAATCCAAAACTCAAAAACTTTCCAATCTGAACAATTTTCAAAATCTAAACAATTTTCAAACGTAATCTCTCTATACAATTCTCAAATCTGTACAATTTTAAAATGTCGACATTTCCAAATTTCAATTTTGCCACACGAGTGCGGCGTATCGCCGCGCCAATATCCCTAGTATAGGGTTAACATTAGAAAAGCAAATCTATGCTAGTGATCCGCACAAAACCAACCTCTGAAAACAGTAGGGGCTCTGCTCGCTGAACTGACCACGACTTGAGAGAACATTTGCAGAAATTTAACTTGCTAATAAAAAATCTAACATATAGCTAGCTAATCGAAGGAATCGTCCGAAAGTAAATCTACTACTGTCCTACTGCCGCCGCACTTCGTGACACGTCGACGTCTCGCCGTCGTCAAAGAATGGTTGACGAGGTCGGCTCGGCTGGGCGCACTCCGGCCGTGTGCCTCTCCCTCCTCCGTCCAAGTGCTATCTGCTGCCGGCGTTGCCGCGAGCGGCTACGAGCTCCCGCGCGAGCTCGACGGCCTCGCACTCGGCCTCGCCGAGCTGCGCGCAGAGCCGCTCCTCGGCCTCCTCCGCCGCCTCGGCGCGCAGCCGCGCCGCCTCCAGCTCCGCCCGCAGCGCGGCAACCTCCCGCTCCAGCTCGGCGTTCCGCCGCCGGAGCGCGTCCGCCTGCACGGCGGCGCTCTCCACCGCGGGCGTCGGCGCCACAACGGTCTTCTTGCTGCTCTTCCAGCCGCCCGAGGCCGGCGCCGCGATGGCAATGGCGATAGACGGCGCCATAGACCGAAATCGAAGCACGGAGAGCTCGCTCGAGAAGGCCGGAAGAGATCGAGTAGTGGTACCAGCAAGGAACAGAGTCGGGTGATTGCTTGACTGGTTGTTGAGAATGCTCTAGCTAGCTGCAGGGTACTATGGGCGCGTAAGAGGGCCGGGAAGGCGTCCAGGTTCGGTGTACCCGAGACGTGAGGACGGGAAGCGGCGAAATGTGCACCAAGCAGTGAATGGTGGTGACGCGGGAGGTGAGCGAATCTTGCCTCTCGGGAATATCGAGGAAACGGGGCGAGGTGAAGATTGTGGACGCGGTGGATTCGCGGCGGATCGATGCGGGTCAGATTCGGCGACTCGCCGGAGTTCGTCCGGTCGAGAGAAAGGCGAATTGAGGTGCGTCAAGATCATTTTGACTATTCAAGGAAGAAAAAAATATCATCTTCATATTAGTGAAGTGAATTCTTCACCGTTAGTGCTCAAATAGGGAAAGAAAAACTTTTCCAACGCCAAATAGGAAATCATAACATTTTAGTAGTGTCAAATAACCAATTTTCTCTGTGATATATCGCACATTTTGACGATTAATCGTGCCCGATGTACCAAACATCGAACAAAAGCTGCAAATATCACTGACGAATATAAAACTGTACCGTATACTAGCCTAGTACAAATTCATTCATTCATTCATTCATTCATAGTATATATAAAAGCTGTGCAGTTCGGCGGCCTGGGAGGCGCCCGGGCACTGTAGATGGCACTGTTCATCTACAGTGTTCTACAGTGCCCGGGTACTGTAGTTTTTTTTTTTTTCAAACATTTTTCCCTCAAATTTTTTTTTTTGTTTCTCCAAAAACTTACATATATGAAATATATTCGCGTCGACGAGTGGGTTCCATCCCCGTGAACGGTTTCGAGATTCGTCGGCTCTAACCCCTCGATTTTGGATCCAAATTCGCACAAACGTTGACGAATTTTGACAAATTTTTCGCAAAAAAATTTCTCCACTTTTTCTTCTCAAATTTTTTTTTCCTCCAAAACTTACATACACGAAATATATGCGGTTTCGAGTTTTGTTGACTCTAACTTCTCAATTTTTAGATCCAAATTCGCACAAACATTCGACGAATTTTGACAAAAAAAATTCAAAAAAAAAAAAACGTGTTTCCCAGAAATTATATACATGAAATATATGCGTGTCGACAAGTAGGTTCCATCCCCGTCATCGCTTTCGAGTTTGGTCGACTCTAACTCCGCAATTTTTATATCCAAATTCGCACGACCATTCCACGAATTTCGTCAAATTCGAATTTCCTTCGACATTTATTATGTCATTGCAACAAAACATTTCATACATAAAATTTCTCTTAAAGGCCGCGGCGTTAATGCTAAAACCCTGACAAGTGGGTCCAGTTCACTTAAAGAATTTGCAGAAAATGAAAAAAAAAAATACAAAATCAATAGTTTAAGAACTATCTACCAGAAAAATGTAAAAAATATATCAGCATAAACAGAAAAACAAATTCTAATTACTTATATCATAATACAAACTTTTTTTATATTTTTAAAATTGGGCCCAATTCACTTAAATATTTTACAGAAAATGAATAATACTATAAAATTAATGGTTTAAAATCTACCTACCACAAAAAATATGCAAAATATATCGAAATAATCAGAAAAATAAATTCTAATTACTTATATCATAATACAAACATTTTTGACATTTTTAAAATTGGACCCACCTCACTTAAATAATCTGCAGGAAATGAATAATACTATAAAATTAATGGTTTAACATCTACCTACTAGGAAATTATGCAAAATATATCGCAATAATCAGAAAAATAAATTCTAATTAATTGTACCATAATGCAAACATTTTTGGTCATTTCAAAATCGGTAAACATTTACAAAAAAACAAAATGCACTTCTTCTGATTAAATGAAGTTTATTTCGAATTAAAAAATTATATGCTTTATTTCCACTACTTAAGTATCTTAATTAACTATTTAAGACAACATAAAAACATATCATACCATTTAAAAACCAGTTTGCATTTAAAGATAACATAACAAAACTCTCTCTAAATATGCAATTTAACTAAATAAATACTCAAATTGGTTAATAATTATACGTAACCATAATATTTTTACTCTTAAAATGAAATTAAATACAATATTTATGTCACAAAGGAAAACATATTTAATCATTTTAAACTATCTAACATATTAGATGTAATATAACTAAAATCTCTCTAATTGTATACTTAAATTTTAAAAAACCTTTATTAGATGGATATTTGACTCAAATACAAATTCACTTTCTCTAATTATTGACTTAATTTAATAAATGATTAAACCAAAATACAAACATTTCACAATAGTGCACATTTAGATATAATATAATTAATCTCTCTCCAAATATGTAGTTAAATTTAATAAATGTCCAAACTGGTGAATATTTCGATATAATCATAATGTATTTCCTCTAATTATGAATTTAAATAAACTACTTACGTTAGAATAGGAAACAAATTTTATCATTTCAATTTAGCTAATATATTAGAGGTAATATGTCTAAGTTTTCTCTAATTTCTATTTAGATTTAAAAATGCTTTATTAGTTGGATATTTGTAGGAAATACAAACTTATTTCAGCTAATTATGGACTTACTTCAGTAAATGCTTATACAAAATATTTCCTGCAAATTCATTTTCCTCATATTCTGAGTTTAAAATTAAATTCAAAAAATGCTCAAGCAATGTACTTCCTCCGAATATTGGGTTCAATTAAAATTCCCTCCGATTATTGAGTTAAATTTAATATGTAAGATAAAACACAAGCATATCATACCAAACCGACTATGTTAACATTTACAAATAATATACCTAAACTCGCTCCAATTATGCGATTCAATTTACTAAATGCTTAAATTAAACTTAAATCTCTTTAAATATGAACTTAAATTTAAATAACGCTTTATTACATGCACATTTCAGGATGATTTCAAATTGAATTTGCGCTAACTACATTATACACGTTATAACTACTGCCTTTCCTTACAATATATACCACGATTTAAAAAAAAAACAAAATACCACAAATTAATCTCAGCAAGGCCGCGGCGTGACGCCGCGCAAAATTTAACTAGTACTATACAAGCTGGCGACAAACATTTCGGCTGGGAGTAGTAGGCTAGCTTGAATTGCATTGCTCGAGCCCACATCTTGTGTCATCGAAGCTCCTACATAGACAGACTGCAAGACAAGGTTCCGTATTAGCGATACCAGATAAGCATGGCCGCGTAGGAGGTTTGCTTACTTGATATTCTTGCTGCTAGGAATACACCAATTTCCCCCTTCCCCTCGCGTCGCTCCCCCAGGTGACGCTAGGGGCGAAACCCTGTGCCGCCGCAGGTCCCCTCCCGCCTAGGCCCTCTCGGCCGCTGCCGCCGCGGCCTCTTCCGCGGTGGTGGCGGCCGGCCCCCGCTGCCAAAGGTAGTCGGGGGTCTCCTCTGTTCATGTAGGTGGTGATCGGCCCGTGGGAGTGCCGTCGGTCGGGTTCGAGGAGGCCGGGTCGGCGGACCCGGGTCAGGGTCGTGGTGCTGGCGGCTCGCCGGCTACTGCGGCGTGGGCGGTTGCGGCTCCGTCCGCCTCTCCAACGACGGGATGCACAGAAGGCTTCTCTCCGGCGTGCGGAAGCCGGGGTGGCGGCCCCGGGCGCTGGACGTCGACAGCAGCTACGCGCAGGCGGCACGCGGCTGTGGTCTGGCCGTCGCGGTCCAGCTCGGGAGGCGGTGGATCCGGTGCCTTGGCCGCCGGATCTGGCGAGGTGGGCTGCTGCCATGGCTCCAAGGTTGGGTTCCGGCTGGCTGGAGTTCATTCTTCGGGATGGCCGGCTGGATGTGTAGCGGGCGGGCTGCGAGGCAGTGGATCGGGGACCAGATCCCAGTTGGTCTTCGACATGGAGTTCTGCATCTCGGCGTCTAGGAGCTGCAGGAGGTGGATCCGGCTAGCCGGGGACCCTGTTCGTGGCTGGCCGGCGGGTGAGCTGCGGGCTGCGCGGCGGTAGTTAGGGACCAGAACCCAGTTGGTCTTCGATTCGTGTGTCTGGTGCTGCTGCGGGTGGCCATCTGGGCCTCCCGCCTTGTTTTTCTCTGGTTGCTTCGGTGCTCTGGTGCGGCACTTCTGTCGCGGTACAGGTCCGCGGCCGAAGCGGTCCTTGCGGGAGTTGGAGGTCGGCGGCGACCTCTGTTTACCCGGCTCATGTGGCGTGGGTCCGATGTTCTGGGTGAAAGCCTCGCACTAGTCTTGGCTGGTGCCGACGATGACGACGTCTCTATGCGTCGCTACTCCTTCCTGAAGGCATCGTCGTGGAACCGGCCCTCTCCACACCTCGAAGGCCAAGGTTTCTTCGGGTGAAAACCCAAACTCCCATGGAGTGGGCGGTGGCGACGTCTACGTCGTTATCTTCTTGAAGACACCGCCTTGAAGTACTTGGTGCTTTGTGGGAGCCCGTGTAGCATATTTCGCCGGTGAGTGTAACAGCCCGAAGTTTGAGAACCTAAAAACCGGTGTAAATTTTCCACTTTTGTGTTCATTGCATCATGGCATCATGCATCATGTTGTTGTTGCTAGGGATTTGTGCTAGGGAATTGTGGTTGTTGCTAGGGAGTTGTGGTGGTTTGGCACCACTTCAAACGAAATGCCAAATTTTGCTTCAACCAGTTTCAAAACAACGAAGGCACTCAATCTTGCAAAATAAAATTACTTTGACATCGTATATATTTGTCAAGGAGGTTCCAAGAGCTCTAAAATGATATTTGGCACTTGCTCCAAATTGTTAGAGGAGCAACATTTGGAAATTGAGCCAAATGCCATAATTGAACCTTTTGAATGAATGTTGCTAAAAAATTTTATTTGATCACACCAAAATTTGTGGTGCTTCTACACTATAGTAGGAGACTGCATAAATTTTCTCAGATTTTTACAAAATGTTTAAATGCCCCAATTAATTCTCTAAAACCTGCTGGAAATAGAAATAGAAGAGAGAAGTACCTGTTCGTGATGGAATCAAAACTCCCAGGGGTTTTCTGGAAAATCGCATCGTCTCTCACCTCCGTCATTCCCGCGCCGCCGTGGCCATGCCGCACGTTGCCCGCGCCAGGGCCCCCTCCCGACCTTCCCCTGCGAGAAGGACAGCACCCCACGACCTCACCTGCTCACTCTCTCCCCAGATATTTTTCCCTCGATCCCCTTTTCTCTTCCCCGAGCTCGCAGCCGAGCGACATGGACGTCGAGCTCCGCCGCCTCGACGCCGTCGATTGAGAGTTCCTCGAGCGAAACCAAGAGCGCAGGAAGCTCCGCCGCCCCTCCTGCTTCCTCCCCACCGCCGGAATCGAGCTGAGGCGCTGTGAATCGCCGCCGCCGTCCACCACTTCGCCGCTGTCCGCCGACCACCGCCGCTGCTTCACCTGGCGATTCCCGCCGCCGTGGGCCGTCTCCAACCTCACCGCCGTCTCCTACGTGCTCAGGGTGAGCACGCACACCTCCCTCTCCCCTCCGTTCCTCCCCTAGCTTGCGGCGTCGCCCAAGCACCGCGCGTCGCCGAGCGCCGCCCTGCTCTCATCCTTGCTCGGATATTCCGCACCGAGAAAAGTCGGATAATCCGACGGGAACCAGTGCGAGATCGTGTTTGGTCCTTAGCCAAATCTTTCACCCATCGCCGGCGATCGGAATTTCCGAGTCAGAGAAAATCGGATGTTCCGAAGAACATCAGTGCCGAGAGTTCCCAGTCCTTGGCCGAAATTTAGTCTGTTCTTTCAGTCGGATTTTCCGAATGAGGAAATTTCGGATTTTCCGATTTTTGTCCAGCAACCAAAACTGATTCTGTTTCTTCTTTTCCCTTCTAATTTGGCTAAGATTTCCATTGTTGCTTAAACATAGATTGTAAAGGACATGAATTAAAAAGAGGGAGAGTAAAATGCAATAACTTTTATTTGGTCAAATCATTCCAGTGTTGTTTGATTTAACTAATAACCAAGCGTAATTAAAAGAGGAAATAAAAGGGTAATAACTTGTATTTCCTCGGGACTTCATCAAAATGTGTTCGAGATACCCAATTGTTCGGAAATTTGTGAACAACCCACTAGAATAACTGTCATGCATATTTGATCACCGTACCCGCAATGTACTTCCGGACGTTAGGAGAATCATTAAGATAAATATGGGGTGTACTCCTCTCTCGTCGAGTATTGTTTCTCGCCCCATTTAATTTGTCGGATAGCTAATAATAAGTTGGTGCATTAAAATGTCATATCATCATTTTTGTATGCATTGCACCATTGCCATGTGTTGATTGTTGTTTCTGCTTTCCGGTGTTGTTTGCTCTCCGGTAGATCACGAGTCCGGAGTTGAGCATCATTACTCCGACGAGCAGTTTGACTACTCCGCTCAACAAGGCAAGCGTAATCCCCCCTCTGAGCATGTCTTATCCTATTTTCCGCAAATATTTCTCCACTATAATATTGCATGCGGTTCTAAATGTCAATTTGCTTGGATTAGAGTATCCTATAGTTGCATTAAGATTCCGATGCCAATTACCTGTTTCCCCTCCTATTATCCATAGGATTGTACTGTTGGCCGAAATACTTAACTATGCAATGTTGATGCTTAGCCATGCTTAGTTAAATGCTTAGCCGTCCGATGGATACTTCATGTCGGAAACAGGTTGTTGAAGTGTTCAGATGATGGTGGAGAATTTGTGGTGACAGGTAATAAGATGCTTAAAGGTGGGGATGAGAGGCCACTTCGGTATGGTGGTGTTTTGTCTCACTCTCGCCGCCTAGGTGCGAGTTCTTTACCTCTTGAACCAAGAATGAGCGCGCTTCCTTTCGGTGGGGTATATGGAGCCCTCGTCGACCGACTAACTTGTGGCGGACTAGCCGAGGGTCCTCTAGTTTGGCTTTCCATTTGCGCGTGCGTTGAAGATGGTGGCCAAGACTGAGATGAGGATGGTGGTGTCAGGAAAATAAGTGGCCGCGGGACAGGGTGCTGGAGGTACCCTTGTCCTACCGCCACTGATGATCCTGGGTTAGTCTCAAGCGAGGTAAAGGTTGTAACCGTTCCCACTCAGCCGGCTTTCCCCGGAAGAGAGCTACGTGTAGGCAATGAGCCGGGCGGTACCGAAGGTAAACACAGTGCACCCCTGCAGGGTTAAATCTTTTCGAAAAGCCGTGTCCACGGTTACGGACAACTTGGGAAAGGACGATAAGACCATAGAATAACTTTAACGGAATGATTAAAAACTGGGTACTAGAGGTACCACTTCAAGATTACAAGGTGAGCTTCCTCGAGGGTGATTCGGGGAGGTGCCTTTGATGAACAGGTACAGTGGTGATGATGGTTGTTGATGAGAAAGGTGATCAAAGAGAAAAGAGTCACTTCTTACCCCTTTTTAAAATACTCTGATAGTCGATGCCATTGAGTTATGTTTTCATAAATAAAATCAGCTTTATGCAAAAAGCCATAAAACCTTGAAAGCCTCATCGAGCTAAAGCTCTATATATAATCTTGCGAGTTCGTCGAACTCAACGTCGTTTGTTTTGTTTCAGAGGAGGACTTCACCGACCTCGAAGGTGGGTTCTTTGTGGACGTCGACGAGTAGTCTGGGGTTCCCAGGTGGCAGCTTGGGACATCCCGGAACAGCTGGCGCTGGATGTTTATTTGTAGGCCTCTTAGGCCATAATTTGGATCTTGTTGTTTAGAACAACTAATTTGCTTCCGCTTGTTGTAATGTTGGGTCTGTGACCTCTGGTTGTCATTTGCTATCTTTCTCTATTATAAGAGTTGAACTATAATGATTTGTGTCGTAGAGTCTGTGATGTGCCAGTTGTTCCACAAGTCTTGATCTCTCTATTATGCTTTGATAGTGTGTCTGGTGGTATCGGATAACCGGGACACAGTATCACTGTATAGCAGTCGGGTCGGGCGCCACAAGTTGGTATCAGAGCAGTACTGCCTGTAGGAAACCCTTCTACTGGTCGATGTTGAGTCTAGTGTTTGTGAAAATATTTTTAACCTAAAAATGAGTTGTGAAAACCATCTTAGGATTCTTTTTACTCCTTATCTGGTTACCCTCTAATCTCGGAGCAATCTTACCTCGATTTGAGTTTAAAGGTTTTACTCCTCGTCTGTTACTTCAAAATGATTAGAAACGTGGGTGGGTTCGACCTTTAGTGTTATGTGTCACGTTGCTCCCGCTGCGTTGCAATCCAAATCAATCAGAACATGTTTCTACCAAGTCTAATCTTTGATCCTTTCTTTGGGTTTTAACCCACGGACTTGAACATAAGGTCCCGGATTGTGTCAACTAGAGTGTGTTAAGTTGTGATTTCTTAACTCTCACTAGTAGCACATGATGCTGATCTTTGACCCAAGTTCTATCTTGTTGTTTTCCTTCTCGCAAAGTATTATCGTCCCTAGTCTGTGTACTTGTGTAGACGCTAATGCTATTGTTCGACCATTCGGAGAAAGATACTAACCGTGTCATTGTCAAATCTCCAGAATGGCTCGAGGAGGCCGTGGAGGCCGTGGTGGTCGCGGTAACCACAATGATGATGAGGATGATCTGCCGCCACCACCCTCGATGGCTGAGGTCTTGATGGCCATTGAGGAGAACCGTGGGCGCAATGAGCGCTTGCTTGAGCAGTTGGTGCAGCAGAATGCACGGAGGAACGAGTGCAACACTCTCACTGAGTTCCTGCGCCCAGCCACCCACTTTGCTGATGCTAAGGAGCCACTGGAAGCTGATGATTGGCTTCGTGCTTTGGAGCGCAAGTTCTCCGCGCTGCATGTCCCAGTGGCTGAGCAAGTCAACTTTGCCACCTATCTCTTGGTTGGTGCTGCTGGCTGTTGGTGGGAAAGCCATGTGGCTTTGTTTCCAGCCAACCATGTCTTCACCTGGGCTGATTTCGCACTGCCTTCCGTGCGGAGTACATTCCCCAGCCGATCATGGACTTGAAGAGGAGGGAGTTCCTGGATTTGCAACAGGGACGGATGGACCTCCGCACTTATGGTCGTGAGTTCAACCATCTCTCTCGTTACGCCCCAAGGGACGTGACCAATGATGCTGACAAGCAAGAGCTGTTCCGCAAGGGTCTTACGCCGCAGCTCCGCTATGAGCTATTGCCCTTCAGGTTCCAGACCTATCAGGAGCTGTTCAACCAGGCTTTACTCTGAGCAAGGAAGAAAGGAACTTGAGGCTTCCAAGAGGCCCGCACAGGGGACCACCAGAGTTCCTCGGGTTCTGAGAGCAAGAAGCGCAGGGTGTTTGTCCCTACAGCGCCGTACCTCGTGCATTCATGCCAAGAGCCGCGGATACAGGCCACCCCTCCGCGCCCCACTACTTCGACACTTGGGGTAGGCGGGAGTGGGTACCGTCCTATGCTACCTGCTCCACCTGGAGTCACTTGCTACACCTGTGGCCAGGCTGGCCACTACTCCAGGGAGTGCCCCCAGAAGGCACCTCTCGCGATAACTCCTGCACGAGCCCCTGCCACTCCAGCTGGCAAGGCTGGACCTATTGTGCGTGGTCGCCTGAACCACGTCTCTGTTGAAGAAGCTGAAGAGACCCCGGCGTTCTTATGGGTGAGTTACGAATCAACAACAATCGTGCTACAGTTTTGTTTGATTCTGGAGCATCGCATTCATTCATATCCATAGCTTTTGCAAAAGACCACAAAATACCGTTCGAGAAAATGAGCCGTCCCTTGGAGATCTCCACTCCTGGCTCCAAATGGCAAACCGATGGGGTTACTCCTGAGTTCAGATTACTATCGGTTACTACTCTTTTCCTTTCGCTTTGGTAGCTCTGAGGTCAAATGGCATTGATGTCATACTGGGCATGAACTGGCTAGCCAAATACCGGCTAATCTCGACTGTGCTGCCAAGACCGTCACCGTGACCAATTCTTCCGGTGACAGTGTGAAGTATTGGTCTGCACTGTCAAGACCTCCATCTCAGTCATACCCAACTCACCTGAGATCTCCTTTGCTTTATGGAAGGCGAATCCCCTCCTGAAATCCAGGACATACACGTGGTGTGTGACTTCCCGGATGTGTTCCCGGAAGAATTGCCTGGCATGCCTCCTGACCGAAGTGTGGAGTTTGTCATAGATCTACTTCCCGGTACGCTCCAATTTCCAAGAAGCCCTACCGTATGCCGGTGGAAGAGTTGGCTCTGTTGAAAGAGCAAATTGATCAGCTGTTAGCAAGGAGTTCATCCAGCCTAGCAGTTCACCTTGGGGTTGTCCGGTACTCTTTGTCAAGAAGAGGGATTCTACCGTGCCTCGTCTAGTCTCTGACTATCGACCGTTGAATGCGGTGACAATCAAGAACAAGTATCCTATTCCTCGCATCAATGATCTGTTGGATCAGTTAGCTGGTGCAACGGTATTCTCCAAGATGGATCTGAGGTCAGGCTACCATCAGATAAATCAGAAAGGAGGATATTCCAAAGACGGCATTTGTTACTCGCTATGGCTCATATGAGTATACCGTCATGTCCTTTGGTCTCACAATGCCCAGCTACTTTCATGAGGCTCATGAACTCCATCTTCATGGATTATCTTGACAAGTTTGTCGTCATTTACATTGATGACATCCTCATCTATTCCAAAACCGATGAAGAGCATGGAACATCTTCGTTTGGTTCTGACACGACTTCGAGAACACCGCCTCTATGCCAAGTTCTCCAAGTGTGAGTTTTGGTTGGATAATCGTCTTCCTTGGTCATGTGATATCCGCTAATGGTGTGGCTGTCATTCCTGACAAGATTCAGTCCATTTGGATTGGAAAACTCCAATGTCAGTCAAGGACATCGTAGCTTTCTCGGATTGGCGGGTTATTACCGCCGATTCATCGAAGGTTTCTCCAAGATAGCCAAGGCCCTGACTGACCTTCTCAAGAAGGATAAAAAGTTCGTATGGTCGGCCGAAGCTGAAGAGAGCTTCAAAACACTGAAAGCCAAACTCACGTCCGCTCCTGTGCTTGTCCTGCCGGACACAGCAAGGATTTCGTCGTCTTCTGTGACGCCTCTCTGCAAGGCTTGGGCTGTGTGCTAATGCAAGATGGCCATGTGGTGGCATATGCTTCTCGCCAACTTAAGCCGCATGAGCACAACTACCCAACTCATGATCTAGAACTTGCCGCTGTGGTCTATGCTTTGAAGCAATGGAGACCATACCTGTTTGGTAACCGTTGCGAGATCTTCTCGGATCACAAGAGTCTGAAGTACCTCTTCACCCAGCCGGATTTAAATCTCAGGCAAAGGCGTTGGTTGGAGTTAATCAAGGACTATGATGTGAGTCTGAACTATCAACCCGGCAAAGCAAACGTCGTGGCTGACGCGCTAAGTCGGAAGTCCTATTGCAACAATCTGATGATTGAAAAGGCCCAACCTGCCCTCATGAAGAGTTCTCTCGTTTGAACCTGGAAATTGTTCCCTCCGGCTACCTTGCAAATCTGGAGATCAAAGCTACTCTTGTAGACCAGATTAAGGATGCTCAGAAGCTGGATGAGGGTATCTGAAATCAAGAAGAACATTGCTAGTGGCAAGGCCAAATGTTTCTCGGAAGATGAATCCGGAGTTGTTTATTTTGGTGACCGCTAGTGGTGCCAAAGAACCGGAATTTGAGGGAGCTCATCTCCAAGAAGCTCATGAATCACCTCTCTCTATTCATCCCGGTAGTACCAAGACCTTCGACCACAATTCTGGTGGACTCGTATGAAACGAGAAATTGCCAAGTATGTTGCTGAATGCGACACATGTCGACGGGTAAAGGCTGAACATCAAAGACCTGCCGGCACTCCGCCCTATTGCAGTCCCGAGTGGAAATGGGATGAAATTGGTATGGACTTCATCACCGGGTTTCCCGATCTCAAAAGGGCAACAATGCAATCTGGGTAATCATTGATCGTCTTTCCAAGGTTGCTCACTTCCTACCAGTCCGTGATGATATACGGGCAAGTCAACTTGCTGACTTATATTTGGCTCGTATTGTTCCATTGCATGGGGTCCCTCTGAGGATCATATCGGACCGTGGAAGTATCTTTGTCTCCAAGTTTTGGCAGAGTTTCCAAACTGCTATGGGGTCCCGTCTCAACTTCAGTACCGCCTACCATCCTCAAACTGATGGTCAGACCGAAAGAGTGAACCAAGTGTTGGAAGACATGCTTAGGGCATGTGTGATCTCTTTTGGCAAGGGTTGGGAAAAATATTCCTTTCGCGGAGTTCTCCTACAACAATAGCTATCAAGCTAGTCTGGGCATGGCTCCATTGAGGCTCTTATGGAAGAAAATGCCGCACTCCTCTAAATTGGTCCGAGACCGAGAGAGGCACTCTTTGGTCCGGATGTGATCAATGAAGCTGAGGAGAAGGTTCGAATCATAAGAGAGAATCTGAAGATTGCTCAGTCTAGGCAGAAGAGCTACTATGATAAGCACCATCAGGAAATTCACTATGAAATTGGTGATAAAGCTTATCTCCGCGTCTCTCCCCTTCGTGGCGTTCGCCGCTTCGGATCAAAGGGAAATTGGCCCTCGCTATGTTGGCCCTTTCACCGTTCTGGCCAAGCGAGGAGATCTTTCTTATCAATTGGAGTTACCGGTCAAATTCCCAAATGTACATGATGTGTTTCATGTCTCCCAACTTCGCCGGTGTTTTAAAGATCCTATCCATGGGGTCAATCATGAAGAGTTGGATCTCCAGGAAGATCTCACTTATCGCGAGCATCCTATCCGT
Organism: Poa pratensis; assembly: GCA_947311845.1. Taxonomy (NCBI): domain Eukaryota; kingdom Viridiplantae; phylum Streptophyta; class Magnoliopsida; order Poales; family Poaceae; genus Poa; species Poa pratensis. Next base: position 13,919,123 of record CAMZMU010000043.1, read on the forward strand.
GTCCTGGATGAAGCCGAAAGAAAGACCCGTAACAAGACTACCAAGTTCCTCAAAGTTCAGTGGTCTCACCATTCCGAGGAAGAAGCAACTTGGGAGAGAGTCTAGTCTTCGTGAGGAGTATCCCGACTTCTTTCCGCAACCTTAGAATCTCGGGACGAGATTCCTGTAAGGGGGTAGATTGTAACAGCCCGAAGTTTGAGAACCTAAAAACCGGTGTAAATTTTCCACTTTTGTGTTCATTGCATCATGGCATCATGCATCATGTTGTTGCTAGGGATTTGTGCTAGGGAATTGTTGAGGTTGCTAGGGAATTGTGGTTGTTGCTAGGGAGTTGTGGTGGTTTGGCACCACTTCAAACGAAATGCCAAATTTTGCTTCAACCAGTTTCAAAACAACGAAGGCACTCAATCTTGCAAAATAAAATTACTTTGACATCGTATATATTTGTCAAGGAGGTTCCAAGAGCTCTAAAATGATATTTGGCACTTGCTCCAAATTGTTAGAGGAGCAACATTTGGAAATTGAGCCAAATGCCATAATTGAACCTTTTGAATGAATGTTGCTAAAAACATTTTATTTGATCACACCAAAATTTGTGGTGCTTCTACACTATAGTAGGAGACTGCATAAATTTTCTCAGATTTTTACAAATGTTTAAATGCCCCAATTAATTCTCTAAAACCTGCTGGAAATAGAAATAGAAGAGAGAAGTACCTGTTCGTGATGGAATCAAAACTCCCAGGGGGTTTTCTGGAAAATCGCATCGTCTCTCACCTCCGTCATTCCCGCGCCGCCGTGGCCATGCCGCACGTTGCCCACGCCAGGGCCCCCTCCCGACCTTCCCCTGCGAGAAGGACATCACCCCACGACCTCACCTGCTCACTCTCTCCCCCAGATATTTTTCCCTCGATCCCCTTTTCTCTTCCCCGAGCTCGCAGCCGAGCGACATGGACGTCGAGCTCCGCCGCCTCGACGCCGTCGATTGAGAGTTCCTCGAGCGAAACCAAGAGCGCAGGAAGCTCCGCCGCCCCTCTGCTTCCTCCCCACCGCCGGAATCGAGCTGAGGCGCTGTGAATCGCCGCCGCCGTCCACCACTTCGCCGCTGTCCGCCGACCACCGCCGCTGCTTCACCTGGCGATTCCCGCCGCCGTGGGCCGTCTCCAACCTCACCGCCGTCTCCTACGTGCTCAGGTGAGCACGCACACCTCCCTCTCCCCTCCGTTCCTCCCCTAGCTTGCGGCGTCGCCCAAGCACCGCGCGTTGCCGAGCGCCGCCCTGCTCTCATCCTTGCTCGGATATTCCGCACCGAGAAAAGTCGGATAATCCGACGGGAACCAGTGCGAGATCGTGTTTGGTCCTTAGCCAAATCTTTCACCCATCGCCGGCGATCGGAATTTCCGAGTCAGAGAAAATCGGATGTTCCGAAGAACATCAGTGCCGAGAGTTCCCAGTCCTTGGCCGAAATTTAGTCTGTTCTTTCAGTCGGATTTTCCGAATGAGGAAATTTCGGATTTTCCGATTTTTGTCCAGCAACCAAAACTGATTCTGTTTCTTCTTTTCCCTTCTAATTTGGCTAAGATTTCCATTGTTGCTTAAACATAGATTGTAAAGGACATGAATTAAAAAGAGGGAGAGTAAAATGCAATAACTTTATTTGGTCAAATCATTCCAGTGTTGTTTGATTTAACTAATAACCAAGCGTAATTAAAAGAGGAAATAAAAGGGTAATAACTTGTATTTCCTCGGGACTTCATCAAAATGTGTTCGAGATACCCAATTGTTCGGAAATTTGTGAACAACCCACTAGAATAACTGTCATGCATATTTGATCACCGTACCCGCAATGTACTTCCGGACGTTAGGAGAATCATAAGATAAATATGGGGTGTACTCCTCTCTCGTCGAGTATTGTTTCTCGCCCCATTTAATTTGTCGGATAGCTAATAATAAGTTGGTGCATTAAAATGTCATATCATCATTTTTGTATGCATTGCACCATTGCCATGTGTTGATTGTTGTTTCTGCTTTCCGGTGTTGTTTGCTCTCCGGTAGATCACGAGTCCGGAGTTGAGCATCATTACTCCGACGAGCAGTTTGACTACTCCGTTCAACAAGGCAAGCGTAATCCCCCCTCTGAGCATGTCTTATCCTATTTTCCGCAAATATTTCCTCCACTATAATATTGCATGCGGTTCTAAATGTCAATTTGCTTGGATTAGAGTATCCTATAGTTGCATTAAGATTCCGATGCCAATTACCTGTTTCCCCTCCTATTATCCATAGGATTGTACTGTTGGCCCGAAATACTTAACTATGCAATGTTGATGCTTAGCCATGCTTAGTTAAATGCTTAGCCGTCCGATGGATACTTCATGTCGGAAACAGGTTGTTGAAGTGTTCAGATGATGGTGGAGAATTTGTGGTGACAGGTAATAAGATGCTTAAAGGTGGGGATGAGAGGCCACTTCGGTATGGTGGTGTTTTGTCTCACTCTCGCCGCCTAGGTGCGAGTTCTTTACCTCTTGAACCAAGAATGAGCGCGCTTCCTTTCGGTGGGGTATATGGAGCCCTCGTCGACCGACTAACTTGTGGCGGACTAGCCGAGGGTCCTCTAGTTTGGCTTTCCATTTGCGCGTGCGTTGAAGATGGTGGCCAAGACTGAGATGAGGATGGTGGTGTCAGGAAAATAAGTGGCCGCGGGACAGGGTGCTGGAGGTACCCCTTGTCCTACCGCCACTGATGATCCTGGGTTAGTCTCAAGCGAGGTAAAGGTTGTAACCGTTCCCACTCAGCCGGCTTTCCCCGGAAGAGAGCTACGTGTAGGCAATGAGCCGGGCGGTACCGAAGGTAAACACAGTGCACCCCTGCAGGGTTAAATCTTTTCGAAAAGCCGTGTCCACGGTTACGGACAACTTGGGAAAGGACGATAAGACCATAGAATAACTTTAATGGAATGATTAAAAACTGGGTACTAGAGGTACCATTTCAAGATTGCAAGGTGAGCTTCCTCGAGGGTGATTCGGGGAGGTGCCTTTGATGAACAGGTACAGTGGATGATGATGGTTGTTGATGAGAAAGGTGATCAAAAGAGAAAAGAGTCACTTCTTACCCCTTTTTAAAAATACTCTGAATAGTCGATGCCATTGAGTTATGTTTTCATAAATAAAATCAGCTTTATGCAAAATAGCCATAAAACCTTGAAAGCCTCTTCGAGCTAATGCTTTATATATAATCTTGCGAGTTCGTCGAACTCAACGTCGTTTGTTTTGTTTCAGAGGAGGACTTCACCGACCTTGAAGGTGGGTTCTTTGTGGACGTCGACGAGTAGTCTGGGGTTCCCAGGTGGCAGCTTGGGACATCCCGGAACAGCTGGCGCTGGATGTTTATTTGTAGGCCTCTTAGGCCATAATTTGGTTCTTGTTGTTTAGAACAACCTAATTTGCTTCCGCTTGTTGTAATGTTGGGTCTGTGACCTCTGGTTGTCATTTGCTATCTTTCTCTATTATAAGAGTTGAACTATAATGATTTGTGTCGTAGAGTCTGTGATGTGCCAGTTGTTCCACAAGTCTTGATCTCTCTATTATGCTTTGATAGTGTGTCTGGTGGTATCGGATAACCGGGGACATAGTATCACCGTATAGCAGTCAGGTCGGGGCGCCACAGTGAGGTTGGAGGATGCCGAGGCGGCGGCCTCGGATGAAGTTTTGTGACTTTGTTTTGTGGTTTTTTCTCTGATCTTCTTTTCCGTTATTCATTTGCCCAAGGGCAGCTTGTACATATTCTACCTGCTATTAATCGAGAAGCCAGCAATAGCTGGATCTTTCAAGAAAAAAAAATTCTTGCTGCTCTAGTGTTGGTCTTTCCGTTGCCTCCTATTTCTATGCTTAAGTTAATTCACTCGCATGTGGTTCAACTCCGGTTTTGTGCTACATTAACATAGAACATGTGGGGAAAGGAAGACAAAGAACGCGAGCAGTTTGATTATGATTATATAGTAGTATGCTATCTGATGGTCGTTGGTACAATCTATTGCGGCTTTATTGACCGAAGTAAACTTGTGCCCCGAAAGATCTTGTTCATAAAACTCCATCACCAAATCTGTGGTGTATTTATTTGTATTTCACTCAAATAGTTGAATATGGTGTCCACATACGCATGCACAAATACTGCTTTCACAAAATTTGTGTTGCCTTTTGGACGGCGCTCGGCTTTTTTTTCTTTCTTAAACCATGCAGGAGCACTGCATAAATTATATGGAGTATTAAAAAAACTAAAGAATAGCCAGAGTTTATGGTGCAACCCCAAGGCAAACAAGAGAGGAAACGACCCCAAGCTAAACAAGAATAAAACAACACAGGTTACAGGCTACCTCAACAGTGGCGGAGCCAGGTGTACAAATTATGATGTCAATTGAAAATTGTGATTTTAAATACATGTATTTGTATAGAATTTGAATTCTTTCGCATAATGTTTTGCGTATATATGAAATTTTTGCCAAAATGTACCAGACATCGAACTAAGCTGTGAAAATCGCTGACGGATATAAATTTGTACCGTGTGCGATTAGGCGCTTTAAATTGCCTAGTCTAGTGAACACATTTTGTTGCCACGCTGTCATCCCGCTGCACATCAAAGTAGACGGCAGCTTAATCACGCGCATGTTTATAATTTACTAACCATGAATTCACATCAGTTTTGCTGCAAAATCCAGCTAGAAGGGAACTACAGAAGGCCCAGAAGCAGCTCCTCAGGCTGCAGTACGCGGTTAGTCGATCCTAGTCTGTTCCGTGCATATATAATAGGAGGCTAGCTTGAATTGCGCATGGCTGGATCCCCCATCTTGTTTCATCACTGTCATCGAAGCTCCTACGTAGACAGACCAGATGACCAAGGTATCGTATTAGCGATACCAGGAAGCATGGCCGCTTAGGAGGCTTGCTTACGAGAGATTCTTGACATACTAGTGTTGGTCTTTCCGTTGTCTCTTATTCCTATGCTTAAGTTAACTCACGCATGTGGTTCGACTCCGCTAGATTAACATAGAACATGTGGGAAAAAGGAAGATAAGAACGCGAGGAGTTTGATTATGATTATATAGTACTATACTGTCTGATGGTCGTTGGTACAATCTATTGTGGCTTTATTATTGACCGAAGAACCTGTGCCCCGAAAGATCTTGTTCATAAAACTCCAACACCAAATCTGTGGTGTATATATTTGTATTTCACTCAAATAGTTGAATATGGTGTCCACATACGCATGCACCGATACTGCATTCACAAAATTTTGCGCTGCCTTTTGGACAGCGCTCATATTTTCTATCTCAAACCATGCAGAAGCAATGCATGAATATATTTAAAAAAAGGCCAAAGAATGGCTAGAGTTTACAGTCCAGGCCCAAGGAAAACAAGAGAGGAAACGACCCTAAGCTAAACAAGAATAAAACAACCTACAGGTTACGGGCTACCTCAACCTCACCTAGCAGGCACATAAGGAAATCAAGCATCAGCTAGGAAAAAGCGACCACCACTTGGCATCTCCCACTGTTTAGCCTCACTTTTAATCTGATCGATGAGCACATTGAGCAGCTTAGCAACTTTCTCAGTGATCATATTGTTTCTTTCTCTCCAAATGGACCAGGCTATAAGCATCACACAAGCGAGTTCAATCTCTAACTTGTTTTCATGTTAGAAAGCTCCTCGTATGCTGCCACCACTTGGCCCAACTCAGCAAGTTGTTCCAGATGATGTTCACTATCGCACAACCGATGCAGAGGTGTCGCGCATTTTTCTCTTCCATATTGTAGTAAACTCACTTTTCATTATGGGGAAGATCTCTTTTAGAGAGACGGTCAGCCATCCAAACTCTTCCGCGCAAGAAGAGCCACGTCGCTAACTTTAGTCCTATCGGTGCCCATGCTCCCCTGATTGCAGCAGCGGACTCACAGGGATCGTAGCTCTGTCAAAAATATCCCTTTCGCTTCCCATGACCACAACCATTTGTCCTCCTCGAGCGGTGAAAGATGAACTGAAGTGTGTTCTTCACATATTACAAGAACTTACAAGAAGTTTCGCTTCCCATCAGTGAGGGCATGCGCCACCATTCTCTTAGATTCTCTTAGCTCTGGTCCTAGGATTAATGATTGCAAAAAACTGCGGGCGCTATATCTTTAATCGTTTTTCAGTTTATCCATTTATCTATCCAAGAAAATTCCGATCCTCGTTGCCTAATTTGGGCAGTGCCCGATAATTTGCAGTTTGCAAACTCCGGACACTCGACAACGTGGTTGTTTCCGGTAGTGATTATTCCCATCTCTCATCTCAGTCCATCGTAGCCATGCCTGGTGAATCTAGCTGTAGCAATGGCCACTCCTCCCTGCTGGACATAAACCGGAAACTCATGCAAAAGAAAAGGAATGTTTCGTCAAAGATAAATAGCGGACACCGCGCGTGTTAAAAAGAATAGTATGGTTTCATTTCCATTGTGACATACTCAATGTTTTATAGTTACTAAGACATGCTATTATCGTCAATATTAATCAACTAAATTGTATTGGATTTACTCCCTCACATGTGCAAAATACTTCTTCTCATCAACATAAGTTGTCCGAAACATAAGCAAAACAAAAAGTTTTTCATGTGTCTTCTAATTTGGCGACCATGTTTGTTAATAGAGAAATGTTGTGCGAATCCTTTGTGGTGTGAGCATAAAGATATTGCCTAAATATCCTATGGAACAAAGGGTTCTTATTTGATAAACACCCCTTAAGAGCATCTCTAGCAGAACCCGCAAAAGACTCAAACCCGCAAAACTCCGGCGAGTTTACGGGTTTGGTGCTGTTTTTGGGGCAGAACAGAGCCTGCAAAATTAGCCCAGCCCGCAAACGTTTTGCGGGGGCCCGTGAAACGAAGCGGCGAGCCTCTATTTAGCCGGATTGCGACCGCGGATGCAGGTCGAAACCCCCACTTCTCCTCGCACGCTCCGCCGCTCCGGTGAGCAATCCACCCCCCACTCCGCCGTCTCCGACGAGCAATCTCGCCACCCCTACCGCAGATCCGGCGACTCCGAGCCTCCATGGCGCTGAAGAGGAAGCGGAGCCGCTCCCGGCGACGACAAATTTGGTGGAGACTACTCCGACGAAAAGCGGCGCCAGGTCTCCTGCAGCGACGGCGCACAGAAGCGCGGCGTCCTCAAGTACAAGCTCGGGGAGCCGGTGCCGGCCGCGTGGCACCGCCGCGATTTGCCGGAGTTCGACCGGCTCCGGCGCGAGCGCGAGATCCGCCGCCGCCAGCAGCTGCGCCTCCACGGCGAGGGCAGCTCCTCCGCGGGCGCCAGCAGCTCCTCCGCCGCTCCAGGTGCTCCGCCGCCGGAGGGCTACAACCCCGAGCATTTCGGGGTCACGCTCGGGCCGGAGGATTTCGTCTCCGACGAGCAGATGGAGCACATGATGGCCGCGGCGTTGCTGCGGTCCCAATACGAAGCGGAGGAGAAGGCCGCCACCGCCAAGCTCAACGCGGTGGTCAACGAGGGGCTCCTGCAGCAAGCGCTGGTCATCAGCACGCTCCCGCCCACCATCGACCTCGTCACCGACTCCGACGAGGAATGAAGCTCCTCCGCCGCTGCGTCGCCGCCGCGCCCATGGCTCCGGTGAGGAGCCGCATTTTGCCCACTAGGATTTGATCGGCGGCGACCTAGGCTAGTGTAGTGATATAGGGTTAGATCGCCTATATTATTTTGTGTAGAAATCATCTGCTGGTACTGTCGAAATATGAACTCTTTGTTCCCGCGAAATCTGAAATGTCTAAATCGCGGAATTGCAGTTTGCGTTTGCGGGTTCTGTTCTTCGATGCACGAAAATTAGAGCAAAAACACGAAAAACGTGACCTGCAAAATGCTTTTGCGGTTTCGCCTTTTGCGGGAGATGCTGTAAACACATAAACCGTGGAGATGAAACCGTACCCGTTCGTTGGGAGTCTGGGAGAGCATGATGGTCTAGTTATATAATTTTTTAATAAAACCCGTACATCGTCTGTAGTCCATTTGGATATATGTATTTCTTCCATTGTATTATATAACTTGTCCGTTTCCATTATCCCATCTTCATGCAAGAGCCCGAAGCGGCGCGACGCACTATTTCCGCGAACGACCGGCAGGGTTGGCAGCCACGGAGTCGCTGCTAGCGTCATCCTGCTGCAGTGGACCCCGAAGCAATCATATGGTGCTCGCGCGAAAAGGGAAGAGATGGACAAATAGACCCCCCACCCCTCCGAATTAAGTAAAGGAATATTACGGTTTCATTTCCATTGTGGCAACATCAGTCTATCTAGTTAATAATACATACTACCTTTTTCAGCATTAATCAACTAAACTTTCCTTGATTCGTCAAATTTTTATCATGAAAAGCTCTTCGAAATGGTAAAAAATAGTTGTTAGGATTTCCTGTAATTTAACACTAGTTTTGTGCACAGGCTCACGGTTGAGCCTCTATTACTTTTTGTTTAGCCTTTCTCACTTGTTCGACTCAAAAAACTAATCTTCTAGTAACTACAAGTCCACCCATAATCAAACCCGTGACATATTTGGCACATATTTCGACAATGACCAATTAAGTCTTAAGACAAATCCATCTTTCGAGCGTCTGATACCCTTTCATTCATACATACAATAGGGTTTTCAACTCTGCATATTAGGTTTTTCTTCAGTAACAGAGCGTCTGATGCCCAGGACGCAACTGCTCAGTATGTCGAAATATTTGGTTGTGAGCAAGGTCAATTTCCTATTATGTATTTGGGCATATCATTACATTATAGGAAACTGACTAATGCGGAATGGAAACACGTCGAGGAACATCTTCAAGCGAGGTTGTCTAGTTGGAAAGGAAAATTACTATGTCTTGGCGGGAGGTTAGTTCTCATTAATTCAGTACTAACAAATATGGTACTGTACATGATATCCGTCTTCCAGCTACACAAAGGGGTCTTACATAGATTAGATTATTTCTGATCAAGATTCTTTTGGCAAGGAGAGAGTGAGAAAAAGAATATCGACTGGCTAAATGGAATGTTGTTTGCCAACCAAAAGAACAGGGGGGACTGGGTATTCATGACCTCCAGGTTAAGAATTCAGCTCTACTCGGTAAGTGGCTTTTTAAGACACTTACTGAAGATGTGGTTTGGCAAACGCTCCTTAAACAAAAATATATTGGCACAAAGCCGGTATCACCGATATATTGGAAACCTCATATTTTATTTGCTGCCTAGCTTTCCCTTAGTATGCCACAATATACTGCCATGGATGGAATAAAGGCCATCAAATGATGAAGAGTAGAAAAAATATATGAATATCTTAAAACTGTTAAGTGTCGCTTTACCACTACAATGGATATGTGAACATCAAATCAGAACAAAGGGTATATGTGTCTGTGTCCCATGGATTGACGATAATTGGAGTATACATAAACCATAATTAAGTTTACGCATGACACAACGGCGCTAACATGAGTGATTTAGTGATATACTTAATTGGATGGTTTATTGAAAAGAAAATGTTTTCTCTCTCTTTGGACAATGCAGATTCAAATGAAGTGTGTCAATGATGTCGTCACACAACTTAAAAAGTATGGTTCCTTAGTATGTGTTGGTTTTGTCTTTCATGGGACATGTGCAAATCACATTTTAAATCTGGTTGCTAGGGATGGTCTGCAAAAATCTAAAGTGTAATTTCCAAGATTGAGACATTTGTGTTCGCACTAAAGTCATCTCCTTAGTTGTTTTAGAATTTAAATAAATGTACACCTGATGTGATTTGAATCAAACAAAGGGCATGCCATTGGATATATGTTCAGACCAGGTGGTGTCGTGGGTTTGTCACGTCAGATGTCATGGATGACTTCGTAGGTGTGGGATTACGCGAGTCAATCGTCTCCAGGCTGAAGATCGCAGAACTCAAGGAGGACACAGATTTACCCAGGTTCGGCCCCTCAATGTGAGGTAAAGACCTACTTCCTGCCTACCCTAGATTGGTATTGATATGATATATGGCGTGTTACAGGGAGTGCGATTCGCTAGATCGAATCGCCTATTTCTGGATGTCTCTCTCTTCTCTCGTCTCGCGAGTCATCTTTATATAAGCAGGGGCTCGCGAGTTACAAAGGAAACTTCCTCCACAAGGAATACACAAGCCGGAACCTACTTGGAGACTAATAGCCTTCGTGTCTTCCAAGATATCTCGTCTACGGTCTTCTAGATTATTCTTATCGTGGCGGTATGATATTGGGCTTGCTTCCTCATAGACCCGTGTTCATATGGGCCAAATGAGTCGCACTGTTTCTATGGGCCACGGGTTATTTCATAAAGTATTTCCCCCGACATTAGCCCCCAAGTTCAGCTTGTCTTCAGAGGTAGGCTTCATATTGTTAAGTCATACTTCTGAATGTCCTGGCTGAACTCCTCCTTGTGCGTTACTGCTGTTGCAACTCATTTCTACCGGCTTCAAGACATGGAAACGCGCGACTCATGAGTCTGGTCGTGTTCCTTGATTTCCGGATCTGGATCTTTTGGTTCCTAGGCTTTTAAATCTAGCCCATTGTTTCTGTTGGTGCTCCCGCTTCGAAACTTAGGTCACGCCCCTCTTGTTCTTCCCCGCCGCCTCTGTTTCTTGCGCTTGTGATCTTTTGACGGAGTTTTCATCGATTGAAGGAAATGCCTCGTCGCAGCTGCAATTGGGAAGGCTCGTGGATCGACGAGGTGTTTCTGGAATCCCTGGCCGACCGCGGCCTTCTTCCACCGCAAGATCAATGCGAATGGCGCGCCCCTGAGAGGAGGTGATTTCCGATCCACAACTAGGAGAGTTAGTGATATTTGCAGAGCACGTCGATCGTGGATTCAAGCCTCCAGGCTCTCTCTTCTTCCGCACCTTGATGCAGCGGCTGGGCCTTCGCCTCCACGATATCGGACCCAACTCAATGTTGCAAGTGAGTAACTTCCATGTTCTTTGCGAAGATTATTTGGGCGTTCCTCCTTCCATAGATTTCTGGCTCGCCCTCTTTGGTTGCAATAGTCAACGGGAGGCGACGGACGCTCCTTTCCTCCAATGAGGTGCCATAGCCTTCCAACGTCGCAAGGGTAGTATTTTTCCAAAGCTAGCCCTCGCTAATAAAGTTAAGGATTGGCAGAAAACATTCTTTTATTGCAAGCATACTTCTCCCGAAGGCGAAATTCATCTTCCTCCTTGGTCGATACTTCCCTTCGAACCTACCGCTGCTTTGTCTTCCAAGCCCAATCCTTCTTCGGCGTCGTCCATCGAGACCCTTTTGGACAGGGTAAGGGCGTTGACACTCCACGGCCTTACTGGGTTGGACCTCATATCTTGTTGGACAAAATGGCGAATTCAGCATGTAAGCCGCCGTCTGCGACTTATGGTGGATTTCACCTATCGCGCGGACGATGAAGATCGCACTTGTCCTGAAGACTGGGACAAAGGGAAATGGATAAACTTCATTCGCCGAGTGATAGGCGAAGATGTTGATTCGTATGACAACGTCGGTCTCGCTCCCTTCTGGGCCGAGCACAAGCCTTTCGTGGTACTCCTTCTCATAACTTTTTCTTCCAAGTCTCACCTTCAAAGTTGGTTATCCTGATTTTTGCTTTCTTTCAGATTGATCCTCAGTTTTGGACTCTTCCATTGGAGGAGTACGGTACATCCAGCGCCGTTTTGGATCTACGGTACATTGCCGAGTCATCAGAACAAGTCGCTACTCATGAGGACGCAACCATGGATGATGCTGTTTCTGAACCTGGGGGTAGTGTGTCTGAGGAGGTGCAGCAGATGGCCAATGCTCTTCTGTCCACGGCTCTAGGCACGTTTTCCCTGGAGCTCCCTCAAGTGCCTCGTAGATCTTCCAAGCGCTTTCTGTCTAAGAGCCCGGAAGATCCCTCGCAACCTGAAAAACGTCGCAAAGCCTTGGCGTTGCTTGTAGAGATGAAGGCTGCCAAATCTTTAAAGCCTGCCAAGACTGACAGTGATGTTCCTTTGTCCAAGCTGCTGCGAAGAATTGCGTATCTATAAGTTCGGGTAATTCCTTTAGAGGTTCTATTTTCCTTTGTACTCATGTATTCCTTGAAGGATCATTGATCGCAATTGTTTGTTCTATCCTTTAGGCTCGACCTGCAAGAATTATCTTCTCTTCCTCTGGCTGCTTGATGAAGAGCATCCGTATCGCTACTGGGTATGTTTCGACTTCCTTTTTTATGGCTGTAACACCGGTACTTTCACCCGTAACTGTTAATATCATGTAGGGTTATGATTGAAGAGGATACGAAGTCCGCCTCATTCGCTGTTCCTTCTCAGGCAACCATGAGCGAAGATGATATTGCTGATGAGAACATGGGGACTAGTGAAGGCGCGACTTATTTGAAGCCTTCTTTGGAAGCGGGTATTGCTGATGCGGCTCCTCCCGCCGTTTCAGTCGCGGCTCCAATTATTACCAAGATGCCAGTTGCTGACAAAGCCCATAGTTCTAAGGCTGCCGATCCTCCAAACGCGAACAACTCCCGGTCACTCGCAGATGCAATTATTGAAGTCGGCGATACACACGCCACTTTATTGCGCGATCTGGTTGAGCAGTTCACTGTAAGTCGCGATCTGGTTGAGCAGTTCACTGTAAGTCGCGAGGTATGTGAGATGTAGCCCCCAAGGATCAAAATTCTGTCCTATAGGGTAGGATGTTGATTCTTTTATCTTCTGTGCTACTATCGTAGCCCCCAAGCTTTTCTGCAAAAACTTCCGTTTCAATATGTTCACCTCTGCCTGTTTTGCAGCTTGAACTCCCGTCACTGAATGCTGCGGCTCCAATAAAGAGCAAGGGCGTGTCATTAAACCAGCAAGAGTTGATACAACTTGCCTTGGGGCAGCGTGATGAGACCATTAAGGGCCAGGCACGAGAGATAGATGTTCTTAGAGGGTAATTAGATTCCTGTGAAGAGCAATTCCTAGAGCTCGAAAAGGATTCAGCACAGCGACTCAAGGAAAAGGAAGATATTATCAGATCCTTGCATGGAGAACTGCAACTCAAGTCTGGGCTTATTGAGCAACTTAAAGGAGAACTCTCCGCGCGAGACGAAAAATATAACTCGCTGCTGAAAGCTTTTGAAAATTTCGGATCCCTTGTCAAGTCATCCATCCTGCAGCTTGCTGATGGCCCTTGACGTAGTTACCTGCGTCAAAAGAATATGGGTTAGGTTGAGACTCCAAGTGCAGAGTGTATAGTATAGGAAAGACGGTTTTCCCCACGAGGGGTGACTCGAGGGTTTAATATCGAACTCTCGGGGAATCAGTAGTGAAAGATTTATCTTCTTATCCTTCTCTTGAAAACCTACAAAACAAAGTAAATTGTTTGTGCCCTCAACCTCACCTAGTGGTTGTCAAGCACAAGGTGTGAGAATGATATGAAAAGATAATGAATGCAAAACAGTAAATAAATATGCAATGATGATAAATAAATATGCAAGGATGGTGGAAACAATGATGGATGATATTTTTGGGTTTTGTATTGTGAATGCAAGATGTAAAAGTGTTTTTGTATTTTCGGATTTTTAAATGGCAGAAAATGTAAAGTGGATAAAAGTTGTTGGAAAGGTGTTTCTTATGATTAAAAATGGACCGGGGTTCATGGTTTCACAAATGCACTCTCTCTTTAATAAAGTGGTAGACAATGGAACACTAGAATTGACATATGAGATTGCAACAAAAGGTTTCATGACAAGTTACTAATTATATGGGCATCACGTCCTAACATAGAGATCTTTTGTTTATTAATCTCTCTTATACTCCACCAAGATGCGAACTAAATCATAACACCTTAGTAATTAAGATAAATCAGAGCATAGCATTAAGTTTCATGACATGAAGTTAAAATAAGAACATGCTAGATCTAGTCATGGAGTAGTGGCAATGGTCACACCCACATCTCCGGTAGCAAGGTATTTTTCTTTATCCCTAGTGAGGCAACAAAGTAAGGTAAAACACCCAAGTGGATCGCGGAACTTTCTCTCACGTTCACCGCACTAGCCACCCCCCGTTACTCCAACTAATGCACACGTTCCCCCTCACACGCTCTCATACACATGCTTGATCATACAAAACAAGAACGGGGTACATAATATGCATCTACTTTCATAACTGAAACAAAACTATTGCAATCTCAAACATATATTAACTCATAAAAAGATCCACCACAAAGGTATTACATAGATGACCGTAATCATGTTCAGCAGCTCATACGGTACTAATTAGTGAAGCTCAAGAGAGGAGAGATACATAAGTTACTTCCACAAACCCATAGTCCAGGGGTGGACTACTCCCTCTTCATCATGGAGACGGTGGAGAAGTCGTTGGAGAAGATGGAGACCACGCCGGCAGCGCCCCGCCGGAGTTTTCCCCCTCCAATCTGCAACTCCAGGTCTCTGTTTCGTGGTTTCTGTGTTTCTGCGGCGCTCCTTTCCGAAGGGCGTCGGGGACTATTTTTATAGTCGTTTTTAGGTCAAGACGGAGGCTCGGGAAAAAAGATCGACGGCAACGGAGCTCCGAGGCCCAGATGGTGGGTCCCACGCGGCCAAGGAATCTGGCCGCGTGGGCCACCCTCTTCTGGCCCTCGGGCCTCCGTTTGTTCGCTTCCTTCGCTCCCACGCTTTGTTCCTTCCAAAAACTGATGCTCGTAAATTTTAGGTCATTTGGACGTCGTTTGGGTCCCTGAAACATCAAAATATAGAAAATAGGGTTTTCTGCCTGTGCAGGGTTAATTCCAGAAAAATAGGGAAACATGAAATATTCCCAAAATCAATATAAAACAATGATATAACCCTTATATGATGCAAATATGATTGAAATATAAGTAATATAATGCAAAGTTCATGTATGCATTTTACATGCATCAACATCCCCAAGCTTAACCTATACTCGTCCTCGAGTATGAAGGTGATAAAACTAACATGGACTTTGCAATTTAATACTATCAAAGGATATCAAAGATGATTACTATTGCTACATAGAGTCAAATGATTCATTCTTCAAAGGAGTAGCAATATACAAGATAGATTATGAAGTGATATCAAATATTCAATGTAAGGATGTTCAATGATAATTCACAAAGTGTAACATAGAAGAAAGTACTATGGACCAAATGTATGCATAATGAAAAGTAAAAACATCCTATAATGGTCATAGAGTATTCTTATAAATCTGAATATAAAAGGTGGACACTTTGGAAAGATATATAATGAGTAGAGGTAAAACATGAATAAGTTTCATCTAACTTCCAAATGCTTCTACTTAAGTTAATGTTTGCAATGTGGTATTCATTGGTGTCAAGCTCTCATTACCCCTATCATAGCATCTTGAATGGTTAAAGTTTAAAGTGAAAGCAAATATGAGTAGTATGCTTGACAAAGTATGGGTTGAATGTCTCATGCCCCGTGAATAGAGTACCTACACCACGGTGTTACTCAACTTGGGACACAAAAGCAAGTTCAAGTTAAGGTCATTGTAAGTAATATAATAGCGTCATCAAGAGCGTCAACTGGGGTACCTCTTGTCCCAGGACATGGAACAAGCCCATGTCAAAATGACAAGACAAACAAACAAAATGAACAATCTCCACACCCTTTTTATTTACTATTGGTATAGCTTTTTATTGTGGGGTGCATCACTGAAGGTTCACCATAGCATGTAAGTAAATTTCCACCATGAATGATGCATGGCTTAGATTAGCGGCCCAGGCGTCTCTCTAGCCATTTATACAAACTCATTAAACTACTAAGTTTCCACATTTATTTGGCACCATGATAAGCATCCATAAACAAAAGTACATGATATCAACAAAATATAAAGAGCACGTTGAAAGCTTGCCATGTGACAGCACATATGAGCTAACTCCCAACCAAGACTCTTGTCAAGCTCACAATGGGTCATGTTTATTAAGCGCAATAAAAGTAAGGTGTGCATCAAGTTCGTGAGAGCTCTTTAACCAACTTTTCCCATAACAATCAATAACATAAGCATTTTAATTCAGAAGTATAGATAATACAAAATAACATGATAAACATACTCGGAATAGCATAAAGCTAATAGGTAGATATGGTGGACTCACTGGAAAAACTTTGGTTGAAGGTGTTGGAAAACAAGTTTTTACTTGTTGGAATTTTTGGGCTAGCAAGAGGGAGAAAGTTGACCGTCTAAATGCATGCATAAGTGTCCATAGAACTAACCAATCCATGTTAAACAAAGTAAAGTAACATTCAGCATCAAAACATGAATAAAAGATAGCTCTTGATAAAACACTTGCAAATTAATATTCATTAAAAGCATATGAATCATGCAACTATATGTATCTTTTTGAATCAACTCAAACATCCCTTTCCCAATCTTTTTAATAGCATCCAACTTAATTCAACCCAAATTTCCAGTAGCTCTCTCATATATAAATGATAGTGGTGGTCTCAAGACAAACAAAAATCAAACCGAAATAAAAAGCAAATAAAAGACGCTCCAAGTTTATGCGATAAAGTGCATTGATCGAAAAACAGAAGTTAGACGTGTGCAAACCGAGAGTGTGTTGGTCCAGTGGGGTTGTCTTCACATCCCCAAGCTTATGGTCTTCACCATCCTTGGATAGCTCTTGGTGCATCTCCTCTAATCCCTGTGAAAAAACTTCAAAACACCGTTTCTCCCATTTCTTTTCTGTGGGGTGACATTAGTAGTGATAGACAAATGAATTGCTTGCTGCATAAAATCCTTAACAAAAATTCATATGAATGTCCAGAAAGTGTATAATGTTGTATGCCTACTTATAAACTCAATTGGATCAAAAAGATTCAAGTTAAAAGTTCAAAGAATGCATCAAACAAAATGGGACAGAATCTGTCCAGAAAAACAGCAGCAGCAAAACGTATTTTTCTACCCTACTTAAATATGTCGAAAAATTCTGAAAAAATTCATGCTTACAGAGGATGAAAAGTTGCAACTACAGTTCAAATATCAGCTCATTCGGAGTTACAGAATAGGAATTAAAAATCATACCGTGCACAGATTCGTGCTGGAATAAAATCTCCGAATGCAAATAGCAACTTTTTCAAACCAAAATAGGTAAAACTTGGCACTTTATTAAAAATTCCAGAAACAAAACTAAAAACTAAGTCTCTTGTTACAGCAAGAGGACACAAAGAAAATCAAAAATAAAAACAACCGGGTTGCCTCCCGTAAAGCGCTTTCTTTATAGCCATGTAGCTAGGCTTCTTACTTGATATTTATTGTGGACGAAGCTCATGAGGGAGCTTGAACTTTGATGTGTCCCTCTTCCTTGGGAAGTGTTCCATGCACTTCTTGTGTGGAAACTGAAACTTCACATTCCCTTCTTTTGAATCAATGATAGCACCTGTGGTACGAAGAAAAGGTCTTCCAAGAATAATTGGACTAGAGGTTTTATTCCCCATATCCATGATTAGAAAATCAACAGGTACAAATGTCATATGCAACTCTACCATAACATCACTTACTTTTCCTAAAGCATGTTTAATGGAATCATCAGCAAGTGCAAGTTCAATAGAGCATTTTTCAAGATTCTTTAATTCAAGTACTTCATATAATTCTTTAGATAAAACAGAGACACTAGATCCTAGATCTAATATAGCATGGTGTGTCTCTTTTCCAATGGTTACTAGTACTTTGGGAATCCATATATCCCCAAGCTTAGGTGGTATCATAGCTTCTTGGTTGTACCTAGCAATCTTTTCTTTTAAAACATGATTAGCAATATAAGAACCAAAACCTGCTTGGTTAACATTGATGGAAGGATCACTTGCAAATTTTTGTAAGATAGATATTAATTCATGCAAGCTACAATTCTCTAAGTCAAGCAATGGTTCCTTGACTTCACTAAGCATTTTAACTTCCTCAACTTTCTTTTCCTTTTTAACCCAAACTTGTTTCTTACCAGGAACTTCCTTCTCATGTTTAAATGATGGATCTTTCTTTAATGAATCACTAACACGAACCAACTTTTCCTCAATTCTGTTGAGGTAAACATCTTTTTCAAGAAATTCCCTCTCACATAATCTTAGTTTATGCATAACATTAACTAATTCATTGTCTATCCTAGGAATAATGTTTTCAGAATAAGATGCTAGTTGTTCAAAATCCTCTTTATTTGGTAGTTTCTCTAATTTGGCTTCAAATTTATCTATAGATAATGCAAGTGCTACTGTGGTATCCTCCACTTTTTCTTACTACCCACAAAGCTACCAAAAATTCTTCTAAGTGTCATGGCTGCACAAGGTGGTGTTGACAAGACAAAACTTCCACCTGTAGCCCCATCTAAAGCATTTTGATACCAAGGATATATTCCATAATAAAAGTAAAGATTTAGCTTTTCATCTTCACAAGGTGTAGGATCTTCATAGTGTATCCTATTAATTCTTACCCAAGCATCTTTTAATGTTTCTCCAGGATGTTGCTTAAAATTAGAAGTGGAACTTAATGGAGGACTCACTTCTTGTTTGTTTCCAAGAACCATGATTGCAAGTTTTTATGTGTTTTTTAATTTTTTATGCAAAACTGAAAATAAAATGACACTAAACAATGCAAACCGAAATAACAAATGCAACACAAAATGCAAAACTGAAAATAAAATATGAAACCGAAATATAAATATGATATGCAAGACAATAACAAAACAAAATAAAATGCTTTGAAGGTAAAGATGGATAAGATGATGCTCACGTAGGTGCAACCTCCCCAAGCTTAGGTGTTTGCACAAGTTGGTGATGAAGTTGACTTTGTTGTGAGATACCCTTGGATAAACCTTTACAGCAATGATTCCCCGGCAACGGCGCCAGAAAACTGTCTTGATGGCCCTTGACGTAGTTACCTGCGTCAAAAGAATATGGGTTAGGTTGAGACTCCAAGTGCAGAGTGTATAGTATAGGAAAGACGGTTTTCCCCACGAGGGGTGACTCGAGGGTTTAATATCGAACTCTCGGGAATCAGTAGTGAAAGATTTATCTTCTTATCCTTCTCTTGAAAACCTACAAAACAAAGTAAATTGTTTGTGCCCTCAACCTCACCAAGTGGTTGTCAAGCACAAGGTGTGAGAATGATATGAAAAGATAATGAATGCAAAACAGTAAATAAATATGCAATGATGATAAATAAATATGCAAGGATGGTGGAAACAATGATGGATGATATTTTTGGGTTTTGTATTGTGAATGCAAGATGTAAAAGTGTTTTTGTATTTTCAGATTTTAAATGGCAGAAAATGTAAAGTGGATAAAAGTTGTTGGAAAGGTGTTTCTTATGATTAAAATGGACCGGGGTTCATGGTTTCACAAATGCACTCTCTCTTTAATAAAGTGGTAGACAATGGAACACTAGAATTGACATATGAGATTGCAACATAAAGGTTTCATGAAAGTTACTAATTATATGGGCATCACGTCCTAACATAGAGATCTTTTGTTTATTAATCTCTCTTATACTCCACCAAGATGCGAACTAAATCATAACACCTTAGTAATTAAGATAAATCAGAGCATAGCATTAAGTTTCATGACATGAAGTTAAAATAAGAACATGCTAGATCTAGTCATGGAGTAGTGGCAATGATCACACCCACATCTCTGGTAGCAAGGTATTTTTCTTTATCCCTAGTGAGGCAACAAAGTAAGGTAAAACACCCAAGTGGATCGCGGAACTTTCTCTCACGTTCACCGCACTAGCCACCCCCCGTTACTCCAACTAATGCACACGTTCCCCCTCACACGCTCTCATACACATGCTTGATCATAACAAGTACACAAGAACGGGGTACATAATATGCATCTACTTTCATAACTGAAACAAAACTATTGGAATCTCAAACATATATTAACTCATAAAAAGATCCACCACAAAGGTATTACATAGATGACCGTAATCATGATCAGTAGCTCATACGGTACTAATTAGTGAAGCTCAAAGAGACAGAGATACATAAGTTACTTCCACAAACCTAGTCCAGGGGTGCCTGGTTGACGGGAGAGTATTTGAGGATGATGATGATGGTGATGATGAGTACTTCCCCGGCAACGGCGCCAGAAAACGTGTTGCTAGCGCTAAGTTGACGAGGGAATATCTCCCCGGCAACAGCACCAGAAACTATGCTTGTACGTCACACGTCAGTTGGGAACCCCAAGAGGAAGGTATGATGAGTGCAGCAGCAAGTTTTCCCTCAGTATGAAACCAAGGTTTAATCGAACCAGTAGGAAAACGAGGTTTGCTTCGAAGGTGTTGGTGAAGGAGTGTAGTGCGGCGCAACACCAGGGATTCCGGTGCCAACGTGGAACCTGCACAACACAATCAAATTACTTTGCCCCAACTTAACAGTGAGGTTGTCAATCTCACCGGCTTGCTGAAAACAAAGGGTTAAACGTATCGAATGGAAATGATGTTTGTTTGCATAAAACAGTAGAGAACAATGATTGCAGTAGATTGTATTTCAGATGTAAAAGAATGGACCGGGGTCCACAGTTCACTAGTGGTGTCTCTCCAATAAGATAACTAACATGCTGGGTAAACAAATTACAGCTGGGCAATTGACAATTGATAAGTGCATATAACATGCATGTGTGAGTGTGGTGTCTACTATGAGATTCATTTGGGCATTACGACAAAGTACATAGACCGCTATCCAGCATGCATCTATGCCTAAATAGTCCACTTTCCGGTTAACATCCGTACCCCTTCCAGTATTAAGTTGCAAGCAACAGACAATTGCATTAAGTAATGTGCGTAATGTAAACAATACATTCATCCTTGAATAAAGCATTGCTGTTTTACCCCTAGTGGCAACAACACATCTACAACCTTAGAACTTGCTGTCACTATCCCAGGTTAAATAGAGGTTGAACCCAACTATCATGCATAAATACCCCCTCTTGGAGTTACAAGTATTCACTTGGCCAAGGCTTCAACAAGTAACGGAGAGCATGCAAGATCACAAATGACATAGACATGATAATATAATATTCAGCTCCACATAGGTATCAATATAAGTCAGATCCCAGCAAACACAACATGTAGCATTACAATAAGATGATCTTGATCATGATAGGCAGCTCACAAGATCTAAACATGATGGCACAAGTGGAGAAGACAACCATCTAGCTACTGCTATGGACCCATAGTCCAAGGATGAACTACTCACGCATCACTCCGGAGGCGGGCATGGCGATGTAGAGCCCTCCGGTGATGATTCCCCTCTCCGGCAGGGTGCCGGGAAGAGCTTCAGAACCCCCCGAGTTAGGGTTGACGACGGCGGCGGCAGCGAATATGTTCTGGATGAAAGGCTCGGTGTTTTAGGGTTTTCACGTCTCGGGGAATAAATAGGCGAAGGGGCGATGTCGGCGGACCCCCGAGGGGCCCAAACCACGGCGGCGCGCGGTGGGCCGCGCCGCCAGGTGGTTTGGCCACCTCGTGGCTCTTCGTCTCTCCTTCGGACTCCGTGTACGTGCTGGAAAAATAGGGACTGGCCTTTTGTTTCGTGCAATTCCGAGAATATTTCCAGAAGTAACTTTCTGAAACCAAAAACAGCAGAAAACAGGGAACTGGCACTGTGGCATCTTGTTAATAGGTTAGTCCCAGAAAATGCATAAAAGTGATACGAAGTGTATATAAAACATGTAGCAAATGGTATAATATAAGCATGGAACAGCAGAAATTATGGATACGTTGGAGACGTATCAAGCATCCCCAAGCTTAGTTCTACTCGTCCTCGAGTAGGTAAAACGATAACAACAAATAATTTCTGAGGAGACATGCTTTCACACAATCTTGATCAATATATTGCAAGGCTCATGTCATGAATGAAGTGACTCAAAGCAATGATCTATAGTTTGCTAACAAATAGATAAAGAGTAAACAATGAATCATATAAGCAAAAACTTTTCATGAATAGTACTTTCAAGACAAGCATCAAAAAGTTTTGCATAAGAGGTAACTCATAAAGCAATAGATTCAAAGTAAAAGGCATTGAAGCAACACAAAGGATGATTAAGTTTCAGCATTTGCTTTCAACTTGTAACATGTATATCTCATGGATAGTTGTCAACATAAAGCAATATAACAAGTGCAATAAGTAAATATGTAAGAATCAATGCACACAAAGTTGACACAAGTGTTTGCTTCTAAGATAGAAAGGAGTAGGTAAACTGACTCAACATAAAGTAAAAGATAGGCCCTTCGCAGAGGGAAGCAGGGATTAAATCATGTGCTAGAGCTTTTTAAGTTTTCGAAAGCATATAGAGAGCACAAAATAAGTATTTGAGAGGTGTTTGTTGTTGTCAACGAATGGTAGTGGGCACTCTAACCCCCTTGTCAACCAGACTTTCAAGAGCGGCTCCCATGAAGGACGTTATCTCTACCAGCAAGGTAGATCATCCCTCTTCTCTTTTGTTTACACATGTATTTTAGTTTCTTTATAGATGACACTCCTCCCAACCTTTTGCTTACACAAGCCATGGCTAACCGAATCCTCGGGTGCCTTCCAACATTCACATACCATGGAGGAGTGTCTATTGCAAAATTAAGTTGCTTACTGATAAATCAGGGCAAAACATGTGAAGAGAATTATTAATGAAAGTTGTAATTAATTGGGGCTGGGCACCCCGTTGCCAGCTCTTTTTGCAAATTATTGGATAAGCGGATGTATATGCCACTAGTCCATTGGTGAAAGTCTGTCAGAAGTAAATGACAAGATTGAAAGATAAAACACCACATACTTCCTCATGAGCTATAAAACATTGACACAAATAAGGAGTAATAAAGTTTTGAATAGTTTAAAGGTAGCACATGAAATATTTACTTGGAATGGCAGGAAATACCACATAGTAGGTAGGTATGGTGGACACAAATGGCATGGGTTTTGGCTCAAGTTTTGGATGCACGAGAAGCATTCCCTCTCAGTACAGAGTTTAGGCTAGCAAGGTTGTTTGAAGCAAACACAAGTATAAACCGGTACAGCAAGAATCACATAAAAACATATTGCAAGTATTATAAGACTCTACACTGTCTTCCTTGTTGCTCAAACATTTTACCAGAAAATATCTAGACCTTAGAGAGAACAAATATGCATCCCAAGTCTCAACAAGCTCTACGGTAGTTCTCCACTACTAGGCTTTAACTACATGATGCAAGAGCTTAAACATGATCTACTTGAGAGCTCAAAACAATTGCAAAGCATCAAATCAAACAAGACAATGATCTACAAGAATGCATATGTCTTTTCCAATACCAACTACTACATGTAGCATTTTCTTTCTTCCAAACAAACACCAATCAATTTATTTAAACATAAACTCTCCAAATGATAATATAATGCAGCAAGAGAGTATTTATAAACAAGTGCTAACAGCTCGAAGAGATGCATGAAAAACAGGAGCTAAAAGCACTGCAGTAGCTAGTTAAGAATACTCAACAAATATAAGTGAAGAACATGAGTATTCACATGAAAAAGCGGAGCGTGTCTCTCTCCCACACAAGGATTGCTAGGATCCGAATTTATTCAAACAAAAACAAAAATAAAAACACACAGACGCTCCAAGTAAAGCGCATAAGATGTGAAAGAATTAAAATATAGTTTCACTAGAGATGACCTGATAAGTTTGTTGATGAAGAAGGGGATGCCTTGGGCATCCCCAAGCTTAGACGCTTGAGTCTCTCTGAATATGGTTGGGATGAACCACGGGGGCATCCCCAAGCTTAGGCTTTTCACTCTTCTTGATCACATAATATCACCCTTCTCGCTTGATCCTTGAAAACTTCCTTCACACCAAACTCAAGACAGTTCTCATTAGAGGGTTAGTGCATAATCAAAAATTCTCATATTCTGTAATGATACAATCAATCCCAAAGCTTCTGGACATTAGCTACAGCCACCAATGCTTTGTGGAGCAAAGAAATCCACACAAACACAGTAAAAGAGCGAATGCAAAACAAAAGGCAGAATCTGTCAAAAACAGAACAGTCTGGAATGACGAATTTTTTCGAGGCACTTAAGTTGCTCAGATGGATCTGGCCTAAAATAATGAAAGTTGCGTACATATCTCAGGAATATGCGTGATTTTTTCAGAATTTTTTGAATTTTCTACAGGGAGATAAGCTCAAATCCGTGACAGCTAAAAATCTGTCACTGCGCAGAAATCCAAATCTTGCATCAACTTTCAATATAGAACTTTACTTGGCACAACATTGCGATAAAATAAAGATACAAAGGAGTTGCTACAGAAGTAACAAAACTCCTTGACTCAAAGAAAACAAAAATAACAGCAAATAAAAACGATGGGTTGTCTCCCATAAGCGCTTTTCTTTAACGCCTTTCAGCTAGGCGCAGAAAGTGAAAATCAAGTGTTGTCAAGAGAAGAAGCATCAACATCATAACTTGCTCTAACAATAGAGTCAAAAGGTAACTTCATTCTCTTCCTAGGGAAGTGTTCCATACCTTTCTTGAGAGGAAATTGGTACCTTATATTACCTTCTTTCATATCAATGATGGCACCAACAGTTCGAAGAAAAGGTCTTCCCAAAACAATAGGACAAGATGCATTGCATTCAATATCCATAACAATAAAATCAACGGGGACAAGGTTATTGTTTACTGTAATAAAAACATCATTAACTCGCCCCAAAGGTTTCTTCATAGCATTATCAGCGAGAAAAACATCCAAATAACAATGTTCCAAAGGTGGCAAATCAAGAATATCATAAAGCTTCTTGGGCAAAACTGAAATACTTGCACCAAGATCACACAAGGCATTGCAATAAAATCATTCACCTTTACCTTAATGATGGGTTCCCAACCATCTTCTAATTTCCTAGGAATAGAAGCTTTAAGTTTCAACTTCTCCTCCCTAGCTTGCAAAAGAGCATTTGTAATATGCTTTGTAAAAGCCAAATTAATAGTGCTAGCATTGGGACTTCTAGCTAATTTTTGCAAGAACATAATAACTTCAGAGATGTTACAATCATCAAAATCAAAATCATTATTGTCAATGGTGGTGGAACCATTGTCTCCAATAGTTTGAAAAATTTCAGCACTTTTATCAGAAAAAGTTTCAGCAGTTTTAGGCAATTTCAAACGCTTTGCAGAAGTAGTAGAGACATTACCAACACCAATAACATTACCATCAATAGTAGGAGGCTTACTAGCATGTAAACATTAGCATTACTAGTGGTGGTGATAGTACAAACTCTAACTATACTATTCTCTTTTTCAAGTTCTTCCTCTTTTTCCCACCTAGCATGCAATTCAGCCAACATCCTAATATTATTATCAATTCGAACTTGGATGGCATTTGCTGTAGCAAATGACTTAGTATCTTTAACTTCATTAGGCATAACTTTCAGTTTTAGAATTTCAACATCATGAGCAAGACTATCAACTTTAGAAGCAAGATCATCAATTTTTTCAAACTTTTCCTCAACAGTTTTATTGAAAGCTTTTTGTGTGCTAATAAATTCTTTAAGCATAGCTTCAAGATCAGAGGACACACTTCTATTGTTGCTGTAGGAATTACCATAAGAATTGCCATAACCATTTGAAGGATAAGGCTTATAATTGTTGCTACCAAAATTATTCCTATAAGCATTGTTGTTGAAGTTGTTGTTTTTAATGAAGTTTACATCAACATGCTCTTCTTGAGCAACCAATGAAGCTAAAGGAACATTATTAGGATCAACATGAGATCTACCATTCACAAGCATAGACATAATAGCATCAATCTTATCACTCAAAGAGGAGGTTTCTTCAACAGAATTTACCTTCTTACCTTGAGGAGCTCTTTCGGTGTGCCATTCGGAATAGTTGATCATCATATCATCAAGTAGCTTTGTTGCTGCACCTAAAGTGATGGACATAAAGGTTCCTCCAGAGGCTGAATCCAATAAGTTCCTTGAGGAAAAATTTAATCCTGCATAAAAGGTTTGGATGATCATCCAAGTAGTCAGTCCATGAGTGGGACAATTCTTCACCAAAGATTTCATTCTTTCCCAAGCTTGAGCAACATGTTCATTATCAAGTTGTTTAAAATTCATAATGCTACTTCTCAAGGATATAATCTTAGCAGGAGGATAATATTTCCCTATGAAAGCATCTTTGCATTTTGTCCAAGAATCAATACTATTTCTAGGCAAAGAAAGCAACCATTCTTTAGCTCTTCCTCTCAAGGAGAAAGGAAAAAGTTTCAGTTTTATAATATCCCCATCCATATCCTTATACTTTTGCATTTCACAAAGTTCAACAAAGTTATTAAGATGGGCAGCAGCATCATCAGTACTAACACCAGAAAATTGCTCTTTCATAACAAGATTTAATAGAGCAGGTTTAATTTCATAAAATTCTGCTTTAGAAGCAGGTGGAGCAATAGGAGTGCATATGAAATCATTGTTGTTTGTGCTAGTGAAGTCACACAACTTAGTGTTCTCAGGAGTACTCATTTTGAAAAACAAAATCAAACCGAATTAAACAAGTAACTAATTTTTTTGTGTTTTTGATAAGAGAGCAAACAAGACTAAATAAAAATAAACTAAGCAAGACAAATAACAAAGTAAAGAGATTGGGTGTGAGAGACTCCCCTTGCAGAAGCAATTCGGTTTTCCCCGGCAACGGCGCCAGAAAACGTGCTGGTGCCTGGTTGACGGGAGAGTATTTGAGATGATGATGAGAATGAGTACTTCCCCGGCAACGGCGCTAGAAAACGTGTTGCTAGCGCTAAGTTGACGAGGGAATATCTCCCCGGCAACAGCACCAGAAACTATGCTTGTACGTCACACGTCAGTTGGGAACCCCAAGAGGAAGGTATGATGAGTGCAGCAGCAAGTTTTCCCTCAGTATGAAACCAAGGTTTATCGAACCAGTAGGAAAACGAGGTTGCTTCGAAGGTGTTGGTGAAGGAGTGTAGTGCGGCGCAACACCAGGGATTCCGGTGCCAACGTGGAACCTGCACAACACAATCAAATTACTTTGCCCCAACTTAACAGTGAGGTTGTCAATCTCACCGGCTTGCTGAAAACAAAGGGTTAAACGTATCGTATGGAAAATGATGTTTGTTTGCATAAAACAGTAGAGAACAATGATTGCAGTAGATTGTATTTCAGATGTAAAAGAATGGACCGGGGTCCACAGTTCACTAGTGGTGTCTCTCCAATAAGATAACTAACATGCTGGGTAAACAAATTACAGCTGGGCAATTGACAATTGATAAGTGCATATAACATGCATGTGTGAGTTGTGGTGTCTACTATGAGATTCATTTGGGCATTACGACAAAGTACATAGACCGCTATCCAGCATGCATCTATGCCTAAATAGTCCACCTTCCGGTTAACATCCGTACCCCTTCCAGTATTAAGTTGCAAGCAACAGACAATTGCATTAAGTAATGTGCGTAATGTAAACAATACATTCATCCTTGAATAAAGCATTGCTGTTTTACCCCTAGTGGCAACAACACATCTACAACCTTAGAACTTGCTGTCACTATCCCAGGTTAAATAGAGGTTGAACCCAACTATCATGCATAAATACCCCCTCTTGGAGTCACAAGTATTCACTTGGCCAAGGCTTCAACAAGTAACGGAGAGCATGCAAGATCACAAATGACATAGACATGATAATATAATATTCAGCTCCACATAGGTATCAATATAAGTCAGATCCCAGCAAACACAACATGTAGCATTACAATAAGATGATCTTGATCATGATAGGCAGCTCACAAGATCTAAACATGATGGCACAAGTGGAGAAGACAACCATCTAGCTACTGCTATGGACCCATAGTCCAAGGATGAACTACTCACGCATCACTCCGGAGGCGGGCATGGCGATGTAGAGACCTCCGGTGATGATTCCCCTCTCCGGCAGGGTGCCGGGAAGAGCTTCAGAACCCCCCGAGTTAGGGTTGACGACGGCGGCGGCAGCGAATATGTTCTGGATGAAAGGCTCGGTGTTTTAGGGTTTTCACGTCTCGGGGAATAAATAGGCGAAGGGGCGATGTCGGCGGACCCCCGAGGGGCCCAAACCACAGGCTGGCGCGGCAGAAGGTGGGGCCGCGCCGCCAGGTGGTTTGGCCACCTCGTGGCGAGTCTTCGTCTCTCCTTCGGACTCCGTGTACGTGTTGGAAAAATAGGGACTTGGCCTTTTGTTTCGTGCAATTCCGAGAATATTTCCAGAAGTAACTTTCTGAAACCAAAAACAGCAGAAAACAGGGAACTGGCACTGTGGCATCTTGTTAATAGGTTAGTCCCAGAAAATGCATAAAAGTGATATGAAGTGTATATAAAACATGTAGCAAATGGTATAATATAAGCATGGAACAGCAGAAATTATGGATACGTTGGAGACGTATCACGCCCTTGAGGCAACCAAGCAAATTATGACAAATATCTCTCCAGCGACTGATACCCACAAGTATAGGGGATCGTTGAAATCTTCAATGTGTAAGTATAGTATCGATCCCACGAGGAGTAGAAGGTATAAGTATTTATCCTCTCAAATAAGAGTGTCACTTCTCTTATTATCTATGCACTAGACAAACTAAAATGATTAAATGATGCAAGTGTTTTTGGGTTTTTGGCGTAGAGTTTGCAATAAAGTAAAAAGCTGAAAATAAAATATGACAAGTGAAAGCTCTCAAAGAGAGAAAGCCCAATCCTCTATGCAGCGAGAGGACAAGCTCAAGTGTGTGTTTCTTATAAGTGGAGAACGTTCCCAAGGGCTACCTAGACTTCATGGCATAAATATTTCTAGAACAACAAGGTAAGCATTTTGTCAAGTT
Source organism: Poa pratensis (assembly GCA_947311845.1). Classification (NCBI taxonomy): domain Eukaryota; kingdom Viridiplantae; phylum Streptophyta; class Magnoliopsida; order Poales; family Poaceae; genus Poa; species Poa pratensis. The sequence goes on from CAMZMU010000043.1 coordinate 13,947,985, forward strand.
TTAATCTTCTTTGGACGGAGCCATAATTAGGGAAAGCTAAATAAATAAACTAAACCCCCTTATGATGGTTCTTATGGCCAAGTAAATGACTGCACAAGAGTTATTAAGACATAGAGTCCCACCATAGCCTTAAACTCTAAGGTCCCCGATACTAATACCCTCATAATGCAACTTCATGACTCGGTCTCAGGTTTACATGTCCTCCCAAGTCTCCCTCACTCCATTACACTACGGTGTTCTCCTATGAGCCCATATAGGTGAAGTGATGTGCAGTCGACGTTCGCACAACACCATCATAGAATTACATAAAAAATAAACACTAGACAAAATACCAACACATGTCATAAATAAATCATTGCCAATCCATCCTATGCCCCCAGGAACATGAGAGAACTACTCACAACGCGAAGACATGATATGATTCAATGGCATAAGTGATACAACACAATCTGAGAATATAATCTCCCACAAAACAATGACAAGTAGCAATTCACAAACATGTAGAATAGTACTTAGACAATAGCTAGGGTTCAACAATCTCAAACTATGAGGGGGATGAAGTGGATCACGAAGATGGTGATGGAGATGGTGCTGGTCTTGACGGTGGTGTTGATGGAGACTCCGGAGGGGGGATGGAGGAGCCTTCCGGAGGTGATTCCGGCGGCGTTTCCCCCCTCCGATCTTCTCCGGCGGCAGCCTTCTGTCTCCTGTTTCGTGGTTTTTGTGTTTCTCCGCCGCCTTCCGAAACTCCTCGGGGGACTATTTTTATAGTCGTTTTTAGGTCAAGACGGCACGGGAAAAAGATCGACGGCATCGGAGCCGAGGCCCAGGATGGGTCCCACGCGGCCAAGGAATCTGGCCGCGTGGGCCCACCTCTTGGCCCTCGGTCTCCGTTTGTTCGCTTCCTTCGCTCCTACGCTTGTTCCTTCCAAAAACTGACCCCGTAAAATATTAGGTCATTTGGACGTCGTTTGGGTCCCTGAAACATCAAAATATAGAAAATAGGGTTTTCTGCCAGTGCAGGGTTAATTCCAAATAAATGGGGAAACTGTGAATTATCCCCTAAAATCATTATAAAACATAAATATAACCCATATATGATGCAAATAAGTTGGAATATCAAGTAATAAAATGTAAAGTTCATGTATGCATTTTACATGCATCAACATCCCCAAGCTTAACCAATACTCGTCCTCGAGTATGAAGGTGATAAAACTAACATGGACTTTGCATTTTAATACTATCAATGGATATCAAAGATGATTACTATTGCTACATAAAGTCAAATGATTCATTCTCAAAGGAGTAGCAATATACAAGATAGATTATAAAGTGATATCAAATATTCAATGAAAGGATGTTCAATGATAATTCACAAAGTGTAACATAGAAGAAAGTACTATGGAACAAATGTATGCATAATGAAAAGTAAAAACATCCTATAATGGTCATAGAGTATTCTTGTAAAATCTGAATATAAAAGTGGACACTTTGGAAAGATAGATAAATAAGTAGAGGTAAAACATGAAAAGTTTCATCTAGCTTCCAAATGCTTCTACTTAAGTTAATGTTTGCAATGTGGTATCATTGGTGTGGAGCTCTCATTACCCCTATCATAGCATCTTGAATGGTTAAAGTTTAAAGTGAAAGCAAATATGAGTATGTGCTTGACAAAGTATGGGTTGAATGCCTCATGCCCCGTGAATACGAGTACCTACACCACGGTGTTACTCAACTCGGGCCACAAAGCAAGTTCAAGTTAAGTCATTGTAAGTAATATAATAGCGTCATCAAGAGCGTCAACTGGGGTACCTCTTGTCCCAGGACATGGAACAAGCCCATGTCAAAATGACAAGACAAACAAACAAAATGAACAATCTCAACACCCTTTTTATTTACTATTGGTATAGCTTTTTATTGTGAGGTGCATCACTGAAGGTTCACCATAGCATGTAAGTAAATTTCCACCATGAATGATGCATGGCTTAGATTAGCGGCCCAGGCGTCTCTCTAGCCATTTATACAAACTCCTCAAACTTACTAAGTTTCCGCATTTATTTGGCACCATGATAAGCATCCATAAACAAAAGTACATGATATCAACTAAATATAATTAAGAGCACGTTGAAAGCTTGCCATGTGACAGCACATATGAGCTAACTCCCAACCAAGACTCTTGTCAAGCTCACAACTTCATAATTTTAATCACAATGGTCATGTTTATTAAGTGCAATAAAAGTAAGTGTGCATCAAGTTCGTGAGAGCTTTTAACCAACTTTTCCCATAACAATCAATAACATAAGCATTTTAATTCAGAAGTATAGATAATACAAATAACATGATAAACATACTCGGAATAGCATAAAGCTAATAGGTAGATATGGTGGACTCACTGGAAAAACTTTGGTTGAAGGTGTTGGAAAACAAGTTTTTACTTGTTGGAATTTTTGGGCTAGCAAGAGGGAGAAAGTTGACCGTCTAAATGCATGCATAAGTGTCCATAGAACTAACCAATCCATGTTAAACAAAGTAAAGTAACATTCAGCATCAAAACATGAATAAAAGATAGCTCTTGATAAAACACTTGCAAATTAATACTCATTAAAAAGCACATGAATCATGCAACTATATGTATCTTTTTGAATCAACTCAAACATCCCTTTCCCAATCTTTTTAATAGCATCCAACTTAATTCAACCCAAATTTCCAGTAGCTCTCTCATATAAATGATAGTGGTGGTCTCAAGACAAACAAAAATCAAACCGAAATAAAAAGCAAATAAAGACGCTCCAAGTTTATGCGATAAAGTGCATTGATCGAAAAACAGAAGTTAGACGTGTGCAAACCGAGAGTGTGTTGGTCCAGTGGGGTTGTCTTCACATCCCCAAGCTTATGGTCTTCACCATCCTTGGATAGCTCTTGGTGCATCTCCTCTAATCCCTGTGAAAAAACTTCAAAACACCGTTTCTCCCATTTCTTTTCTGTGGGGTGACATTAGTAGTGATAGACAAATGAATTGCTTGCTGCATAAAATCCTTAAACAAAAATTCATATGAATGTCCAGAAAGTGTATAATGTTGTATGCCTACTTATAAACTCAATTGGATCAAAAAGATTCAAGTTAAAAGTTCAAAGAATGCATCAAACAAAATGGGACAGAATCTGTCCAGAAAAAGCAGCAGCAAAACGCATTTTTCTACCCTACTTAAATATGTCGAAAAATTCTGAAAAATTCATGCTTACAGAGGATGAAAAGTTGCAACTACAGTTCAAATATCAGCTCATTCGGAGTTACAGAATAGGAATGAAAAATCATACCGTGCACAGATTCGTGCTGGAATAAAATCTCCGAATACAATAAGCAACTTTTTCAACCAAAATGGGTAAAACTTGGCACTTTATTAAAAATTCAGAAACAAAACTAAAAACTAAGTCTCTTGTTACAGCAAGAGGACACAAAGAAAACCAAAAGCAAAAACAACCGGGTTGCCTCCCGTAAAGCGCTTTCTTTATAGCCATATAGCTAGGCTTACTTACTTGGTATCAAGATGGTTGGAGTGAGGTGGCTTGGCATCCCCAAGCTTGAATTCTTGTACTTATTTGATATATGTAGGGTGAGCCTAGGGGTAACATCCCCAAGCTTGAGTTTTGTCCCTCTTGATCTTGTTCATCACCCTCAACTCTTCCACTTGAAAATTCTCTTTACACAAAACTCATCATAAAACTTGATTAGAGGGGTTAGTGTCTCCATAAATTAAATCCACATAGGTATAGCAAAGACATATCATGAGTTGATTCTAAACATTAATTACTGTTACTATGGTTGTATATTGTTCTTTGATCAAAAGAACCACACAAAACACAAGTAATGAGAGTAATGCAAAATAAAGACATAATCTGTCAAAAACTGGACAGCCCGTAAAGAGTGAATTTTCAGAGGCACTTACGTTGCTCAAATCAGAAAATTTTGAACTAATGAAATGTGTATTAATAACTGAATATTGCTGTCGTAAAATATCAGTCAAAATTCCTCTTCTGTGATTTTATACATTTTTCGCAGTGAAGCTCAGGAATCTGTTTTCTGGACAGCAAATCACTATTGTTTAATCCTACCTCTCAAAAGAGGTTATTCTTGCCATAAAGATGAAAAATAAGATACAAAGGTGTTGTTACAGTAGTAATCAAGCACCTTGACTCAAAAACCAAAAATGAAACTGAATATAAAAAATCATGGGTTGTCTCCCACAAGCGCTTTTCTTTAACGTCTTTTAGCTAGACATGATAGTTTTAATGATGCTCACATAGGAATAAGAATTGAAATGCAAAAGAGAGCATCAAGAGAAAAATATGAAACACATTTAAGTCTAACCCACTTCCTATGCATTGGGATCTTGTAAGAAAATAAATCATTGAAACACAAAGCAAGTAGCATAGGAAGATAAAACAAGAGCAATTTCAAGACTTTGAACTTAAAGAGAGGAAACGTAATAATATTGAAATGTTTAGAACCATGTTTTCCCCTCTCATAATAACTTTCAGTAGCATCATGAATGAATTCAACAATATAATTATGACATAAAGCATGTCTTTCATGATCTACAAGCATAAAAGTATTAATACTCTCCACATAAGTAAAATCCTTCTTATTAGTGATAGTGGGAGTAAAACATTCATAATCATCATTGTAATCATCATATATAGGAGGCATATCATAATCATAATAAACTTTATCCTCAATAGTAGGTGGACTGAAAATATCACATTCATCATTGTAATCGTCATAAATGGGAGACATAGTATCATCAAAATAATTTTTCTCCTCTATAGTGTAATCAGGAGAATTCAAAGACAAAGTAGGACTCTCATGAGTGAGAGTATTGTCACAAACAGCAAGTATATCATCTTTATCCCACATAATTTAGTAACAAGTTCTAAACATGGAGGATTATCAAGCAAAATAGGACCATCATCTAGAGTACTATCATAAAACATGTCTAAACCATACTCCTCATCATTTTTAAAATTATTATCAATAATGTTCTCATTAGACATAGGTTGATATTCCTCTTCATCATCAGAATCATAAAAGCAAAGTTTATCATCAACAAAATTTGAGTGTTACCCTCATCCATAGGTGGTGAAGGTGGAAGTTTCCTCTCTTCATTCTCTAGTTGTTCATCATTTTCATCATCTTCTTGGGGTTGCACGGGCATCCCCAAGCTTAGGTTTTTATCCTCTTCTTCACATTCTTCCTCTTCCAAGCTTATGTTTTCATCATCTTCTTCCTGCAAAACATCAGTACTTTCTTGGGGAACCTTGCCCCTCTCATTATAGTCAACAACATAAATATTTTGAGAGAACTTGGCTATGCAATATTCAAGAATAGAAGTGACCTTTCCTTCGAATCTCTTAACTCTAGGGCAAGTTTTATTTTCATTAGCAAAGGTGTGCAATTCATTAGATGCATAATAAGTAACAAATTCCTCTACTTGTTCCATCCCTAAATGAGTGTAATCATAAGTATGGTAAGATGCTATGACACGTTCTTCATGGAACTTACATTGAAATTCAAAGTGTCTATCAGTATGTTTAAAGCAACAAGTTTTATTATCATGGAATAAAAGCCACTCTCCAGCAATATAATTTAAACTTTCCATGAAATCTTTTAGTATTTTCCGTTCTGTTGACTCTCTAAATTCCTCAGCAATTTTAGAAGCTTTCATGTATCCATAGTAAAGATTCATTATCTCCGGAAGAGTTTTTATGGTATTTTCCATTTTCTAATTTTTTTGGGTTTTGATATATATAACTGAAAGTAAAACTAAACTAAATGCAAAACTGAAGTAAACTAGAGTATATGCAAAACTGAAAATAAATATCTAGTGCAAACAAGAATAAAAACTTAAGCGCTACACTCCCCGGCAACGGCGCCAGAAAATGTCTTGATACCCACAAGTATAGGGGATCGTTGAAATCTTCAATGTGTAAGTATAGTATCGATCCCACGAGGAGTAGAAGGTATAAGTATTTATCCTCTCAAATAAGAGTGTCACTTCTCTTATTATCTATGCACTAGACAAACTAAAATGATTAAATGATGCAAGTGTTTTTGGGTTTTTGGCGTAGAGTTTGCAATAAAGTAAAAAGCTGAAAATAAAATATGACAAGTGAAAGCTCTCAAAGAGAGAAAGCCCAATCCTCTATGCAGCGAGGACAAGCTCAAGTGTGTGTTTCTTATAAGTGGAGAACGTTCCCAAGGGCTACCTAGACTTCATGGCATAAATATTTCTAGAACAACAAGGTAACATTTTGTCAAGTTTTAATCTTCTTTTGGACGGAGCCATAATTAGGGAAAGCTAAATAAATAAACTAAACCCCTTATGATGGTTCTTATGGCCAAGTAAATGACTGCACAAGAGTTATTAAGACATAGAGTCCCACCATAGCCTTAAACTCTAAGGTCCCCGATACTAATACCCTCATAATGCAACTTCATGACTCGGTCTCAGGTTTACATGTCCTCCCAAGTCTCCCTCACTCCATTACACTACGGTGTTCTCCTATGAGCCCATATAGGTGAAGTGATGTGCAGTCGACGTTCGCAACACCATCATAGAATTACATAAAAGATAAACACTAGACAAAATACCAACACATGTCATAAATAAATCATTGCCAATCCATCCTATGCCCCCAGGAACATGAGAGAACTACTCACAACGCGAAGACATGATATGATTCAATGGCATAAGTGATACAACACAATCTGAGAATATAATCTCCCCACAAAACAATGACAAGTAGCAATTCACAAACATGTAGAATAGTACTTAGACAATAGCTAGGGTTCAACAATCTCAAACTATGAGGGGGATGAAGTGGATCACGAAGATGGTGATGGAGATGGTGCTGGTCTTGACGGTGGTGTTGATGGAGACTCCGGAGGGGGGATGGAGGAGCCTTCCGGAGGTGATTCCGGCGGCGTTTCCCCCTCCGATCTTCTCCGGCGGCAGCCTTCTGTCTCATGTTTCGTGGTTTTTGTGTTTCTCCCGCCTCCTTCCGAAACCTCGGGGGACTATTTTTATAGTGTTTTTAGGTCAAGACGGAGGCTCGGGAAAAAAGATCGACGGCAATGGAGCTCCGAGGCCCAGATGGGTCCCACGCGGCCAAGGAATCTGGCCGCGGGGCCACTCAACTTGGCCCTCGGGTCTCCGTTTGTTCGCTTCCTTCGCTCCCACGCTTTGTTCCTTCCAAAAACTGATCCCCGTAAATATTAGGTCATTTGGACGTCGTTTGGGTCCCTGAAACATCAAAATATAGAAAATAGGGTTTTCTGCCAGTGCAGGGTTAATTCCAAATAAATGGGGAAACTGTGAATTATCCCCTAAAATCATTATAAAACATAAATATAACCCATATATGATGCAAATAAGTTGGAATATCAAGTAATAAAATGTAAAGTTCATGTATGCATTTTACATGCATCAGCGACTGATGCTCCTGCATCCTGCGAGCACTGGCTGAAGAGATTGGTAAAAGCGCCTCATTATGTATCTGATTGGAAGGGGTCGTCTGCCCGTGCCGGTGCTGCTCATGTTCTGACGCTACTTCGAGCGTATTACCCAAATATAGAGATTGGCAAGATTGCTCGCCACGACCGAGCGAAGCGCGCGGACGGCACGGATCTTCCGATGACCGAATATTTTGACATCTGGAAGGGGATGCGTGGGTATGCCACACTGCTTGTGGATAACTTGGACTTGTGCGCATATCTGGGGAAGTTCAATCTTGATGGCAGCAAGCTTGTGAAGGACAAGTCCACTGGAGCGGGTCATCCCAAACTCCTAATCCATCATCAGGATCTGGTGGCCCTTCTTCTGGTGGTGCCTTTGTGATAAGAACACCTGCTAGCGCTAAGTTGACGAGGGAATATCTCCCCGGCAACAGCACCAGAAACTATGCTTGTACGTCACACGTCAGTTGGAACCCAAGAGGAAGGTATGATGAGTGCAGCAGCAAGTTTTCCCTCAGTATGAAACCAAGGTTTATCGAACCAGTAGGAAAACGAGGTTGCTTCGAAGGTGTTGGTGAAGGAGTGTAGTGCGGCGCAACACCAGGGATTCCGGTGCCAACGTGGAACCTGCACAACACAATCAAATTACTTTGCCCCAACTTAACAGTGAGGTTGTCAATCTCACCGGCTTGCTGAAAACAAAGGGTTAACGTATCGTATGGAAAATGATGTTTGTTTGCATAAAACAGTAGAGAACAATGATTGCAGTAGATTGTATTTCAGATGTAGAAGAATGGACCGGGGTCCACAGTTCACTAGTGGTGTCTCTCCAATAAGATAACTAACATGCTGGGTAAACAAATTACAGCTGGGCAATTGACAATTGATAAGTGCATATAACATGCATGTGTGAGTTGTGGTGTCTACTATGAGATTCATTTGGGCATTACGACAAAGTACATAGACCGCTATCCAGCATGCATCTATGCCTAAATAGTCCACCTTCCGGTTAACATCCGTACCCCTTCCAGTATTAAGTTGCAAGCAACAGACAATTGCATTAAGTAATGTGCGTAATGTAAACAATACATTCATCCTTGAATAAAGCATTGCTGTTTTACCCCTAGTGGCAACAACACATCTACAACCTTAGAACTTGCTGTCACTATCCCAGGTTAAATAGAGGTTGAACCAACTATCATGCATAAATACCCCCTCTTGGAGTCACAAGTATTCACTTGGCCAAGGCTTCAACAAGTAACGGAGAGCATGCAAGATCACAAATGACATAGACATGATAATATAATATTCAGCTCCACATAGGTATCAATATAAGTCAGATCCCAGCAAACACAACATGTAGCATTACAATAAGATGATCTTGATCATGATAGGCAGCTCACAAGATCTAAACATGATGGCACAAGTGGAGAAGACAACCATCTAGCTACTGCTATGGACCCATAGTCCAAGGATGAACTACTCACGCATCACTCCGGAGGCGGGCATGGCGATGTAGAGCCCTCCGGTGATGATTCCCCTCTCCGGCAGGGTGCCGGGAAGAGCTTCAGAACCCCCCGAGTTAGGGTTGACGACGGCGGCGGCAGCGAATATGTTCTGGATGAAAGGCTCGGTGTTTTAGGGTTTTCACGTCTCGGGGAATAAATAGGCGAAGGGGCGATGTCGGCGGACCCCCGAGGGGCCCAAACCACCAGGCGGCGCGGTGGGCCCCCCTGCCGCGCCGGCCTATGGTTTGGCCACCTCGTGGCGAGTCTTCGTCTCTCCTTCGGACTCCGTGTACGTGCTGGAAAAATAGGGACTTGGCCTTTTGTTTCGTGCAATTCCGAGAATATTTCCAGAAGTAACTTTCTGAAACCAAAAACAGCAGAAAACAGGGAACTGGCACTGTGGCATCTTGTTAATAGGTTAGTCCCAGAAAATGCATAAAAGTGATATGAAGTGTATATAAAACATGTAGCAAATGGTACAATATAAGCATGGAACAGCAGAAATTATGGATACGTTGGAGACGTATCAACACCTGCTGCTTCGACCCCAGGACAGGCTGTACAATCTCCTGCTCCTGCGACTCGGAAAAAATAAACACTAAATAGTGATTTGGGTTTGTCAATAGTGACTTACCCGTTAGTTTGTAAAAAACTTCTTTGTACTGTAAGTAGTACTTGTGTGACCTATAAGCAGGTCCTTTTTCTCATGTATCCATTAAGTAGGCGTTTGCGCGGCTCAGTATTTCCCAAGCTAAATGTGTGTTCAGGGTCGAGAACGTCCATGATAGGCATTCAGACTCGATTGACGCCACATGCTGGTACTTTGGCCGCATAGTGCAAATCGCTTCTGACTTAAGGATGAATGCCACTCGTTTGGCGATTGTTGAGGTAACGAGCTATGCTCATTGTGCTATAAAAAGCCCTCAATAGGTTAGTGATATATGAAATTTAAAAGACTCAGCAACTCAATGATAGTTGAGGCGAAACAACAAACCCTTGAATATCAAGAGCGCCGGCTTTTATTTCATAACCACATAAGTTGTTACAAGGTATGATAAAAATGATGTAGACCCTTTGATGCGAGTTTTCTGTTCCTCGCAGGTCGTACATACTTGATACTCATCGCACTCAGCTGCGAATTGATACTCCTATTGGAGAAGGGTTGAACTCCTGATTGGTTCATATTTGAGTTTCTAACAGAGGCCCAAGGTAGGCATGATAGCCCAGGCGTACTCTCAGGTTGGGACGTGCTGTGAAGCCCCCAAAGTTTTAGCCGCGTTAATGCCGGCTTATGTTTGCTGGTAGGCCGGCTGTAAGGTCGTAAAATAACTTGGCCTTCTTGGGAATTGTTGTTGACCGAGGCGGGATCTATGCATATGCGCCATTTTCCATCTTCTTTTTGTATCAGAGCAATTTCTGCATTGTTATCTCTCTGATGCTCAACCGCTTGGTTGTAGTTTATGGAACGGCGTATGCCTTTTGGCTGTCCATGCTTTGACTCGAACGTGGCTCGCTTTGCGTCACGGAGGTTTATAGGCTGTTTGTAACCATACGAGGACCCCTTGATACAAGCTTCTTCTGCCATTGCTGAGCCTTCTTCTTCGCATTCCAGAGCCAGTTGTCTGTCTCCATGTACCGTGATTACGCCATTGGGTCCGGGTATCTTTAATTGCAAGTATACATAGCAAGGCCTGGCAGTGAACCTGACATAAGCGTCCCTTCCGAACAACACATGGTGCGGACTCTTCACGTCCATTACTTCGAAGCTTAGGAACTCTGTGCGAAAGTTTCATTCGGTCCCAAAACTAACTTCGAGAGTTATTTTTCCTATTGGGCGTGTCAACAGTCCTGGTACGATACCATGAATGGTGGTCCTGGTCGGTTGGAGTCGCCAATCTGGTATGTTCATTCTTCGGAGCGTGTCGTAGTATAAGATGTTTACTCTGCCTCCCCGTCCATCAATACTTTGCTTAGTTTGTATCCTGCGACCTGAGGTGCGACTATGAGGGCGAGCTGTCCTGGGTCTCTTACTTCTGGGGGATGGCCATCGCGACTCCATATAATTGACCCTTCGGTCCAGAGGCGGCGCCTTTGTGGAACCGGGATCTCACCGCGTTTCCTGTTTTTTGTTGCCTATATAGCCACGGTATGGAACTGTCCGGATGTTTCCCAAACGTAGGACCTGGCGTCTGCTGGGAACTTGCCTCATCTTCCTGTTGCATCGGCCTGTTCCGCGCCACAATTGCTGAATCGCTTTCCTTCCATCGTCTGTAGTAATGGCATTGGGCTTTGGTGTGGCCCGCTGGTCTTCATCTCTTTTCCGGTGTAAGTCGCGGGGGCTGTCAAAGATCCCTCTGACGCCGTCAGGAGGAAATGCCTTATCTTTTCTTCGCCCCCCTAATTGGTGCTCGCGATGTTCAGTTTGTGTTGCCTGCGTTCTTTTCTTCGGGATCTGCCGTAAGCCGCTTGACGTCCTATCCGTCCCTACGTACTTATTGCCAATCGCCAAAAGCTGGTCAAGACTATCGATCTTGTGTCCGGCGCGGCTCAATTTGTGCACCAGCGGCTCAAATCTACAATTTTCTCTCATAGCTTGTATCGCAGATTGCACCGTAATATCTTTGGTGGAGTCAATAATTTCTGCAACTCGTTTCATCCAATCGCTGCTTGACTCGCCAGCCCGTTGGACGCATTGCCTGAGCTTCTCCATATTTTCCTTCTGGAATCTTTGATGAATTTATCTTTCAGCTCCTCCCACGTGTTTATGGATTTTGCGGGTAACTTTAGCAGCCAGTCCCTGGCTTCTCCTTGTAATGCCAAGTGAAGATATTTTGCGCGCACCTCCTGGGTCACATCGACTCCCGCCATGTTTACATCATAGTCATGTATCCATAAGACGGGGTGTTGATCTACATGGTAGGTGGCAACTTTCTGCGACTCGCCAAAATTTGGTGGAAAACGAGTGAGCCGTATTTCCTCTCCAAAGCACGCCGGTCCCTTTAGTAGCGAGTAAGAGCTCGTTGGCACTGAGTCTGTTTCGTATGATTCCGAGTCGAGTTGGGGTGGTTGAGCCGCGTCGGATGCCTGCGGCTTATTCTCCCCGCTGGGTGATATTTGCAAATCCGCCAGCTGATTGACTACTTCTATAACCCCCGCCACGCTCCGTGATGTTTCTTGTTGCGGCTCGTTGGGCGCGACTCCATACATATTTGCTTGTTGTAAGATGACAGTTTGCAACAGATCGATCGCGTGCCGGGCCTCTTTATCAGCTCGCGTACCTCCGATCGGCGTTATTTTTGACAATATCCCGATCGCGGCATGTACATTGCTCTCCGGGTTATTATGAAATTTTGGCTTTGCCGTATGTCTTCCTTCATCAGTTGTCGACCAAGTCACGTGTTGTTTTTGCTGCCATCGCCGCAGCCGCCGATCTTCTTTCTGAAGCTTTTCGCGTTCAACAGCGAGCCTTTGTGCTTCTCCACAAAGTTCCGACCTGATGGCCTCGATTTCTTCAATTTTGGGATCTCCCTTCTGGTCTGGCATGGGTGCCCAAATTGGTTCCGACGGGACAGGGGTAGATGCCTTTTCTGTGACTCGTTGTAGCTCCTCTAGCACGCGGACCCTGACCGGTCGCAATTCTTCTCCTGATTCGCCTTCGTGAGTTGCGTCGACAGATCTGCGACTTACATATCCCACGAAGATTTTTACGGATCCGACGGGAACAATGTATCCGAACTCGATGTTGTCCGCCTCTGATCCCCATCCTGGATCGTCGATGAAGGGAACACCATTGATGTGCTCAACTTGGCCGATGGCGATGTCCTCGAGTCCTGGCTCTGATCCTTCCTGGAACGTGACGCTTTTGACCGCAGGCCCCACGGTGGGCGCCAACTGTCGTGGGTTTGTGACGTCAGATGTCATGGATAACTTCGTAGGTGTGGGATTACGCGAGTCAATCGTCTCCAGGCTGAAGATCGCAGAACTCAAGGAGGACATAGATTTACCCAGGTTCGGCCCCTCAATGTGAGGTAAAGACCTACTTCCTGCCTACCCTAGATTGGTATTGATATGATATATGGCGTGTTATAGGGAGTGCGATTCGCTAGATCGAATCGCCTATTTCTGGATGTCTCTCTCTTCTCTCGTCTCGCGAGTCCTCTTTATATAAGCAGGGGCTCGCGAGTTACAAAGGAAACTTCCTCCACAAGGAATACACAAGCCGGAACCTACTTGGAGACTAATAGACTTCGTGTCTTCCAAGATATCTCGTCTACGGTCTTCTGGATTATTCTTCTCGTGACGGTATGATATTGGGCTTGCTTCCTCATAGACCCGTGTTCATACGGGCCAAATGAGTCGCACTGTTTCTGTGGGCCGCGGGTTATTTCATAAAGTATTCCCCCGACAGGTGGATTTAACCTTTCAAAATGTTGAGTGAAACTTTGTTCTGTAGAAGCAATTTTCGAAGGCTTTATGAGCAAGACAGGAAAGGTTCGAGAAGTTCGTTTTACTAATAGATGGTTGGAATGCATTACAACTTTTCAAATGGTTGAATAAGTTTGATGATCTTACTGAGTTCTTTTTAGATAAATATGTTCTATAATGGGTCATGTGAGGTAATTTGTGAGTTATGTACAAGTAGAAATGACATTATTACATTTTACAAAGATGACATGCTCAATTTCTCATGATGTCACATTTTTTTCTGGACCCTAGATATAAGAAAAATGGAGTAGTGCATTACATGGAAACGGTTTAGGGTGAACTTTTGTAGACTGCTAAAGTAGAGGAGCTCATGATTGTAGTCAACAAGAATCTTAGGCATCATAATGAACCATCACGCACTTCTCATTTCATTAGGAAACTTTGTACCTGTAAAACTCTTGTTCGTCACCACAGTTTTTTCTCTGCATCTATCTATCTATCTATCTATCTATCTATCTATACTAAAAACAAAATACGGGGGTCTTAAATAGAGACTCCACATTAAGCCACATCATCCTTAATTATTTTGGCTATTAGATCTGAAATTTATGGCTGGGATTTACCGCATGATTTTACGAAAGATTTTCATTTGACAAGTTAAAGTGTTATCCGTGCAGTTCAAAAAGAAGTCCTATCTCATATGAATAGGTATTTTTTTTGTGTGGGGCCACCCATAGGGAACAGCTTACATTGTAATTAATTAGCACATATGTCACGTGCAATAAAAAAAAAAGCTAACCGTAGACATTCCTTCACGTGTGCACCTCTTTTTTGAGATGGGCAAGCAAACTCCAATGTGCGTACCGTCATGGAAGGAAAATTACAATTGGTTTTCACTTTGGATTCTTTTGCCGATCCCTGCAGAAAAAGGACTCTTGGCCGGTAGCAATATGGCAACTAAAATATCTAGCGGATGGTTTCAGCTGGTTTTTTATTTTACGGCACGATCTCAATATATATTTCTAATCCTAATATAGAGTAAATTGCCTCGATGGAATTTAAAGCAATATAACTGTGCCATCCCTACGGCACGGTGCACATGTTTGCATCGATAAAATTTACGTGTCGAACCTAGACTTACGATTTAAACAATCAAGTTCACGTCTGTAATACGTTGTTACTCCCTCCGTTCCAATTTAATTGACTTGCTATGCACCACATGTGGATGTATCTAGACTTGTTACATGTCTATATACATCCATATTTGATGCATAGCAAGTCAATTAAATTGGAACGGAGGGAGTACATCCATTAAAAAAAGTGTATGCTACGCTACTGCTGGTAAACAAAACTATGAACGTAGATGGCTGCTACCGAGTGGTCGCAAGGTAAGGAGATGCTAGGATATAAAATGTTTTGCAAAGAGAATGAATACAAGTGTAATTCCATTAATAATCATTTGTTTACAATGGTTTGAGTACACAAAAACAACATAAGGCAAGGACATGCTATGATATAAAGTGTTTTCCAAAGAAAAATGTATGCAACTGTATACATGTTTATATGATGGTTGAGTATACAAAAATAACATATTTATTTTACTACCACCGGATGCGTACATTCACAAGGCGTGCATATAGAAGACTAAAGTCACATAGTATCAATGTTGATGAAGTCGCCAAATACGTCGCACTACTGATTTGAAGAAAAATCGTTTTTAACATTACTAAAAACTATTTCTAAACTTGGTTTCTTAAGTATTATTCTTAAGAAATATTGTTACGAGGTCATTGATTTGTTTCATCTTTAGTAGCCACTCTGCAAACCGTTTCGACCGATTTTTTTTGTATGAAAGACATATTAGAATATTTTGCATGTCTTTCCTATGATCTATTATGTAGCTAAATAACCTTAAAAGTGCATATCGTTTAAATTCGAAAGATTAAACTAATGACTTATTAAAAGACTTGAAGTATGCTATACAAACCGCATAGTGTGTAGAACCAGTGGTTTGAATATCGGGATAATGTAGAGGAGTTTTAAAAAATTGCCAGAAATAATATGTAAAAGTAAATCAAGTTCCAAAAACTTGGAGTTGCACCTTTTCTAGCTTATTCGCCATTAAAATATATCGTTATCAAAATGGGAAAGCTGAACACACGAATGGACAATAGATACACTATGAATTGTGCTTGCAAAGCATAAAAATATGTTTGTCATGTGGATAGATGTATGGCTTGAGCTGGTAAGTGATCCAAATCCTTTGTTTTCGTGCTACCCATGCAGAACAAATTATAATGCAAAGGAGATTGTGTTTCCAATATATATTACACAACTATAATATTGAATAATTTAATTGTACTTACCATTCAAAAATTTGACACTACTTCTGTTTTTGTATAGAGGGCCACTATGCACTTCGAGGCAAAATTTTGACTATAAAGTTTACCACAAACATTGAGTTATATGTCACCAAAATAGTATTGTTGGAAAGATGTTTCAAATATAAATATAATGGTATGGGTGTGTTCTAATATACAACATAATAATCATTCTCCTGCAAACTTAAGGTCAAAGATGTTACTCGCATATGTCATATTTTATTAATCTTAACATGTATAATAGTTGTATAAATGAATTATTTACACATAATGTGACGGCTATTGAACCACATTTGTATTCCTCTTACGGTTTCACCTATTTCAGATGATGCCTCGCATTTGAAAGGGCCACCATGCTAGTTTCCTAATACAACAGGAGCACATGAATTTCCGATCAATCTTTGCATATTACATTTTCCTAGAATCTACTACCGTCCTACTGCCTCCGGGCTGTGTGTGTCAAGAGCGTGACACATCTACGTCCCGCCGTCGTCGAGCTCGGCTCAGTTGACGTGCATCTCTCCCCGCTTCGGCCGGCCAAGTGCCATCTGCCGCCGGCGTGGCCGCGAGCAGCTGCGAGCTCCCGCGTGAGCTCGACGGCCTCGCACTCCACCTCGCCGAGCTGCGCGCAGAGCCGCTCCTCGGCCTCCTCCGCCGCCTTGGCGCGCAGCCGCGCGGCCTCCAGCTCTGTGTTGGAAATAAGCACGATTGGATCATGTGTGTGGATCGTGTGTACTCTGAGGATCACGAACTCCCTTCAAAAAAAAAAAAAATGACTCGAGTAGTATAGGGATTAGTTTCCTACTCCTACTAGGTTAGCTTGATCCAGCGCTGCTATATATATGTGTAAAGACCCCCGTGTAATCTTGTACCGATTTGAGAGAAGAAATAAAGAAAGGAGAGAGAGAGGTGCGATACGCACCTCTAGCAATCAAATCGAGTATCCCAGCATATTGTGTATTCCTGTGTTGCGTGTGTTGAGCGAGTAGTACTAGTTTCATCAAAGGAATCGATCAGCTAGCATCAACGTGTGCATCCCGCGTCTCGCCGGAGTTTTCGTCGTCGTCGTCGCCGGAAAGTACACGGCGGGCGTCGGGAGATCAGGGCCAAAGCCAACAAGTGGTATCAGAGCCTAGGTCGAGATGTCAAGCGACGACGAGGAAACGAAGAAGGAAAAGGAGAAGGCGGCGGCGCAGGCGAAAGCGCTGGTGGCATCCGAAGGTAGCGGCAAGCCGCTCATGATGATGTCAAGAACAAGTTATGTGGCGATTCAGTATCCAATGCTGAACGACACAAACTATGTGGTTTGGGCCACGAAGATGAAGTTTATCCTCCGCAATCTCCGAGTCTGGAAGGCTATCAAAGGCGATGTTGCGGTGGACGACGAGGTTGACGAGGGTGCCATGGCTGCTCTCTCGCAGTCCGTACCAGATTCCATGGTGATGACTCTTGCCAACTACGAGACGGCGAGGAAAGCGTGGGAAGCAATACGGGAGATGCGAGTCGGCGAAGATAAGGTGAAGCGTGCCGTGCACAAGTGCTTAAGAGGCAGCTTAACAAGTTGGAGATGTCCAAAGGAGAAACGATCGCCGAGTATTCCGAGAAGCTAATAAACTTGGCAAGTGAGATTAAATCCCTCGGAGGATCCGTCACGGATACAGATATCGTCGAGAAGCTGTTTTCATCGGTCACCGATGAATTCACGAATATTATCGGGACGATCGAGCAGTTCAGCGATGTCACAAAGATGACGGTGCCTGAAGCGATCGGAAGATTGAGGACACACGAAGAGAATCAGAAGGGAAGGAAAGAGTCCAAGGACAACGGTGAGAAACTTTTGTATTCTCAAGCTGATCTTGAAGCTCGACTTTCTAAAGAGCGGAAGAAAATGAAGGATAAGCAACGCCCAGCGAAAAAGTACATCGCTGAGCTGGACGATGATGAGCAAGAAGACGATGAAGAAGATGAGGACGACGACGACACTCCGCCGAGGAGGAAGAAGTTTGACATAAAGAAAGTAAGATGTCATAACTGTCGTGAACTCGGGCACTTCAAGTCTGATTGCCGGAAACCATCGAAGCAAAGGGCTCTCATGGCCGAGGAAGGAGATGATAGTCCGATGCACTTGTTGTGCGAACTGGTAGACGAGGATGATCCAGTTCTTCAAGCGGTGGCTAAAGAAACTGACACGCTTGTGGAAGAGAAAGTTTGCCTTCAAGTTTCGCAAACTCATGTTGATGCTACTGACACAGGAGGTGATTCAAAAACTCATGCCGATAGTACTGGTATGAAGGCGTACATGGCGCCAGAAGTCCATGATGTGCGGCGTATTGTCGCGTCACAGGAAAAAGAAGTGAAGGCGTACGTGGCGCCAGAAGTCCATGAAATGCAGCGCATCGTGGCGTCGCAGGGTAAAGTGAGGCGCGTTGTTGCGTCATGGGGCAAACCAGCCGTTACGGAAGAAAGAAGCAGCGTGCTAGGTGGTGGTTCAGAAAGCAGCGCTGCAGGAGAGAGGCGCAAGGTCGTGTGGCAGAAAAGAATCTCGTCCACACCTCCACCCGCAGAAGAAGCAATCGGCTCAGGCGTTGCAAAAGTTGCTACAAGCAGTGCACCTGAAAGCAATAGGAGTACGTTTGCAAGTAGTACAGCAGCATCGCCAGAAAGGTCCGCCTCACCTGCTACGGGCGCGTGGCCAGCATGCAAAGAAGGTGGGCATTGCCCATGTCCAGCAATAGATGGACTTGGTGCCGGCAGCCCAGCAAGAAGGCCGGCTCGGCCTGAACCAGAAGCTCCACTAGGAGGCCTTTCACGTGGTGCAGGATGGCCGGAAGTAGGTTCGCCGGGAGGCCCAGCACAGGACGCCTCTCCAGCGTCCAGAGACTCCAAAGGGACAGAAAAGAGCAGCCCAGCTCGGGCTGCATCAACACTAGGAAGGCCAGAAGACCAAGCGCGTGCAGACGCAGAATTACTTGAAATTGGCGCGTCGTCGGGCGCAGAAGAGTATGTCGCACCGCCTCCGATAGCATCGGAGCCGATGCAGCTACGACCGACGCCAACATGCATACAACGCGTGTTGGATTGCTATCCGAAGAAGGACGACCCGGTAAAGATGGAGCACGAAAAGCAATGTTTGCTCACGAGGAACCGGCGAAATTTGAAGACACAGATACGATGGAGTATTGGCGTCAAGCATTGTCGTTGGCAGAAGAGCGACAAGATGAAGGTGCGGTGCATCTTGCGCGGCTACATTTGTTCAAGATAATTATTCCGGAGATGAAGCCGATAAAGTACACGAAAGATTGCTTCAAGAGCACCGAAGCAAAGATGATGTTTGAAGATGTCGACAAAAAGGATTGTTGTCGTCAAAGTGTTGATGAATCAACAAAAGCAACGTCGATGTCATGGATGCCAGAAGGAGCGACGAAAGCAGTGTCGATGAAGAAGGCTGAAGCGGCGAAAGTAATGCTGAGGATAACTCCTACGCAAAGTAATTGGCGTATTTGGGACCCAGGTAGAAGTAAAGCACACATCGTGCTTAGGTGGGCGAATGTTGGAAATAAGCACGATTGGATCATGTGTGTGGACCGTGTACGAGTTGTATACGAACATGACTCTGAGTAGTATAGGGATTAGTTTCCTACTCCTACTAGGTTAGCTTGATCCAGCGCTGCTATATATATGTGTAAAGACCCCCGTGTAATCTTGTACCGATTTGAGAGAAGAAATAAAGAAAGGAGAGAGGTGCGATATGCACCTCTAGCAATCAAATCGAGTATCCCAGCATATTGTGTATTCCTGTGTTGCGTGCGTTGAGCGAGTAGTACTAGTTTCATCAAAGGAATCGATCAGCTAGCATCAACGTGTGCATCCCGCGTCTCGCCGGAGTTTTCGTCGTCGTCGTCGCCGGAAAGTACACGGCGGGCGTCGGGAGATCAGGGCCAAAGCCAACACTCTGCCCGCAGCGCGGCAACCTCCCGCTCCAGCTCGGCGTTCCGCCTGCACGGCGGCGCTCTCCGCGTGGGCGCCGGCGCCACAACGGCCTTCTTGTTGCTCCTCCAGCTGCCCGAGGCCGGCGCCGCGATTGCAATGGCGATAGACGGAGCCATAGATCGAAATCGAAGCACGGAGAGTTCGGTCGAGTGGAGTAGTGGTACCACAGCAGGAACAGAGTCGGATGATTGCTTGACTCTGGTTGTTGAGAATGCTCTAGCTAGCTGCAGGGCTTTTATGGGCGGGTGGGAGAGCTGGGAAGGCGTCCAGGTTCGGTGTACCTGGGACATGAGGACGGGAAGCGGCGACATGTGCACCAAGCAGTGAACGGTGGTGACGCGGGAGGTGAGCGAATCTTGCCTCTCTGGAATATCGAGGAAACGGGGTGAGGTGAAGATTGTGGACGAGGTCGATTCGCGGCGGATCGATGCGGGTCAGACTCGGCGACTCGCCGGAGTTCGCCTGGTCGAGACTCGAGAGAAGAGGCGAATTAAGCGAAAAGTCACACTATAGCCCGCATAAATGTAGCCCGGTTTATGAATTTTTCTAAAATCATCATTTAAATTTAAAAAATTCCGGGAAAACTCCTTAATGTTGATAATGACATGTTCTACGTTTCTGTAAATTTTCAACTCTAGTTTGTAGTCCAGCCTACACGAAAATAACAAATTCTGACAATTTTGAGAGATTTCCAATTCGTCATTTTTCTCTGTGATATATCACACATTTTGACGATTAATGTGCCCGATGTACCATACATCGAACAAAGCTGTAAATATTGCTGACGGATATAAATGGTACCGTATACTAGCCTAGTACAAATACTATACAAGCTGGCGACAAACATTTCAGATGGGAGCAACAGGCTAGCTTGAATTGCATTAGCAATACCAGGTAAGCATGGCCGCGTAGGAGGCTTGCTTACGGGAAAGCATTGATTTTCTAGTGTTGGTCTTTCCGTTGCATCATATTCCTATGCTTAAGTTAATTCACTCGCATGTGGTTCAACTCCGGTATTGCGCTACATTAACATAGAACATGTGGGGGAAAAGGAAGACAAGAACGCGAGGAGTTTGATTATGATTATATAGTAGTATGTTGTCTGATGGTCATTGGTACAATCTATTGCGGCTTTATTGACCGAAGTGAACCAGTGCCCTAAAAGATCTTGTTCATAAAACTCCATCACCAAATCTCTGGTGTATTTATTTGTATTTCACTCAAATAGTTGAATATGGTGTCCTCATACGCATGCACAAATACTGCTTTCACGAAATTTGTGTTGCCTTTTGGACAGCGCTTGGCCTTTTTTTTCTTTCTCAAACCATGCACGAGCACTGCATAGATTATACGGAGTATTAAAAAAACTAAAGAATAGCCAGAGTTTATAGTGCAACCCCAAGGCAAACAAGAGTGGAAACACCCCAAGCTAAACAAGAATAAAACAACCTACATATTACAGGCTAGCTCAATAGTGGCGGAGCCGGGAGTACAAATTAATTAGTATGTCAATTCAAAATTGTGATTTTAAATACATGTATTTGTACAAAATTGAATTTTTTTCGCATAATGTTTTGCCTATATATGAATTTTTTGCCAAAATGTTGTGTAGCCAATCTGATCGATGAGCATGTTGAGCGGCTTAGCAAGTTTCTCAGAGATCATATTGTTTCTTTCTCTCCAAATGGACCAGGCTATAAGCATCACAAGCGAATTCAATCTCTTTCTTATTTTCATGTTACCAAACTCCTGGTCTGCTGCCACCACTTCTTGAGGGATGAGTCAGTGGCAGGGGTGTGTCATTGTATCTTGCCCCAGCTCAACAAGTTGTTCCAGATGATGTTCACTGACGCGCAAGCTCAACCGATGGAGAGGTGCTGCACATTTTTCGCTTCCATATTGGAGTAAACACATTTTTCATTGTGGGGGAAGGCCTCTTTTAGAGAGACAGTCAGCCGTCCAAACTCTTCCGCTCAAGAAGATCCATATAGCTAATTTGAGTTGTATCGGTGCCCATGCTCTCCCCAAATTGCAGCAGCGGACTCAAAGGGGATCATAGCTTTGAAATGCGCTTGTTACACCGATCTCGCCTAAAGTTTCCCTTTTCCTTCCCATACCACAACCATTTGTCCTCCTCGAGAAGTGAAAGATGAACGGACCAAAGAGTGGTCTTCACGAGGCGGTGGGCGCTGCCGGTGCCTGTCCTCCGTCTTCCAGATGCCGGAAGGGATCGGGGTCGTTCTGATCTGGCCCCAGATCCGATCTGGGCCGCGGGCTCCAACTCGGGCCGGCGATACGGGTGGTCCGGCGGTGGCTTTGGCCACGCCGACCCTTAAGCTGTGCGTTGGTTGACCTCCTCCGGTGCTGCCGTTTCTGCTGGGAGTGGCCTTGCGGCGTCGGGGCTTGCGAGGCTGAAGAATAATGGCGGTGGTCCTTAGTTCTTATTCGCGCCAAGATGAAGATCTACCGGATGTTGGTCCCTATCGAATTTGCTGGACGGTCGTGTTCCGGAAGGCTCCGCCGGCAAACTCCATTGGGCGATTCATGCCTGGAGATTGCTGGATCGGGTGGTATTCGGTCGGACGCACCCATGTTTTTATCTGACCGTTTGGTTTCAGAGGGAGCGCTTTGAAGCTCTGCTGGCTGATAATACTATGGAGCACGCTTTCTCGTTCCATGGTGCTGACGGAGAATGTCATGGAAGGCAGGATCTGGGAACTAGCAATGGTGGTTTGTGTCTTCGTGGCGATGAAGAATTGGCTGGGTGATTCATGACCTTGAGCAGCGGTTTGTAAGTGGGGCGACTGCACAGGAGAAGTCCAAAGTCTTATGCCTCAGGGTGAAGATCCAAGGTCTGGCCTTAATTGGTTGTGCCTGCCAATGTCCTTGTTGGAGGCATTGTTTTGAGTGCGAGGACTTTCTTCAGGGTGAAAACCTATGATTTATTATCGGGTGACGACGGTGCTTGTGCACTGTTTCCTTCATGGAGGCGTCGCTTATGGAGAAGCTGGACTTATGGTGTTGTCTTGGTGGTGTTAGTGCTGCTGTTTCAAGGAATAGATCGCTGCAGCGGGACTTTTGTTTTTTGTAATTCTTCTTTCTATTTTTGGCTGTGTGCATCCGTAATGCCGCTAGGGCAATGCGTTGTTGCAGAGGCTGGGTGTAATTGGTATCTCCGCGATATTATATATACTCTTTATCTAAAAAAACAGATTACAAGAACTTACATGAAAATGTCAATTCTGCAGCGGTGGAGGTGCTGGTGGCGGGGTCGTTCTGCGGCGGTCGTCGGCGGCCGGCCTGGCCCTGGTCTGGGCACCTCGGGCCCAGATGGGCTCGGGCGGGCTCAGATGGGCCTGAGCGGGCCGAGTGCTGCGGCGGCGGGACTCTCCTTTGAGTATTTTTTCACTTTCTTTGATTTTTTTGAAAAACGGTCAAAATGACTGCCATGCATATTCATTGAAACGAGTCTCATTTTTCAAAATTATCGACGTTTCTGTGATATAACCACTACTGGTGTACCTTAAAATGATTTTTAAAAAAAATTTAGAGCAAACTATCACACACTTGTAGTTCAAAATTGAATTACTTTCGGAAAATAGGCATAAAGTCATTTAAATAGGCGAAATTAGGTAGAAACCGAGAAAATTCCTAATATTTCAAGATTATCCATCAAATATGGTCTACTTTGTGTGGAAATTAGATGGTTGCCATTTTCCACCATATTTGTTGTACTTGTTTCACAAAAAATATCATTTTTGACAATTAAAAAATGAAAAATGATATTTATAAACATAATTTGAAAAAACTCAGTTCTGCAACATTGTTTGTCATAACAAGACACACCTATGCGTCAAATATGGGCACATTATCACAAACTATGGCACAGGGATGACAATATGTAGATCATTTGACTCGAAACTTGTACATGTTTATAGATGATTGACCTTTTTGTGAAGAAGTTTTTTGGAAACATTGTCAAAAATCATGTTTATCATTTTTCCTATCAACTAGTACACATAAAGGATTCCATGCCAAAGGATTTCATTTTTTGAGTATTTTTTCACTTTCTTTTATTTTGTTGAAAAAACGGTCAAAATGGCCGTCGTGCCTATTCATTCAAAGGGGTCACATTTTTCAAAACTATCGATGGTTCTGTGATATAACCACTACTGGTGTATCTTAAAATGATTTTTGTAAAATTTTCAGAGCAAACTATCACACACTTGTAGTTCAAAATTGAATTACTTTCGGAAAATAAGCATAAAGTCATTTAAATAAGCGAAATTAGGTAGAAACCGAGAAAATTCCTAATATTGCTAGATTATCAATAAAATATGGCCTACTTTTTGTGAAATTTGGATAGGTGCCATTTTGCACTATATTTGTTGTACTCGTTTCACAAAAAATGTTATTTTTGACAATAGAAAAATGAAAAATGAAATTTATAAACATAATTTGAAAAAACTTAGTTCTGCAACATTGTTTGTAATAACAAGACACACCTATGTGTCAAATATGACCACATTATCACAAACTATGGCACGGGGATGCTCATATCTAGGTCATTTGACTCGAAACTTATACATGTTTATAGATGATAAACCTTTTTGTGAAGAAGTTTTTTGGAAACATTGTCAAAAATCATGTTTATCATTTTTCCTATCAACTAGTACACATAAAAGGATTTCATGCCAAAGGATTTCATTTTTGAGTATTTTTCACTTTCTTTTATTTTTTTGAAAAAAATGGTCAAAATGGCCGTCGTGCCATGATTTGTGATAAAGTGTCCACATTTAACACATAGGTGTGTCTTGGTATGACAAACATTGTTGCCAAAAACAATTTTTAAAATATTATTATAAATATTATTTTCCAATTTTTAAGTGCCAAAAACAACTTTTTAAACAAGAAAGTACCACAAATATGTTGCAAAAAGTCATATACATGAAAAAAAGATGAAATGGATGTCATATTTGGATTCCTCTATTTTTTCTAATCGATTTAGACATTTTATTTGTAAATTTTCAATTTATAGATTTAAAGATATGAATTATTCCATATTAGATGAAAAATAGGGGAAAAGAGCTATGTCTACGACTTACCTATGCCGAGGGCAAAGCCGTCGGCATAGCCCCTGTGCCAAATCTATGCCGACGGCATATCCTATGCCGACGGTTTTGTCGACGGGCTGGCCTTGTCGGGACCTATGCCGACGGCCCCGATAAAAAGCCGTCGGCACAGGGTTTGGCCGTCGGCATAGATCCCCATTCCTGTAGTGTTTGGAGACCAGTTGTTAACAGAGAAATGTTGTGTGAATCTTGTATAGTGGTCTGATGGGGATGCAAATTATTTTGCTTGCAAAGCAAATATCAAGATGCGCCAGCAGCCTAAACCTTATAAGCTCGTATGGCCCTTTTGGTCAATAAGTGTAGCTGCCCGGCATTGAAAATTCAGAATTTTGCAAAGAGTACCGTGACGATCTCCCTGCCATCGGCCACGATAAATAATCAATAGCCATCATTTGTCATAACGTTGATTGTACGATGAAGCCAAACCAAAGTTCGTCGCCGTCGTTTCCACCTTCTCCGCCGGTGAGGCGCGGGTTCCTCCACCTCCGTCAGCTGCTCCGGCAGCGGGAGGGTGGGGAAGCCCGTCTCACGGCGTGTATATAGGGTAGGTCTCGCGTGGTGGCCGGCCAGTGCTGCTTCGGAGGAGGCGGTGGTGCTGGGCGTGGTTTTGCTGTCGGCGTGGCTCTCCTCCGGCGGAGGCGCTCTGTGGAGCACCGCCGTCTCACGCGCGACTTCCGGGAGCCGGGAACTCGGTGGAGTTCCTTCGCTCCGTTCGTTTGGGCCAGATCCGGGCGCGGCGGGTCGTGGCGGCTGGAGAGGAGGTTCCGAGGCGGCGCCTCTGCTGGTGCGAGGCAAGGTGGTGGAGGATCCGTGGCGTGGCCCACGGATCTGGAGCAGGCTGGGCTCGGGGGCCTCCCCCGGCCGATGCATCCTTGGCGGCGTTCCCAAGGCCGGCTCCTCGGAGGCGGCGACAGATGCGGCTCATCAACGCCTGGTGGCTAGGGGCTCTTCTGCTCCACGGGTGTTCGACCTTCACGGCGGTGCTCTTCGTCGTCTCCGGCGTCGTGGGGCTCGTCTGCTGGTCGTGCTAGAGGTTGAAGACGGTGGTTGCGAGGTGTGCTGCCCTCGGTTCTCTCTGATTCTCCGTGTACTTGCTTGTCTGGATGCTGTAATCCTTTGCATATGAATACAAGTTTGTGCATTATCTAAAAAAAAAAAAGTATATATAACTTGTGGCACCGAGCAAACAAGATAAAACGAGCACTAGTCCACCAGGGTAGCAGATTGTGCAAAATGATTTTGCCCCAAAAAATTTATACGAAGTGAAGAGACAACTGGTAGTTTGCAAACATGAATGTTGGCCTTAGCCACTGAAATGGAAGGGAGACAAAGGTGGGCTTGAGAGATGCCAGGAATTCAGTGATCCCATTGCGGGATGCAGTCAGTATAGTAGAAGCAAACAAACCAAAAGCTTGCCATTATTTTCTTTTAATCATTTTGGTGTAGATAACTATGGTGGTGAGAGTGCCGGCTCAGTTCGGGATCCGAGAGAGGAGGTCGGCACATGTGTGATGTTCAGTTCCACCAAGCGGTTCAATAAGTTTACTTTGACGTAACATTAATTAGTTGAGCAAAGGAGTAAGAAATTTCCACATCTCTCTTGTAATACTTATGGCCGGGGAATCTCATATTTCTGTTACATAATTCCCTGTGATGATCAATGTTCTCATTCTGTCATGGAAGTGAAAGTCTTGTGTACTAGCATATGGGAGCTATTATTATATAACTTGGCTATTTCCATTTTCCCATCATCATGCAAGAGCCCGAAGCGGCGCGGCAGAGCGTCAACAATATTTCCGAGAATGACCGGCAGGGTGGGAAGCTACCGGCTCGCATATGCTACTACCTTTCCATCGTGGCAACCAGTCTATTGTAGTTATTAATACATACTACTACCTTTTTCGGCATTAATCAACTAAACTTTCCTTGATTCACCAATTTTATCATCAACAAAAAATTGGAAATGGTAAAAAAATACTTGTTAGGGTTTCTTCTAAGGGCACCTCCAACGGGGTGGAGCAAACGGACACCGAAATTGGTCCGGTTTTGTCCCTTTGGGGGCGGACCGTGGACACATTTTGGGCATTTGTCCGTTTGGAGTGGAGGTGCCCCCAACGGCCTAGCGCAAAATGGCCCCCCGAGTGAGCCCATTTTTTACAATTCACAAATTAATCAATAGCACACAAACATAGTTCGATAGCAAATAGTATCAAATTTATTACAATAAAAAGTTCATGGACTGAAATAAATAGTTCATTCAATAAAATTATTCTGGAGCTGGAGCTGGAGCTGGATGGTTTCCGAAGTGAGCCCACACATGCTCCACCATATCATTCTGGAGCTGGATGTGTGTTTCCTTGTCCTGCATCTCGTCAAGCACATGAATGTACTGCTGGAACGACGCTACCCCTGGGATCGGCTCAATCAACTCACCCTGAAATTCCCATCCTTGATCGAATAGCCTCGCGTCATCCCGCTCATCCTCCACTATCATGTTGTGCATGATTACACAAGCTGTCATGACCTCCCACATCAGCTCCTTGCTCCATGTTCTAGCAGGATGCCGCACAATGGCAAAACGAGACTGGAGCACACCAAATGCTCGCTCCACATCCTTCCGGCAGGCTTCTTGGTGTTGAGCAAACTTCTTGGTCTTCTCGGAGTTAGGCTTCCGGATGGTCTTCACAAAAACTGACCACGAAGGGTAGATGCCATCAGCTAGGTAATAGGGCTTGTTGTATTCATGCCCATTCACCTCATAGTGGACAATTGGAGCCTCTCACTCGACAACCCGGTCGAATACCGTGGACCGATGTAGCACATTGATATCATTGTTGGAGCCGGCCATACCAAAGAATGAGTGCCAAATCCACAGATCCTGGGATGCCACTGCCTCGAGTATGACCGTGCACTCGCCGACATGACCCTGGTATTGTCCCTGCCAAGCAAAGGGACAATTCTTCCACTCCCAATGCATACAATCTATGCATCCAAGCATCCTAGGAAAGCCCCTGCTCTCATTCATCTTCAGAAGACGGGCAGTGTCTGCAAGGTTGGGTTCCCTCAAGTACTCCTCGCCAAACACCTGAACCACAGCTTGGCAGAAACGATACATCGATTTCAGGCAAGTGCTCTCGCTCATGCGCAGATACTCATCAACAAGATCGCCAGCCACTCCATATGCAAGCATCCGGACAGCTGCAGTGCACTTCTGATATGAAGAGAAGCCATACTGACCTGTGGCATCTGGCTTGGCCTCAAAGTAGTCATCATATGCCCTCACCCCTTCCAGCAGACGTATGAACAAGCGCCGGCCCATACGAAAACGGCGACGAAAGACCGAAGCCGGATATGTTGTCTTCACCGGTTGAAGTAGTCCTTCCAAACCTGGAGGTGACCATTCTCTCGTTCACGGTCCAACGCGGGTGCTCGCCCAACGACTGACCCAACATGCCGGGGCACTGCATTCTGGTTGAAGTTGTGGATGAGAGTGGCCGCGGCCACCATGATATCGCTGTCATCGTCGGAAGATTCATCCGATGTATCGATGAAGGTGTGGTAGAAGAACTCATCATCGCTATCCATCTACATGAATAAAATTGTAAGAAAATGCTACATCATTTGCATTCCTTCAAATGCAAAGAATGAGGGCAGCCGGTGTTCATACCTTTGGTCGAACACCTTCGGGGCGGTGGAGTTCGCGGTCGAGTCCGGGGCAGAGGACGAGGGCGGCCGGTGTTGGAGACGAGAGCGAGGACGGCCGCGGCTTCAGCACGGCTCGAGGGCGGCCGGGGCAGAAGAAGATGGAGAATGCGGCCGGTGTTGGAGACGAGGGCGAGGACGGCCGCGGCTTCAGCACGGCTCGAGGGCGGCCGGGGCGGAAGAAGATGGAGAATGCGGCCGGCGACGAGATCCGGCCACGGGGAAGGCTAGACGACGTCGCGGCCGAGGATAGCTCGGTCGCCGAAGGGCAGGTCCAGGGCGGCGGCGGCGGTCGCGGGGCCAAAAAGAGATGGGGAGGTGGGAGGGGAGGGACTGTGTGGCTGGCCCTTGGGCCCGACGCGGACAGGGAGGACAAAGAGGAGGACCGAGAGCCGCCCCAAAGTTTGGCCGCGTTTGGGTCGAAATTCGGTGTCTGGGCGGACACCAGTCTGGATGCGCCAGCCCGTTGGAGCCCCTCTTTTGTCCGTTGGGACAAAATCGGACTGGGCTGGTCTGTATGCGCCAGCCCGTTGGAGGTGCCCTAATTTTAACACTAGTTGTGTCCACGGGTGCACGGTTGAGCCTCTATTACTTTGAAGAAATAGGCTTTCGCCCCGCTATATTAATATAGCAACCACCCGATACAAGATTGATACCACTGCTGGGGCAAAACAGCACAGTCACGTCCAAAAGAAAAGAAAGAGAAAAAAGAGAAGAAAAGAAAGCCGACATAGGCGGATCAACGAAAACAAAAGAGACTCGCAACCGCTGCGTCCTCTCCGGCAAAGTCCCACCACTAAACTAGCACTCTAAATCGCCGCGTACCAAGCAACACCTCCAAGAAGGAAAACAACGACGACGCTGCTGCTGCCCGGACTGAACCTAGGGTTTCCCCGGTACGCTACCGGTAGTGGGGAAGAGGTACACCCGACGCCCTTCAAGAAGGGACAACGACACCCGTAGGCGTCACTGCGTCGGTGTCAGGATGACAGGGATTTCTCCCGACCCCGAAAAACCACATCCTAGGACAAACAGAAGCGCTCCACCCATCTTGCCACCCACCAACAAACGCCACCACGGAATTGAGTCGCCATTGTCGTATCACCAGGCAAGCACTGCACGACCGGTCGAACTGAGAAGAGCCCGCCGTAGACAGAGTGGCAGTACCACAAACACGTGGGAGGGATCGACCTCCACCGCCATAGACGGTAACCGACCGGACGCAACAGACAGGATCACACCAAGCCACATTGGAGCCGGAGGGCGGCCGCAGCACAGCCACCAGGAGGGCTACCTCCACCGCCATCGGCGGGTGCCGACCGGACGCAGTAGCAGAGACACACCAGGCTGGGCAAGCCCGGCCGGTCCCTGAAAGCACTAGTACAGAACGACACATCGGAAACGGGCCAAAAACCCCTTCGGCAACGGAGAAAGGGTCCGTGTCCCCGCCTCTGTCACTGATGTGAAGCCTCACAATGGCAACGGAGATTTTTATCGTTTGCAATAAGTTTAGCAACGGGCATAATATATAACCGTTGCCTTTAGTCTTTACATCAGATACGGAGATTAGTTTTTGACCGTTTGTAATGAGGGCTAAAGGAAACAAAAAAAAGCCGGTGACGCCTGCTGCACCGTCGACGGAGCCCTGTGGTTCCTGCTTGACGGCCGCCGGTTCTTCACCTTCCTCTTCGCCCAGCTTCATTGCGTGGTCTTCTTCTACCTATTTAGTACTGCACAAAAGTCTTGCTCCTGGAGGCGCCGGCTTCAGTGGACCGTGTGGACGGAGCCCCGCTCCTACGTCTTCACGGCCGCCGCATAGTCTCCAGGTTTCCTCCTCGCCCTAAAGGAGATGAAAAAAAATCAAAATGTAAGCTCCTTCATCTCTATACACAAGACATATGCTTCTTCATCGGCATTACAGAAAATATAGAACTAATTACAACTAGAACATAGCCTAAACAATGCCTCATATATAGGTAGATTGGACACACAAATTTCAGGGATGGAGCAAGCGAGCCAAGTAGGATGCACAAGATCGATGTGTATTTGTGCATATCACAAGGATCACTAGCGCCGCCCCCGGATCACACGGTGTCACCTAATTTTAAACATCGGCATAACAGAAACAAAGCTAAAATCAGAGCAAATGCCTACTAAAAACAGAGAAAATCCATGGATAAACAATTAGCTACTTACAACTAGAAAACAGCTAAAATCTATGTGTAAACAATGCCTACTAAAAACAGAGCAAATCTATGGATAAACAATTAGCTACTTACAACTAGAAAACAGCTAAAATCTATGTGTAAACAATGCCTACTAAAAACAGAGCAAATCTATGGATAAACAATTAGCTACTTACAACTAGAAAACAGCTAAAATCTATGTGTAAACAATGCCTACTAAAAACAGAGCAAATCTATGGATAAACAATTAGCTACTTACAACTAGAAAACAGCTAAAATCTATGTGTAAACAATGCCTACTAAAAACAGAGCAAATCTATGGATAAACAATTAGCTACTTACAACTAGAAAACAGCTAAAATCTATGTGTAAACAATGCCTACTAAAAACAGAGCAAATCTATGGATAAACAATTAGCTACTTACAACTAGAAAACAGCTAAAATCTATGTGTAAACAATGCCTACTAAAAACAGAGCAAATCGATGGATAAACAATTAGCTACTTACAACTAGAAAACAGCTAAAATCTATGTGTAAACAATGCTTACTAAAAACAGAGCAAATGTATGGATAAACAATTAGCTACTTACAACTAGAAAACAGCTAAAATCTATGTGTAAACAATGCCTACTAAAAACAGAGCAAATCTATGGATAAACAATTAGCTACTTACAACTAGAAAACAGCTAAAATCTCTGTGTAAACAATGCCTACTAAAAACAGAGCAAATCTATGGATAAACAATTAGCTATTTACAACTAGAAAACAGCTATCCTACTTTACTGGGGTCTTACATTAGGCGAGGCGGGCTCGCTTAGCGTCGCCGCCGGCGACGGAGCTAGCGCCGGCCTCCCCTGGCGGCGCCTTGCCCTCGCCGTGGACCAAAGAGAGGGCTATGGCGGCCCGGAGGTCAGACTGGTAGACCGCCTCCTCGGCGCGTTCGACCTGGGTCGACGCCTCGGAGAGGAGGACCGCCGCCTCCAGATCGGCCTCGCCCTGACGACGCTTGGCGTCCTCGCGCTCGAAATCGGCGCGGGAGAGTTGGCAAGTGATGCATGTGAAATGCATACATGAACTTTGCACTTTATTTACTCATATTCCAATCATATTTGCATCATATAAGGGTTATATCAATGTTTTATCATGATTTTGGAAATATCTTAATGATTTCCTATTTTTATGGAATTAACCCTGCACAGGGAGAAAACCCTATTTCTTTCCTTTTAAGTTTCAGGGACCCAAACGTCGTCTAAATGACCTGCAAATTTACGGGCGTCAATATTTGGAAGGAAGAAGACTTGTGGGCGAAGGAAGCAAACAAACGGAGGTCCGAGGACCAAAAGGGGGTGGCCCACGCGGCCACAGTATCTGGCCGCGTGGGGCCCACTCTTTTGGCCCTCGTGGCTCCGTTGCCGTCGATCTTTCCTCCACCGACTAGGTTTTGACCTAAAAATGCCTATAAAAATAGTCCCCCGAGGAGTTTCGCGAAGAGGCGGCGGAGAAACAGAAAACCACGAAACAGAGAGTCAGAAGGCTGCCGCCGGAGAAGATCGGAGGGGGGAAACGCCGCCGGAGTCACCTCCGCAGGGCTCCACCCCCCTCCGGCGTGTTCATCATCAACATCTACAGCAAGATCATCTCCATCTCCCCACTGTAAACTCTTGGCAAACATGATGTATGATGCAATATACTTTTCCCTTGATCTATTGTGTCTCTCCATCTATGTTTGAGAAGTGATTTGTTCATGGCAATAGTGAAATAGTTCGTTGTTTGGTTGCATACAAGTTTTGTTATCTTTTATGATTGTCTTGATGTACAATATATGAGTGCACGCATATGTTGGGGAATGCATGTAAGGTGATCACCGGTAAGGTAATGGAGTGAGGGTGACTTGGGAGGACATGTAAACCTGAGACCGAATCATGAAGTTACTTTATTGGGGATATATATAGGGGACCTTAGAACTTAAGGCTATGGTGGGACTTCTATGTCTTAATAACTCTTGTGCAGTCATTTACTTGGCCATAAGAACCATCATAAGGGCTTTAGTTCATTTACTTGGCTACACCTATTTATGGCTCCTTCCTAGAAGAAACAATTAAGACTGAAACATGTGCTTCACTAATTGTGACAACCACACGAATGAAATAACAATTGCTAGAACATTTGCTCCTTTGAGATATTTGCTACTTGAGATCTTTGCTACTTGCTACTTTGAGAAACTTGCTTGAGAAAACTGCTGAGAGAAACTTGCTCTAAGAAACTTGCTACTAGATAAACCCATTCCACGTCACTTGCTTCCATTAGTTAGATCCTTTCATATTTATTGCTTTGCATAAAAGGCCATATAAGAGGGTTATAGGGCTTTAGAGAATAGATAGTTTACCTTCAGCTCCTCGTGGGTTCGACACTCAAATACTTATCGAATAGTGCTACAGTGATTCCTTGCTCTTGGGGATTATCAAGTACTTTTCTGGCGCCGTTGCCGGGGAGCGTTGTGCTAAACTTTTATTCTTGTTTGCATTGCATACTAACATATAAATCTAAAACACAAAAAAATTATAAAATGGAAAACAACAAAACAATCCTAGAATTGTATAATATCTATCTTGAGTTAGGACATGATGTGTTTGAGGAGAAAATTAAAATTTATTTGCATAACAATCATGTCTGTGGTAGTACTAATTCTTTTAACAACTTTATTGCTAATACTGAGGAAAACCTTAAGCTTGGGGAAGTTTGTTTTGATGAATATGACATTTTTAATCCCCCTACTATTGAGGATGAAATTGATTGTGAGTTTGATGATCCAATATGCTCATTAGATGATAAGTCTTTATGTGGTGATTCTATTCAAAATCATGTGGGAATGTTTAACTTCAATGCTTGCAACTATTATGAGAGAGGAAGAGATAAGAATCCTCTTTATGTTTCTATGTTATTTAAAATGCAAGCTATTGATCATTATATGCATTGGTTACCTCAAATGGGTTGTTATTTATTCATATATAAAATGCCAATGCATAGGAAAAGAGTTAGACTTAAAAGTTAATGGTTTAATGTTTTGAGGTGTGTTCTCTATGCTTTTATCTCCTATTCAGTTTGGGCACACCTTTATATCTTGAGAACCTGCAAAATAACTTTACCTACTGATTTCTAACAATTGGTTTAAGATTTTCACTCTATATGAAATTTGGGAAAGTAAATGAGAAGGATGAGTAATGGAGAAGTTGGGGTCGACCTTGAACATGTGTTGTTCATGCCAATGGAACCATTGCAAAGTCTCTATCATTTAAACTTTTCCCAAAGCTAAAACCAAATAAAAAGAGTGATAATAGTAATTCGTTGTCTAGTTTTTGACATATCCTGTCTTTATTCTGCATTACTCTCATTACTTGTGTTTTGTGCGGTTCTTTTGATCAAGGAGCATTACACAACCATAGTAACAGTAGCTAATGTTTAAAATCAATTCATGATATGTCTTTGCTGTACCTATGTGGATTTAATTTATGAAGGCACTAACCCCTCTAATCATGTTTATGACGAGTGTTGTGTAAAGAGAATTTTAAGGTGGAAGAATTGAGGGTGATGAACAAGATCAAGAGGGACAAAAACTCAAGCTTGGGGATGAACCCCTAGGCTCACCCTACATATATCAAATAAGTACAAGAATTTAAGCTTGGGGATGCCAAGCCACCTCACTTCAACCATCTTGATACCAAGGATTGGAGGAGATGCTCCAAGAGCTATCCAAGGATGGTGAAGAATATAAGATTGGGGATGTGAAGACAACCCCGCTGGACCTACACACTCTCGGTTTGCACACGTCCAACTTCTGTTTTTCGATCGAAACACTTTATCGCATAAACTTGGAGCGTCTTTTTGTTTGTTTGTTGAGTCTTGTGAGACCACCACATAATAATTGTATATGGGAAAGTTTCTGAAAATTTGGTTTGAAATATGTTGGATGCTATTATCATGATGGGAAAAGGGATGTTTGAGTTGATTTTTAATGATACATATAGTTGCATGATTCATGAGCTTGTTAATGAGTAATAATATGTAAATGCTTTATCAAGAGTTATCACTTATTCATGTTTTGATGCTGAAAGTTATTTCACTTTGTTTAACATGATAAGTTGGTTCTATGGACACTCATGCATGCATCTAGATGGTCAACTTTCTCCCTTTTGCTAGCCCAAACATTCCAACAAGTAAAAACTTGTTTCCAACACCTTCAACCAAAGTTATTCCAGTGAGTCCACCATATCTACCTACTAGCTATATGCTATTCAGAGTATGTTCATCATGATATTTGTGTTATCTATACCTCTGAATGAAAATAATTATGTTAGTGATTGTCATGGGAAAAGTTGGTTATATAGCTCTCTTGAACTTGATGCACATTTTTACTATCATTGCAATAAATAAAACATGACCCATTGTGATTAAGATTATGATGTTAGTGGCTTGATAAATGTCCGAGGTTGGGAGTTAGCCCATATGTGCTGTCACATGCAAAGCTTTCAACATGCTCCGTTTAGTTGATATCATGTGCTTTTGTCTATGGATGCCTATCATGATGGAATGAGGTGGAAATGAAGTAGTTTAAATGAGTTTGTATAAATGGTTAGAGAGACGCCTGGCCGCTAATCTAAGCCATGCATCATTCATGGTGGAAATTTACTTACATGCTATGGTGAACCGTCTATGATGCACCTTATAATAAAAAGCTATTCCAATGGTAAATAAAAAGGGTGTTGAGGTTGTTCATCTTGTTTGTTTGTCTTGTCATTTTGATATGGGCTTGTTCCATATCCTGGGACAAGAGGTACCCCAGTTGACGCTCTTGATGATACTATTATTACTTACAATGATAGAACTTGAACTTGCTTTGTTTCCTAAGTTGAGTAATCATGGTGTAGGTACTTATATTCAAGGGGCATGAGACACCTAACCTTTACTTTATCAAGCACACTACTCATATTTGCTTTCACATTAAACTTTAATCATTGAAGATGCTATGATAGGGGTAATGAGAGCTTGACACCAAGAATTTCACATTGCAATCATTAACTTAATTAGAAGAGTTTGGAGGTTAGATGAAACTTATGCATGCTTTACCTCTACTCACATATACATCTTTCCAAAGTGTCCACCTTTTATATTCAGATTTTCCTCATCACTCTATGACCAATGTAGGATATCCATGCTTATCATTATGCATACATGTGGTCCATATTACTTGCTTCTATGTTACACTTTGTGAGCTATCAATGAACTTCCTTGTCTTGAAAACTTGATATCACTTCATAAACTATCTTGCATATTGCTACTCCTTTGAAGAATGAATCATTTGACTTTATGTAGCAATTGTAATCATCTTTGATATCCATTGTTAGTATTAAATTGCAAAGTCCATGTGAGTTTATCACCTTCATACTCGAGGACGAGCATGGGTTAAGCTTGGGGATGTTGATGCATGTGAAATGCATACATGAACTTTGCACTTTATTTACTCATATTCCAATCATATTTGCATCATATAAGGGTTATATCAATGTTTTATCATGATTTTGGAAATATCTTAATGATTTCCTATTTTTATGGAATTAACCCTGCACAGGCAGAAAACCCTATTTCTTTCCTTTTAAGTTTCAGGGACCCAAACGTCGTCTAAATGACCTGCAAATTTACGGGCGTCAATATTTGGAAGGAAGAAGACTTGTGGGCGAAGGAAGCAAACAAACGGAGGTCCGAGGACCAAAAGGGGGTGGCCCACGCGGCCACAGTACCTGGCCGCGTGGGGCCCACTCTTTTGGCCCTCGTGGCTCCGTTGCCGTCGATCTTTCCTCCACCGACTAGGTTTTGACCTAAAAATGCCTATAAAAATAGTCCCACGAGGAGTTTCGCGAAGAGGCGGCGGAGAAACAGAAAACCACGAAACAGAGAGTCAGAAGGCTGCCGCCGGAGAAGATCGGAGGGGGGAAACGCCGCCGGAGTCACCTCCGGAGGGCTCCACCCCCCCTCCGGCGTGTTCATCATCAACATCTACAGCAAGATCATCTCCATCTCCCCACTGTAAACTCTTGGCAAACATGATGTATGATGCAATATACTTTTCCCTTGATCTATTGTGTCTCTCCATCTATGTTTGAGAAGTGATTTGTTCATGGCAATAGTGAAATAGTTCGTTGTTTGGTTGCATACAAGTTTTGTTATCTTTTATGATTGTCTTGATGTACAATATATGAGTGCACGCATATGTTGGGGAATGCATGTAAGGTGATCACCGGTAAGGTAATGGAGTGAGGGTGACTTGGGAGGACATGTAAACCTGAGACCGAATCATGAAGTTACTTTATTGGGGATATATATAGGGGACCTTAGAACTTAAGGCTATGGTGGGACTTCTATGTCTTAATAACTCTTGTGCAGTCATTTACTTGGCCATAAGAACCATCATAAGGGCTTTAGTTCATTTACTTGGCTACACCTATTTATGGCTCCTTCCTAGAAGAAACAATTAAGACTGAAACATGTGCTTCACTAATTGTGACAACCACACGAATGAAATAACAATTGCTAGAACATTTGCTCCTTTGAGATATTTGCTACTTGAGATCTTTGCTACTTGCTACTTTGAGAAACTTGCTTGAGAAAACTGCTGAGAGAAACTTGCTCTAAGAAACTTGCTACTAGATAAACCCATTCCACGTCACTTGCTTCCATTAGTTAGATCCTTTCATATTTATTGCTTTGCATAAAAGGCCATATAAGAGGGTTATAGGGCTTTAGAGAATAGATAGTTTACCTTCAGCTCCTCGTGGGTTCGACACTCAAATACTTATCGAATAGTGCTACAGTGATTCCTTGCTCTTGGGGATTATCAAGTACTTTTCTGGCGCCGTTGCCGGGGAGCGTTGTGCTAAACTTTTATTCTTGTTTGCATTGCATACTAACATATAAATCTAAAACACAAAAAAATTATAAAATGGAAAACAACAAAACAATCCTAGAATTGTATAATATCTATCTTGAGTTAGGACATGATGTGTTTGAGGAGAAAATTAAAATTTATTTGCATAACAATCATGTCTGTGGTAGTACTAATTCTTTTAACAACTTTATTGCTAATACTGAGGAAAACCTTAAGCTTGGGGAAGTTTGTTTTGATGAATATGACATTTTTAATCCCCCTACTATTGAGGATGAAATTAATTGTGAGTTTGATGATCCAATATGCTCATTAGATGATAAGTCTTTATGTGGTGATTCTATTCAAAATCATGTGGGAATGTTTAACTTCAATGCTTGCAACTATTATGAGAGAGGAAGAGATAAGAATCCTCTTTATGTTTCTATGTTATTTAAAATGCAAGCTATTGATCATTATATGCATTGGTTACCTCAAATGGGTTGTTATTTATTCATATATAAAATGCCAATGCATAGGAAAAGAGTTAGACTTAAAAGTTAATAGTTTAATGTTTTGAGGTGTGTTCTCTATGCTTTTATCTCCTATTCAGTTTGGGCACACCTTTATATCTTGAGAACCTGCAAAATAACTTTACCTACTGATTTCTAACAATTGGTTTAAGATTTTCACTCTATATGAAATTTGGGAAAGTAAATGAGAAGGATGAGTAATGGAGAAGTTGGGGTCGACCTTGAACATGTGTTGTTCATGCCAATGGAACCATTGCAAAGTCTCTATCATTTAAACTTTTCCCAAAGCTAAAACCAAATAAAAAGAGTGATAATAGTAATTCGTTGTCTAGTTTTTGACATATCCTGTCTTTATTCTGCATTACTCTCATTACTTGTGTTTTGTGCGGTTCTTTTGATCAAGGAGCATTACACAACCATAGTAACAGTAGCTAATGTTTAAAATCAATTCATGATATGTCTTTGCTGTACCTATGTGGATTTAATTTATGAAGGCACTAACCCCTCTAATCATGTTTATGACGAGTGTTGTGTAAAGAGAATTTTAAGGTGGAAGAATTGAGGGTGATGAACAAGATCAAGAGGGACAAAAACTCAAGCTTGGGGATGAACCCCTAGGCTCACCCTACATATATCAAATAAGTACAAGAATTTAAGCTTGGGGATGCCAAGCCACCTCACTTCAACCATCTTGATACCAAGGATTGGAGGAGATGCTCCAAGAGCTATCCAAGGATGGTGAAGAATATAAGATTGGGGATGTGAAGACAACCCCGCTGGACCTACACACTCTCGGTTTGCACACGTCCAACTTCTGTTTTTCGATCGAAACACTTTATCGCATAAACTTGGAGCGTCTTTTTGTTTGTTTGTTGAGTCTTGTGAGACCACCACATAATAATTGTATATGGGAAAGTTTCTGAAAATTTGGTTTGAAATATGTTGGATGCTATTATCATGATGGGAAAAGGGATGTTTGAGTTGATTTTTAATGATACATATAGTTGCATGATTCATGAGCTTGTTAATGAGTAATAATATGTAAATGCTTTATCAAGAGTTATCACTTATTCATGTTTTGATGCTGAAAGTTATTTCACTTTGTTTAACATGATAAGTTGGTTCTATGGACACTCATGCATGCATCTAGATGGTCAACTTTCTCCCTTTTGCTAGCCCAAACATTCCAACAAGTAAAAACTTGTTTCCAACACCTTCAACCAAAGTTATTCCAGTGAGTCCACCATATCTACCTACTAGCTATATGCTATTCAGAGTATGTTCATCATGATATTTGTGTTATCTATACCTCTGAATGAAAATAATTATGTTAGTGATTGTCATGGGAAAAGTTGGTTATATAGCTCTCTTGAACTTGATGCACATTTTTACTATCATTGCAATAAATAAAACATGACCCATTGTGATTAAGATTATGATGTTAGTGGCTTGATAAATGTCCGAGGTTGGGAGTTAGCCCATATGTGCTGTCACATGCAAAGCTTTCAACATGCTCCGTTTAGTTGATATCATGTGCTTTTGTCTATGGATGCCTATCATGATGGAATGAGGTGGAAATGAAGTAGTTTAAATGAGTTTGTATAAATGGTTAGAGAGACGCCTGGCCGCTAATCTAAGCCATGCATCATTCATGGTGGAAATTTACTTACATGCTATGGTGAACCGTCTATGATGCACCTTATAATAAAAAGCTATTCCAATGGTAAATAAAAAGGGTGTTGAGGTTGTTCATCTTGTTTGTTTGTCTTGTCATTTTGATATGGGCTTGTTCCATATCCTGGGACAAGAGGTACCCCAGTTGACGCTCTTGATGATACTATTATTACTTACAATGATAGAACTTGAACTTGCTTTGTTTCCTAAGTTGAGTAATCATGGTGTAGGTACTTATATTCAAGGGGCATGAGACACCTAACCTTTACTTTATCAAGCACACTACTCATATTTGCTTTCACATTAAACTTTAATCATTGAAGATGCTATGATAGGGGTAATGAGAGCTTGACACCAAGAATTTCACATTGCAATCATTAACTTAATTAGAAGAGTTTGGAGGTTAGATGAAACTTATGCATGCTTTACCTCTACTCACATATACATCTTTCCAAAGTGTCCACCTTTTATATTCAGATTTTCCTCATCACTCTATGACCAATGTAGGATATCCATGCTTATCATTATGCATACATGTGGTCCATATTACTTGCTTCTATGTTACACTTTGTGAGCTATCAATGAACTTCCTTGTCTTGAAAACTTGATATCATTTCATAAACTATCTTGCATATTGCTACTCCTTTGAAGAATGAATCATTTGACTTTATGTAGCAATTGTAATCATCTTTGATATCCATTGTTAGTATTAAATTGCAAAGTCCATGTGAGTTTATCACCTTCATACTCGAGGACGAGCATGGGTTAAGCTTGGGGATGTTGATGCATGTGAAATGCATACATGAACTTTGCACTTTATTTACTCATATTCCAATCATATTTGCATCATATAAGGGTTATATCAATGTTTTATCATGATTTTGGAAATATCTTAATGATTTCCTATTTTTATGGAATTAACCCTGCACAGGCAGAAAACCCTATTTCTTTCCTTTTAAGTTTCAGGGACCCAAACGTCGTCTAAATGACCTGCAAATTTACGGGCGTCAATATTTGGAAGGAAGAAGACTTGTGGGCGAAGGAAGCAAACAAACGGAGGTCCGAGGACCAAAAGGGGGTGGCCCACGCGGCCACAGTACCTGGCCGCGTGGGGCCCACTCTTTTGGCCCTCGTGGCTCCGTTGCCGTCGATCTTTCCTCCACCGACTAGGTTTTGACCTAAAAATGCCTATAAAAATAGTCCCACGAGGAGTTTCGCGAAGAGGCGGCGGAGAAACAGAAAACCACGAAACAGAGAGTCAGAAGGCTGCCGCCGGAGAAGATCGGAGGGGGGAAACGCCGCCGGAGTCACCTCCGGAGGGCTCCACCCCCCTCCGGCGTGTTCATCATCAACATCTACAGCAAGATCATCTCCATCTCCCCACTGTAAACTCTTGGCAAACATGATGTATGATGCAATATACTTTTCCCTTGATCTATTGTGTCTCTCCATCTATGTTTGAGAAGTGATTTGTTCATGGCAATAGTGAAATAGTTCGTTGTTTGGTTGCATACAAGTTTTGTTATCTTTTATGATTGTCTTGATGTACAATATATGAGTGCACGCATATGTTGGGGAATGCATGTAAGGTGATCACCGGTAAGGTAATGGAGTGAGGGTGACTTGGGAGGACATGTAAACCTGAGACCGAATCATGAAGTTACTTTATTGGGGATATATATAGGGGACCTTAGAACTTAAGGCTATGGTGGGACTTCTATGTCTTAATAACTCTTGTGCAGTCATTTACTTGGCCATAAGAACCATCATAAGGGCTTTAGTTCATTTACTTGGCTACACCTATTTATGGCTCCTTCCTAGAAGAAACAATTAAGACTGAAACATGTGCTTCACTAATTGTGACAACCACACGAATGAAATAACAATTGCTAGAACATTTGCTCCTTTGAGATATTTGCTACTTGAGATCTTTGCTACTTGCTACTTTGAGAAACTTGCTTGAGAAAACTGCTGAGAGAAACTTGCTCTAAGAAACTTGCTACTAGATAAACCCATTCCACGTCACTTGCTTCCATTAGTTAGATCCTTTCATATTTATTGCTTTGCATAAAAGGCCATATAAGAGGGTTATAGGGCTTTAGAGAATAGATAGTTTACCTTCAGCTCCTCGTGGGTTCGACACTCAAATACTTATCGAATAGTGCTACAGTGATTCCTTGCTCTTGGGGATTATCAGCAAGCGATCTCCATATCACGATCCTCCTCCTCTTCCTCTTCCTCTTCCTCCTCGTCGGAGGACGAGGACGAGGAGGAGGAGGAAGACGGATGGCGGCCGGGGTACATCGCCTGGCGGATCTCGCGGTAGCTGCAATGGTGGCCAAATGAGCGGGTGCGGCCGGAGGCTTCGCCGTGCGGACGAGCGCCAAGGCTGCGGGACCGGCCCGCGGGGGCCGGATCGGCGGCGGCCTGTTCCGCAAGCTCGTCCCGCAACACCAGCTGACGCTGCTGCTGCCTGAAGGCCCGGAGGGTGGGGCGGCCACGGCCGCGGCCGCGGCCACGGCCGCGATGGCCGGATCTACCAGCGCCGACGGTGGAAGCCATGCGAGAGAGTGGAGAGAGAGGAGACTGTGCGGCGGCTAGGGTTGGAAGTGAGACAGTGAGAGTGAAGGGCATAGTAGGTTCTTATAGGCCGGCTGTCGGGCTGCTTCTAATGGCAACGGAGATTACGAAACTGTCCGTGTGCGATGAGCACACATCGGTAACGGAGTTAAACCAAACTCCGTTGCCAACATATATTCCACTATTCACCCGTTGCCTTTGTTGTGGGCCTGCTTTACGGCCTAGTGCGGGCACGCGGGGGATGTCGCGATTTACCGTCGCCTAACTCCTGCCGTTGCCATAGAGGGGTATCCGATGTGTCGTTCTGTACTAGTGAAGGGTCTGTGAAGTCTCCGCCACCACGCTGCTGCACGTAGGCCGACGCCGCTGCTACCCACAGATCGGCACCAAAGGCTCGGCCGGACCCAAATGGTCCGCGAAGCTCCCGGCGCCACGCTGCAGAAGACGTGTCGTCGTTGCCGCCACTCCGTCACGAGCATCGCCACCGCAGTCAAACCAGGTAGCCGGGTCGAGCCTGGGCCCACACTAACCCAGATCGGGCCCAAAAGGGCCCAGATCTGGGCCTGCAGGGCCCTGGCCGAATCCTAGCCACCGCACCACCAACTGGCGGCGCCGCCGCTGTGCTCACCTCCGGAAGCAGAGAAGAGCCCGTGTCGCCGACCGCCGTAGCCCGTCGCCGCCACGCCGCCTCCCTGCCGAAGACCGAGCCGCCGCCGCACCGAGGAACACCGACGCCAGAGAGAGCAGAGCCCCGCCTCCACCCATCCCGGCGCGGGGAGGGACAGGCCGGCGCCGCCGGCGCCGCACGGGACGCGCCCGACGGCCGCTGCCGACGGCGGCGACAGGGGATGCGAAGGGGAGGGTCGCGGGCGGGGACGGGCCGAAGCCGCGGCCGGCCGCCGCGGGGGCGGCGCGGCCGCGCGAGGGAGAGGGAGGCGGCGGGGGGGGGGGGGGGGGGGCGGCCGGCGGCGGCGGCGGCTAGCTAGGGTTGGGGTTGGGGTTGGGGTTGGGAGCGTCCAGACGGATGACCCAGGTTCTCAACCTACTCCAGCCTCTATTACTTTTGCCTAGCCTTTCTTAGGCGTTCGACTCAAACAAGTAAATCTTCCGGTAACTACAAGTCAAATCGTGACCAAACTCGTGACATATTTGGCACATATTTCGACAATGGCAAATAAAGTCTTAAGACAACTCCGTCTTTCAAGCGTCTGATACTCTTTCATGCATAGATACAATAGGGTTTTCGGCTCCGCATATTAATTAGGTCTGTCTTCAGTAAAAAAATACCAAAATTTATAATACCAAGTCGATATAATATATTCTAGATCAGCTGAGTAGTTTTTATTTGGTATTGTGAATGTCTAT
This sequence comes from Poa pratensis, assembly GCA_947311845.1. Lineage (NCBI taxonomy): Eukaryota > Viridiplantae > Streptophyta > Magnoliopsida > Poales > Poaceae > Poa > Poa pratensis. Next base: position 13,991,891 of record CAMZMU010000043.1, read on the forward strand.
GTGATTTTTCTTATAAACTTGGACAAGCTTTAAAAAGTTTAACTTAAGACAAATGTAATATGCAAAGTAAAAATGTCATGCGGGAGTGCATAGATGGCATTATTATGTTTTTGTTCTGCTCAGAGTGACAGTTCGCTACTCACTGACGCACACCGTCGCGGCGGATAGAGTTCGCTTGGAGAGGCGCACGCCGCGCCACGGCGAGGCCACCACCACCGTCCACTGCAGCACGCTGCATGCCGGCCATGCTCTCCCTCCTCCCGCCCACGCACCTCCGCGCCGCGCCCTCTGACGCCGCCGCGCCGCCCGGCCGTCATCCTCCCAGTTACTGCCCCCTTCTTCTTCCCTCGCGCCATTTCCTTTCTTTATTTCGTTCGTCTCTGTGCGGGACGCGCGGCGGTCTGTTGTAGTGGCGCGCAGGGCCCCGAGAACAACACGGGAGACTACGCGCGGCTGTAGTGTTTTGTATGAAAATAAGAAAATCAGTGCCCAAATAAATATTTTTAAAATCCTTAGTTGACCATTTTATTCGTACGGAGCACCATCTCGCGGCGGATTGATGCGGGTCAGACTCGGCAACTCGCCGGAGTTCGCCTGGTCGAGAGAAGAGGCGAATTAAGGTGCAAGATCATCTTGACAATTCCCCGAAGAAAATATATCATCTTAATATTAGCGAAGTGTGTCCTTCACTGTTTGTGGTCAAAATGAATTAGAGTGTCATATAGGAAAGAAAAACTTTTCCAGCACCAAATAGGTAATCATATTTTTGAGTAGTGTCAAATAAGCAATTCTCTCTATTTGGTGCTAGAAAAGTTTACATCACAAACATGTTTTTACGATGATTCATGGGCGATGTACCAGACATCGAACAAAGCTGTAAAAATCGATGACGGACACAAAATTGTAACGTAAGTAATGTGTCACGACGCACACGGAATACTCTGTAGATATGCGATTAGGCGCTTTCAATTGATGACTAGTCTAGTGAACACATTTTCTTGCCACGATGTCGTCCTGCTGCACATCAAAGTAGATGGGAGCTTAATCACGCGCATGTTAAAAGGTAACTAACAAGGAATCCGCATCAGTTTTGCTGCAAAATCCAGCTAGCTAGAAGGAAATTCACTACGGGAAACCGCCAAAACGCCGACGGCCGTCCTGTACGCCGACGGCCAAATGTCGGGGCCGTCGGCGTACAGCACGGGCTAGGGCAGACGACGAACAGGCCGTCGGCGTACGAAGCGCCGTCGGCGTAGAATTACATCCCCGACGGCTGCCGTCGGCGTTCTAAATCCCGTCGGCGTACAAAAGGCGACATAACGGAACCGTCCAGCGTCGTTGATACGCCGACGGCTGCCGTCGGCGTTTAGTTGTTTTTTTTAATTTATTTTCGTATATAATATTCATTTATTTATTTCTCTACATAATATTTAATGTAGTTGTAATTTATATATATATTGGACCTATAATTGCCCTCCCAATTTCAGTATCCCACCCCCGTAAAATAACGGTTTGAGTTTTCCGGAACCCAACCCTACAACATATACATGTAAAACAAATAAAAACTTTTCCTGGCTCACTAGAGAGAAAGTTATGCCGGTGATGTCGGTCACACCTAGGAGTAGATTCTTGCACAGGTACAACACACAACACACTTGTATACATATGGTATGTCACAAGCTAGGTTTGGGTGGGGTTCCGACGCTCCGGGGCCCCGCTTCGGTGAAACCCTGAATCCGCTGGAAAAACCCTAACGTTTCCGTCTACCCCCATAGACGTGCGTCGAAAGGGGGTAGCCCAGTGGACTTTTTTGCTTGGTTGTGTTATGTTAGGCCATAGGAACATGAGAAACCAAAGTCTACCCCAAATCGACACACGATTCCATCCGGTTCGCCCGAAAGGGGAGTTTTCACCTCTAAGTGCAGAAACTAACTAGAGAGAGTGAAGCCGGTGATGTCGGTCACACCTAGGAGTAGATTCTTGCACATTTACAACACACAACACACTTGTATACATATGGTATGTCACAAGCTAGGTTTGGGTGGGGTTCCGACGCTCCGGGGCCCCGCTTCGGTGAAACCCTGAATCCGCTGGAAAAACCCTAACGTTTCCGTCTACCCCATAGACGTGCGTCGAAAGGGGTAGCCCAGTGGACTTTTTTGCTTGGTTGTGTTATGTTAGGCCATAGGAACATGAGAAACCAAAGTCTACCCCAAATCGACACACGATTCCATCCGGTTCGCCCGAAAGGGGAGTTTTCACCTCTAAGTGCAGAAACTAACTAGAGAGAGTGAAGCCGGTGATGTCGGTCACACCTAGGAGTAGATTCTTGCACATTTACAACACACAACACACTTGTATACATATGGTATGTCACAAGCTAGGTTTGGGTGGGGTTCCGACGCTCCGGGGCCCCGCTTCGGTGAAACCCTGAATCCGCTGGAAAAACCCTAACGTTTCCGTCTACCCCCATAGACGTGCGTCGAAAGGGGGTAGCCCAGTGGACTTTTTTGCTTGGTTGTGTTATGTTAGGCCATAGGAACATGAGAAACCAAAGTCTACCCCAAATCGACACACGATTCCATCCGGTTCGCCCGAAAGGGGAGTTTTCACCTCTAAATGCAGAAACTAACTAGAGAGAGTGAAGCCGGTGATGTCGGTCACACCTAGGAGTAGATTCTTGCACATTTACAACACACAACACACTTGTATACATATGGTATGTCACAAGCTAGGTTTGGGTGGGGTTCCGACGCTCCGGGGCCCCGCTTCGGTGAAACCCTGAATCCGCTGGAAAAACCCTAACGTTTCCGTCTACCCCCATAGACGTGCGTCGAAAGGGGGTAGCCCAGTGGACTTTTTTGCTTGGTTGTGTTATGTTAGGCCATAGGAACATGAGAAACCAAAGTCTACCCCAAATCGACACACGATTCCATCCGGTTCGCCCGAAAGGGGAGTTTTCACCTCTAAGTGCAGAAACTAACTAGAGAGAGTGAAGCCGGTGATGTCGGTCACACCTAGGAGTAGATTCTTGCACATTTACAACACACAACACACTTGTATACATATGGTATGTCACAAGCTAGGTTTGGGTGGGGTTCCGACGCTCCGGGGCCCCGCTTCGGTGAAACCCTGAATCCGCTGGAAAAACCCTAACGTTTCCGTCTACCCCCATAGACGTGCGTCGAAAGGGGGTAGCCCAGTGGACTTTTTTGCTTGGTTGTGTTATGTTAGGCCATAGGAACATGAGAAACCAAAGTCTACCCCAAATCGACACACGATTCCATCCGGTTCGCCCGAAAGGGGAGTTTTCACCTCTAAGTGCAGAAACTAACTAGAGAGAGTGAAGCCGGTGATGTCGGTCACACCTAGGAGTAGATTCTTGCACATTTACAACACACAACACACTTGTATACATATGGTATGTCACAAGCTAGGTTTGGGTGGGGTTCCGACGCTCCGGGGCCCCGCTTCGGTGAAACCCTGAATCCGCTGGAAAAACCCTAACGTTTCCGTCTACCCCCATAGACGTGCGTCGAAAGGGGGTAGCCCAGTGGACTTTTTTGCTTGGTTGTGTTATGTTAGGCCATAGGAACATGAGAAACCAAAGTCTACCCCAAATCGACACACGATTCCATCCGGTTCGCCCGAAAGGGGAGTTTTCACCTCTAAGTGCAGAAACTAACTAGAGAGAGTGAAGCCGGTGATGTCGGTCACACCTAGGAGTAGATTCTTGCACATTTACAACACACAACACACTTGTATACATATGGTATGTCACAAGCTAGGTTTGGGTGGGGTTCCGACGCTCCGGGGCCCCGCTTCGGTGAAACCCTGAATCCGCTGGAAAAACCCTAACGTTTCCGTCTACCCCCATAGACGTGCGTCGAAAGGGGGTAGCCCAGTGGACTTTTTTGCTTGGTTGTGTTATGTTAGGCCATAGGAACATGAGAAACCAAAGTCTACCCCAAATCGACACACGATTCCATCCGGTTCGCCCGAAAGGGGAGTTTTCACCTCTAAGTGCAGAAACTAACTAGAGAGAGTGAAGCCGGTGATGTCGGTCACACCTAGGAGTAGATTCTTGCACATTTACAACACACAACACACTTGTATACATATGGTATGTCACAAGCTAGGTTTGGGTGGGGTTCCGACGCTCCGGGGCCCCGCTTCGGTGAAACCCTGAATCCGCTGGAAAAACCCTAACGTTTCCGTCTACCCCCATAGACGTGCGTCGAAAGGGGGTAGCCCAGTGGACTTTTTTGCTTGGTTGTGTTATGTTAGGCCATAGGAACATGAGAAACCAAAGTCTACCCCAAATCGACACACGATTCCATCCGGTTCGCCCGAAAGGGGAGTTTTCACCTCTAAGTGCAGAAACTAACTAGAGAGAGTGAAGCCGGTGATGTCGGTCACACCTAGGAGTAGATTCTTGCACATTTACAACACACAACACACTTGTATACATATGGTATGTCACAAGCTAGGTTTGGGTGGGGTTCCGACGCTCCGGGGCCCCGCTTCGGTGAAACCCTGAATCCGCTGGAAAAACCCTAACGTTTCCGTCTACCCCCATAGACGTGCGTCGAAAGGGGGTAGCCCAGTGGACTTTTTTGCTTGGTTGTGTTATGCTAGGCCATAGGAACATGAGAAACCAAAGTCTACCCCAAATCGACACACGATTCCATCCGGTTCGCCCGAAAGGGGAGTTTTCACCTCTAAGTGCAGAAACTAACTAGAGAGAGTGAAGCCGGTGATGTCGGTCACACCTAGGAGTAGATTCTTGCACATTTACAACACACAACACACTTGTATACATATGGTATGTCACAAGCTAGGTTTGGGTGGGGTTCCGACGCTCCGGGGCCCCGCTTCGGTGAAACCCTGAATCCGCTGGAAAAACCCTAACGTTTCCGTCTACCCCCATAGACGTGCGTCGAAAGGGGGTAGCCCAGTGGACTTTTTTGCTTGGTTGTGTTATGTTAGGCCATAGGAACATGAGAAACCAAAGTCTACCCCAAATCGACACACGATTCCATCCGGTTCGCCCGAAAGGGGAGTTTTCACCTCTAAGTGCAGAAACTAACTAGAGAGAGTGAAGCCGGTGATGTCGGTCACACCTAGGAGTAGATTCTTGCACATTTACAACACACAACACACTTGTATACATATGGTATGTCACAAGCTAGGTTTGGGTGGGGTTCCGACGCTCCGGGGCCCCGCTTCGGTGAAACCCTGAATCCGCTGGAAAAACCTGTCGGCGTTGGCTCTCTCCTCTCTCTACTAAATTAGGGAATATATTGAGTAAAAAAAAAAGAGGATACGCCGACGGCATTGCCGTCGGCGTAGTATTATCCACTTAACCCACCCACCACTACGCCGACGGCTGCCGTCGGCGTAGGTTTACCTTATCCATTTTTTTAGGTCGCACCCGCACCCGCACCTAGCCAGCCACCCATTTTCTCCATCGCACCCATCCTCTCGCCGCCGCCATCCCCAGTGCGTCGTCCTCCTCCGCCGGCCGCGCCCGCCACGCCGCCCATCTCCCCTCCCCAGGATCCGCCGCTCCCCTCCCCAGCTCGCCTCCCCAGCTCCCCTCCCCAGCTCGCGGCCGTGCTCCCCCTCCCCAGGATCCGCCGCGGCCGTGTCCCCTCCCCAGCTCGCGGCCGTGCTCCCCTCCCCAGCTCGCGGCCGTGTCCCACGCCGGACGCATCGAGCTCGGCGGCGACCTCCTCCACGCCGGCCGCGCCTCACGCCCCCACCTCGCACCTCCTCCACGCCGGACGCATCGAGCTCGGCGGCGACCTCCACGCCGGCCACACCTCACGCCCCCACCCCGCACCTCCTCCACGCCGGACGGCCAGCTCGCGGTCCTCCACCGGCCCCTACGCACTGCTCCCCCTCCCCAGCGCCGCGGCCTGTGCAACCGCAGGTGAGACAGTGGCATGTCAGCACGATGTAGAGGTGATGGGAGCAAGTTAGTATTTTGGAGCAAATTAGTATGGTAGAGCATGTTAGCATAATTTTGAGGTGAGAGCAAATGTTGCTAGTTAGATGTTCATCATTTTATTTCGTTTGCATGGCATTAGTTGTAGTTGATTTAGTTCTAGCTAAATGTATAGTCTGTTCTTTTTTTTTATCTATGCTTCCTTGACTAACCCTGTATCAAATGCTTTTACTTAACTAAGTATCATGTCGGAGCCGGAGCGAAAGTTTCGTGGTGTTCACCGGAGACCCACGAAGATCCCGACTTGGGCAGCTCAGATCACAGTGGATCACAGGAAGATCCAGCTTGGTACTTTCAGGTGCCCGTGGCAGGCGGCCCGCGCCTACGACTGCGCGGCGGTCCAGCACTTTGGGGCGAGAGCGATCCTCAACTTTGAGGATGAGCGGAGCGCGGCGCACATGTTAGCGCCAGATGGCATGAGGATCGCGACGAAGGCCGAGGAGAGGGAGCACCGGCAGGCAGAGAGGCTGCTCAGGGCGCGCCACCAGCGCGAGGATGACCCCTTGGTCAAGGATCTCCTCCTTGATCCCCAGGTGATGGCGGTCCAGTACCAGGTCTTGAGCGAGAGCCGGCAGCAGCGCGGGCAGGGCGAGGCCGGCCCCTCCGGCACGCAGCAGCAGGGCGAGGACTCTAGCAGCAGCCTGTCCTCTTGTTGGGGCCGCTTGGACGACGTCACTGACACCGGCGCGAGTCGAGTTTAGGATGTCTATCATCCTACCTGTCGTACTACTAGACTTATCTTGCTACCTGTTGTACTGCTAGACTTATCATACATGCTACCTATGTATTATTGTGCTACTTGTCTATATGTGTTATGTTAGCTAATATGGTTACATCGTTCTATGGTTTATTCTGTTTTATGTTTAATTATTAGGTAAAATGGAGGGATATTTGCTTATATATTTCGATTGTTTGTACTTTTCAGATGACGTAGCTTCCTCTCGGCCTTCTCCGGCCACCGATCACGCTTCGAGGGTATAAATCTTTCGCCTCTCTTGCTGCATAGGTTTATTTTGGTCTAGATCACCAAGTCAGTCGCGTAACCCGAGTCAGATCCCATCCGGAAGGGTTACAAATTTATAAATATGCAGGATTGTCCATCTTTGCATATTTATAACCGTAACACTTCCGGGTTGTCCTGTTGGACAGTCCGAGTACGTGTAGATCGGGTCGTGTTCCACGTTCTACCCCTTCCTGAGACGGAATTTCGGCAGCACCTCCCTGTTGTTCTTCGGATGCACACCCTCTCGGCTTGACAAGCTCGAGACGTGTATTCTGAAGAACAGCGGGGAGGTGCTGCCGAAATTCCGTCTCGGGTCGGGGTAGAACATGGGACACGACTCGATCTACACGTACTCGGGCGGGATAGGCCCCTACCTATTAGAAGTGTATGTGAACCCTTGCATGTTGTAAAAGATAAAATTTGGCCGTAATAAAATGGTGACATTGCATGCAAGAAAATAAAAATATGATGCATTTAATTTCATGTTATTATTATTTGGCTCACAGTAAAGCAGCAGAGGATGGCAGATAATGGGTGGATGTACAGTGGCCGAATTAGTTTGGTTGACAAAACAGATGAGTGGGTATGGAAGACGCATTTGTTAGTGAAGGAGTTAGCGCGTAAGGGTTCAGAGTCAGGCGCTCGTGGACAGTGCCCTTGCCCTCGTTGCAAGTTTCGTACACGTCAGGGAAAGGATGATATGATTAAACACCTCTTCTCTCGTGGGTATATGCCGAACTTCGTGACGACAGTCAACTTTGATGAGTACGAGCGCGAGAGTGGCAGGGTGATGCGGCAGCGGATCAATGGCAATGAAGATGATGGGATTAGAAACTGGCTAGATGATCTCCGTGCTGGCGACATGCCAGATTCGCCACCATCACAGGAGGAACCGGAGGAACCTCCAGAACCGGAGGAACCGCGTGAACCGGAGGACCCAGAGCCAACCGCGAAGGCCTTCTTTGCTATGATGGCCTCGTCTCAGAGGCCTCTGTACGAGGGTGCAAAAGTTTCTCAGCTCGATGCCATCTCGCAAGCACTAGCCAACAAGCTCCAGTATGGCAGCACCCGTTCATGCTTTGAAGCGCATCTGCAAACAACTGGTAACCTGTTGCCTGAAGGGCATTGTCTGCCTCAAAGCATGTACGAAACGAAGAAAATCCTGCGAGATCTCAGCATGGATTATCAGAAGATAGATTGTTGTCCAAAAGGATGCCTTTTGTTTTGGAAACAGTTTGCCAATGACAAGTACTGTATCTTGTGTAAGGCCTCTAGGTATCATGTGGTAAAAGGACCCGATGGTACGAAGACGCAGTCAAATGTCGCCATTAAGATTCTTCGTTACCTCCCATTCATACAAAGAATCAAGCGGCTTTACATGAACAAAGAGACTGCCACACAGATGCAATGGCACAAAACGGGGAAGAGATACAAGGATGAGCACGACCGGGAATTGATGGGACATCCATCTGATGGTACGGCATGGAAGAACTTTGATGCGAACCACCCCGATGAGGCAGCAGATGCTCGAAACGTGAGAATCGCGATAGCAACCGATGGATTCAATCCATATGGTTTGTCGACTACCGCGTACAGCTGCTGGCCCGTGTTTGTTATTCCGCTCAATCTCCCTCCTGGAGCCCTAATGCAAAAGAAGACCATGTTCCTCTCGCTGATCATTCCAGGTCCTGAATATCCGGGGAAGAATTTAAGTATGTACATGCAGCCAATTGTGGATGATCTGAACCACTCTTGGCACCACGGGACGTTGACATATGATCGTGCATCGAAGACAAACTTCTTGATGAAAGTTTGGTATCACAATTCCATGCATGACATGCCCGGGTACGCCCTATTCTGCGGATGGTGTACAGCTGGTAAGTGGCCATGCCCAGTGTGCAGGAACCGACTTGAGTTCATGTGGCTAACGGCGGGACGGAAGTATTCCGCGTTTGACACACATCGAAAGTTCCTCAAAAGAGGGCATCCGTTTAGAGAAGACAAAAAGAACTTCAAGAAGGGCAGAGTTGAGCATGAAGAAAAAGCGATACCAACTTTCGATGGTGCAGCTGTTGACGCCGAGCTAAGTGCTCTCGTGCCTGCTGGGAGAAAAGGCCCACGATATGTGGGATATGGTGTGTCGCACAACTGGACTCACGTGGCAGGCTTGACGCAACTCGAATATTACAAGGACCTCGAACTTCCCCATAGCATCGATGTGATGCACACCGAAAAGAATGTTGGAGAGTCCCTCTTTCACACAATCCTGAACATTACCCCGAAGTCGAAGGATAATGTTAAGGCTAGAGTTGATGTTAAGAAGCTCTGTGATAGGGAGAGAATGCACATGAAGCCTCCTGAAGGCCGTCAAAAGAACTGGTTCAAGCCGCATGCTGACTTCTGCCTTAATAGTATGCAAAGGTCTGAGGCATTCCATTGGCTCAAATTCGTCGTGATGTTCCCTGATGGCTATTGTTCGAATATAAGTAAGGGAGTCAATATACAAACGGCAAAAGTCACCGGGCTCAAGAGTCACGACTATCATATATGGATTGAGCGGCTGCTACCGGTGATGGTTCGAGGGTATCTCCCCGACCGTGTCTGGCGAGTGCTCGCGGAGTTGAGCCATTTCTTCCGCACGCTCTGTGCTAAGCAAGTATGTCCCCTGATTATTCAGAAGCTGCATGAACTAGTGCCGGAGTTGCTGTGCAACTTAGAGACGATATTTCCGCCAGGCTTCTTCACTCCGATGGCACATCTTGTTGTGCATCTTGCGAATGAGGTACTCTTGGGTGGACCGGTGCAGTTTCGTTGGCAGTTTTGTATTGAGAGAGAGTTTAAGTATATTCGAACCAAATGTGGAAACAAAAATAAGATTGAGTCATCCATAGCCGAGGCAACTATCCTTCAGGAGATGGCAGACGCCAGGCTAACGTACTACCCCGATGATGTTCCCACTATGCATAACCAGGCCTCTCGGTACAATGTCGACGAGCCCAAGCGAGACCCCAAGCTCGTCCTCTTCCAGTGTCCCGGTGGCAAGAGCGGTGGCCAACAAGGTATAACTTGACCAATGATGAGCTGGAGTGCATAATGCTCTATGTGCTTATGAACATGAAGGAAGTGACCCACGACGAGCAGGGAGAAGAGGGCAGTTTCCTTAGGTAAAATGGGGAACAAATTACTTTGCAACTACTATCATGATTTCGTTCTAATACGTATTTTCTCCTTTCAGTCAATTCACGGATGAAATGTGGTCGGGAACATCAGATGGACCCAATGAAGCCGCGTTGGACACTCTTTTGAAAGAGCCTGCCCCCGGAAAGAAAAAATTCACGGTTTGGTTCAGGGAAAAGGTAATTTCAAACCTGTCCCTTCTACCTTGCAATTCGTGTATTATCCCTCTTACTAATGCACAAAACAATTTGTACTTGTAGGGAGCTGATCCCAACGTTGTGATGTCAGATGAGTTGAGATGTGTCTCCCAAGGTTGTAACCGTAGAGTCGAGAAGTATGATGTGAATGGGTACCGCTTCCATACAGAGCATCACCAGAACAGTCGGCCTAATGCAAAGACTATAAATACCGGGGTCTTCACCAAAGGAGCCGGTAATTATGATTACTACGGAAGGTTACAGAACGTATATGAGCTGACGTTCAATAACACGAACATATCACTCAAGCTTGTTGTGTTCAAATGCCACTGGTTCGACCCTGAGCATGGAACCAAAAGTACCCTTCCATTGGGTTAGTTGAAGTTAAGCCTTCAACCACCTACAATGGATCCGATGTCTTTGTTGTGGCTCACCAAGCCTTTCAAGTTTATTATTTGCCCTACCCATGCAAGAAAGAGGGACTCATTGGTTGGGAAGTCGTGTTCCATGTATCGCCACGTGGTAAGCTACCCATGCCCTCCGAAGACGATTACAACAACATTGACCCTAAAACATACGAGGGGATTTTCTATCAAGAGGAACAAACCTTTGGGGACTTTGGCATACAAGGTCTTGAGGACCGCGAGGACAATGCACAAACAGGTGGTGACGTAGTGGTGAATCTAAAGGATATAGATATGCTCAACAAGTTACAGAGTGATAGTGATGACGATGATGAGCCTCCACCGTGCGAGGAGGTTCCAATATACAACACTCGTGATAGTGATGTTGATAGTGATGATGACAACCCAGGACTTAACTATGAGAGTGATGATTAGGGGTGAGGGTCTTTTATGTCCTTTTGCGTACTATTTACTTTTCAACATGCTTCTTCTTAATTGCATTACGTCTTTATTCTTATTTACTACATTTTTCAACATGCTTACAAGTTTATCCTTTCTCAATGCAGGTGATTGACCAAGATGTGCCAAGGCAAGGAATCATCGGCCTCGGGCTCTCGGGAGGTGTAGGATGTGTTCGGGTGTAGCGTGTGTGAATTCGAACTTGTTTGGAGTTTGTATGAATGCTTGGATGAATTTGAATCATGTTTGTGTCATTTGGATATGTATGTGATGTTTTATTTGATGTTTCTGTGATGTTTTATAATTTGTGCAATTTTAATTGTATTTAAAATGCGCCAGAAACCAGCAGCAAAAAATTTCAGAAACTGAAAATATGGTCAAGTCTACGCCGACGGCATTGCCGTCGGCGTAGTATGCTACGGGGACGCACAGGATGGCGCCACGTCGACGCTGGAGGACCATATGGTAACCTATACGCCGACGGCAATGCCGTCGGCGTAGACTCCTCCCAGACGCACCAGATCAGCACACGTGGCAGACTAGGCCGACGGCACTGCCGTCGGCGTATAGGTGGAGCATACGGAGACAGTCAGCGTTCCTTTTGTGGGTCCCACTTCAGATACGCCGACGGCGACGGATACGCCGACGGCATTGTTCATACGCCGACAGCGTCCTACGCCGACGACGATACGCCGACGGCGGCCGTCGGCGTAGGACTACGCCGACGGCGATCGTTGCTACGCCGACGGCGGACCGCCGTCGGCGTTTTGACTGTTTCCGGTAGTGATTACAGAAGAGCGGGAAGCAGTTCCTCAGCTGCAGTACGCGGTTAGTGGATTCTGGCCTGTTCCACGCACATATAATAGCAGGCCAGCTTGAATCGCATTGGTCGATCCCCCGTATCTGGTGTCATCGAGCTCCTAGGTAGACAGACCAGAAGATCAGGTTCCGTATTAGCGATACCAGGTAAGCATGGCTCCGTAGGAGGCTTGCTTACGGGGAAGCACTGATATTCTAGTGTTGGTCTTTCCGTTGCATCCTATTCCTATGCTTACGTTAATTCACTCGCATGTGGTTTAACTCGGGTCTTGCGCTACATTTACATAGAACATGTGGGGAAAAAGGAAGACAAGAACGCGAGGAGTCTGATTATGATTATATAGTACTCCCTCTGATCGGAAATGGTTGACAAATTTTTGTTTAAATGCAGATGTATCTACACACTAAAATATGTCTAGATACATTCGTATTTAGATAAACTATGTCAGTCTTTTCCGATCAAAGGGATTAGTATGCTGTCTGATGGTCGTTGGTACAATCTATTGCGGCTTTATTGACCGAAGTGAACCTCTGCCCTGAAAAATCTTGTTCATAAAACTCCATCACCAAACCTGCGGTGTATTTATTTGTATTTCACTCAAATAGTTGAACATGGTGTCCACGTACGCATGCAATGATACTGCTTTCACGAAATTTGTGCTAACTTTTGGACAGTGCTCGGATTTTTTTTCTCAAACCATGCAGGAGCACTGCATGAATTATATTAAAAAAAAAACCAATACAGTGCAACCCCAAGGCAAACAAGAGAGGAAACGATCTCAAGCTAAACAAGAATAAAACAACCTACAGGTTAGGGACTACCTCAACCTCACCTAGCAGGCACATAAGGAAATCAAGCATCAGCTTGGGAAAAGGGGCCACCACTTGGCGCATGTCCCAACGTTTAGCCTCACTTTTAATCTGATCGATGAGTACGTTGAGCGGCTTAGCAACTTTTTCAAAGAGCATACTGTTTCTTTCTCCCCAAATGGACCAGGCTATACGCATCACAAGCGAATTCAATCCTTGTTTTCACGTTAGAAAGAATAAATGGCACCGGTGGTCACTTACTTTGCCGTGCACATGGATGTTGACCATGGCGTCGTTCTTGGCGGTCCAGTGACCACACAAATCAGTGCCGAGCAGAAGGCAGCGATCCCCCCACAACAACATGATCTTGCACGCGGTGATCGGCAAGGACACGGTGATGCCTAGGGTGAAGATGTCGAAGTGGAACTTGATTAATCTTGCTACATTAGGGAACCGGTTAGATTAGAGAACTACTACTCACGTGACCGTTATGTCCATGGTACATTCGAATTGTACACCATGTCGCAAAATCATATGGATGTGTTCATTGAGAAGGCCATCTTTTTAATAATGTCATTTATTCTGGTACAACACTCGGATTTGTTGTAGGGCATAAATTACTTGATAAGAGCTTAGTAAGGTCATCAAACTTCTGCAAGTATCTCCAAAGTTGTAATGCATCATCACAATCCGTTGTTGATGAAGCAAAAACTCTGAAACCTTTTCCTATCAATCTCATATGCCTCTATAAATCCCTTCGATAGAACAAAGCTTCCCTCATAATTCTGAAAGTCGGATTCCACCTGGTCTAAGTATGCAGTGGCAAAGCCTTTGTTTGCTTCAAATCACATTCTGGTGCACTTATATTGAAATCCTCAAATAGGTGAGGAGAGGTCTTTACTGTCAACACAAATGTCCCAATACTGGAAACTACACTTGAGATTTGTTTCAGACCATCTCTAACAACTAGATTTGACATGCGATTTGCACTTAAATGAAGGAAAAACCATCACATTTCCTCCTTTTCATATACTTAAAAATAGTGCAATTTCCTAGATATTGAAATATATAAAACTAGAGTTTTAGCTAAAGCCAAACACCTCAAAATATTTAATGTTTAAGTATTTCCGAAAACCAAAATATTATTAGAATAGTTAAAAAATGCGGAGCTCCCAAAAGGGGCCTACATCCTTTTTTTATTTTTAACTCGTGCATAAAGCCAGTTACAACGGCGGAGCCGAGGAGATTTTTTTTAGCTCGTGCACCAAGCCAATTACAAGTTGATCCTAACATGTTCCGCACATATATAATAGCTGGCTAGCTTTAATTGCAATGCTTGAGTCCCCATCATGTGTCATCGAAGCTCCTAGGTAGACAGACCAGAAAACCAAGGTCTTGTATTGGCGATACCAGGAAGCATGGCTGCTTAGGAGGCTTGCTTACGCGGAATTCTTGACAATCTAGTGTTGGCCTTTCCGTTGCCTCCTATTCATATGCTTAAGTTAACTCATGCATTTGGTTCAACTCTGGTCTTGCGCTACATTAACATAGAACATGTGGGGAAAAAGGAAGACAAGAACGCGAGGAGTTTGATTATGATTATATAGTAGTATGCTGTCTGATAGTCGTTGGTACAATCTATTGCGGCTTTATTGACCGAAATGAACCTGTTGCGAAAGATCTTGTTCATAAAACTCCATCACCAAATCTGCGGTGTATTTATTTGCATTTCACTCAAATAGTTAAATATGGTGTCCACATACGCATGCACAGATACTGCTTTCACGAAATTTGTGCTGCCTTTTGGACAGTGCTCGGATTTTTTTCTCAAACCATGCAGGAGCACTGCATGAATTATATTAAAAAAAACCAAAGAATAGTCAGAGTTTACAGTGCAACCCCAAGGCAAACAAGAGAGGAAACGATCCCAAGCTAAACAAGAATAAAACAACCTACAGGTTACGGACTACCTCAACCTCACCTAGCAGGCACATAAGGAAATCAATCATCAGCTTGGGAAAAGGGGCCACCACTTGGCGCATGTCCCACCGTTTAGCCTTACTTTTAATCTGATTGATGAGTACTTTGAGTGGCTTAATTAGCAACTTTTTCAGAGTGCATATTGTTTCTTTCTCTCCAAATGGACCAGGCTATACGCATCACAAGCGAATTCAATCCTTGTTTTCACGTTAAGAATAAATGGCACCGGTGGTCACTTGTCGCGTGTGTGCAGATTGTTTACTCAAGTTTGATGTCAAGAACGACTTCGTGTGTGGCGTTGCGGTGGCCGTGCACATGGATGTTGACCATGGTGTCGTTCATGGCGGTCCAGTGGCCACACAAATCAGTACCAAGCAGAAGGCAGTGTTCCCCCGCAACAACACGATCTTGCACGCGGTGATCGGCAAGGACACGGTGATGGCTAGGGTGAAGATGTCGAAGTGGAACTTGATAAATCTTGCTACATTAGGGAACCGGTTAGATTAGAGAACTACTACTCACGTGACCGTTATGTCCATGGTACATTCGAATCGTACACCATGTCGCAAAATCATATGGATGTGTTCATTGCGAAGGCCATCTTTTTAATAATGTCATTTATTCTGGTACAGCTCTCGGATTTGTTGTAGGGCATAAATTACTTGATAAGAGCTTAGTAAGGTCATCAAACTTCTGCAAGTATCTCCAAAGTTGTAATGCATCATCACAATCCGTTGTTGATGAAGCAAAAACTCTGAAACCTTTTCCTATCAATCTCATATGCCTCTAAAAATCCCTTCGATAGAACAAAGCTTCCCTCATAATTCTGAAAGTCGGATTCCACCTGGTCTAAGCGTGCAGTGGCAAAGCCTTTGTTTGCTTCAAATCACATTCTGGTGCACTTCTATTGAAATCCTCAAATAGGTAAGGAGAGGTCTTTACTGTCAACACAAATGTCTCGATACTGGAAACTACACTTGAGATTTGTTTCAGACCATCTCTAACAACAAGATTTGACATGCGATTTGCACATAAATGAAGGAAAAACCATCACATACCAAGGGACCATACTTTTCCAATTGTGCGACGACATTATTTACACACACTTCATTTGAAGATGCATTGTTCAAAGGAACAGAAAACATTTTCTTCTCGATAAACCATCTAATTAAGTGTCTCACCAATTTCACTAGCCATGTTAGTACCAGTGTGGCATGCGTGAAATTGATTTTCATTTTATGTATATTCCAATTATCATCAATCCAATGGACACTGACACACATATACTCTTTGTTCTTATTTGATGTCCACATATCCATTGTAGAACTAAAACGACACTTGACATTGTTAAATTATTCATACAATTTGATTCACTCTTCATCAAATATGTCCTTTATTTAATCACTAGCAGTATTGCGGCATCTTAACTGAAAGTTAACAATTCAATATATTCCATCATTATTACTTTAAGACCTTATCTTTTATTTGCGGCCTAGCTTTCACTTTCTATGCCACAATACTGCCAGGGATGAAATAAAGGTCATCAAATGATGAAGAGTATATAAAATATGAATATATTAAAACTTTTAAGTGTCACTTTTGGGCTACAATGGATATGTGGACATCAAATCAGAACAAATGGTATATGTGTATGTGTCCCTTGGATTGATGATAATTGGAGGATACATAAAACGATAATTAAGTTTACGCATGACACAACTACACTAGCATGAGTGAATTAGTGATATACTTAATTAGATTGTTTATTGAAAAGAAAATGTTTTTTTCTCTCTTTGGACAATGCAGCTTCAAATGAAGTGTGTCAATGATGTCATCACACAACTTCAAAACTATGGTCTCTTAGTATGTGATGGTTTTGTCTTTCATGGAAGATGTGCAAATCACATATAAAATCTGGTTGCTAGAGATGGTCTGCAACCACGCAGCGGATCAATAATTCAGTATTGGAAAAACAGTTTCAACCCTCCTTTTCATATACTTAAAAATAGTGCAATTTCCTAGATATTGAAGTATATAAACTAGAGTTTTAGCTAAAGCCAAACACCTCAAAATATTTAATGTTTAAGTATTTCCAAAAACCAAAATATTATTAGAATAGTTAAAAAATACGGAGCTCCCAAATGGGGCCTACATCCTTTTTTATTTTTAGCTCGTGCATAAAGCCCAGTTACAACGGCGGAGCCGAGGAGATTTTTTAAAAAAAAATTATAATCCTTCGATCCATAATCAGTGTCGCGGTTTTGAAATGAAGTTACTTTAAAATGGCGACACTTTCGGATCAGAGGTATTAAAATATTTCAAAAAAATCTTTAAAAAAGTAGTGACAAATATGTTTACATAAATGCAAAGTTTCTTAATAAAATGACATTTGTGGTTTTTGTATGAAAATAAGATCAGTGCTCAAAAAATAATTTTTTTAATCCTTAGTTGACCATTTTTCCTACGGAGCACCATCATTTCACTAAAAAGAAAGTTTGTACCTGTAAAACTCTTGTTTCTCACCACTTTTTTCAGATTTTTTTACTGTATTTTCTCTGAATTTCCTGATACAGCAGGAGCACAATTTCCGAGCAATCCTTTGCATATTACATTTTCCTACGAATCTAGCTACTGCCGCCGGGCTGTGTGTGTGTCGAGAGCGTGACACATCTACGTCCCGCCGTCGTCAAAGAATCGTTGACGAGCTCGGCCGGCCAAGTGCTATCTGCAACCGGCGTGGCCACGAGCAGCTACGAGCTCTCGTGCGAGTTCGACGGCCTCGCACTCGGCCTCGCCGAGCTGCGCGCAGAGCCGCTCCTCGGCCTCCTCCGCCGCCTCGGCGCGCAGCCGCGCGGCCTCCAGCTCGGCCCGCAGTGCGGCAACCTCCCGCTCCAGCTCGGCGTTCCGCCGCCGCAGCGCATCCGCCTGGATAGCGACGCTCTCCGCCGCCAGCGCCGGCGCCACGACGGCCTTCTTGCTACTCCTCCAGCCGCCGAGGTCGGCGCCGCGATTGCGATAGACGGAGCCATTGGTCGGAATCGAAGCACGGAGAGCTCGCTCGAGAAGGCCGGAAGAGATCGAGTGGAGACAGCAAGGAACAGAGTCGGATGATTGCTGGACTGGTTGTTGAGAATGCTCAAGCTAGCTGCAGGGTACTTATGGCGCGTGGGAGGGCCGGGAAGGCGTCCAGGTTCGGTGTATCTGAGACGTGAGGACGGGAAGCCGCGACATGTGCACCAAGCAGTGACTGGTTGTGGTGACGCGTGAGGTGAGCGAATCTTACCTCTCGGGAATATCGAGAAAACGGGGGTGAGGTGAAGATTGTGGACGAGGCCGATTCCCGGCGGATCAATGCGGGTCAGACTCGGCGACTCGCCGGAGTTCGTCTGGTCGAGAGAAGAGGCGAATTGAGGTGCGTCAAGAATCAAGATCATTTTGACTATTCCCCGAAGAAAAAATATCATCTTCATATTAGCGAAGTGCATTCTTCACCGATAGTGGTTGAAGAAAAACTTTTCCAGCACCAAATAGAAAATCATTTTTTTTGTAGTGTCAAATAACCAATTTTCTCTGTGATATATCGCACATTTTGATGATTAATTGTGCCCGATGTACCAGACATCGAACAAAGCTGTAAATATCGTCGTCTGACATAAAATGGTACCTTGCTTGAATTGCATTGCTCCAGCATCCATGTTGTGTCATCGAAGTTCCTACGTAGACAGACTAGAAGATGAGGTTCCGTAGCATGGCCACGTAGGAGGCTTGCTTACTGGGTATTCTTACTGCTCTAGTGTTTGTCTTTCCGTTGCCTCCTATTCCTATGCTTAAGTTAATTCACTCGCATGTGGTTCGACTTCGGTCTTGCGCTACATTAACATAGAACATGTGGGAAAAAGGGAAGACAAGAATGGGAGAAGTTAGATTATGATTATATAGTAGTAATATTGTCTGATGGTCGTTGGTACAATCTATTGGGGCTTTATTGACCGAAGTGATTTTGTGTCCCAAAAAATCATGTTCATAAAACTCTATCACCAAACATGTGGTGTATTTATTTGTATTACACTCAAGTAGTTGAATATTGTGTCCATACTAGTGGTATTTGGCGCGGCGCACGCCGCGCCCTTGACGTAAAATTTTGATGATGGTTTGTTTTTTTTAGGGAAAAAAAATGTTTAGATTTAAATTGTTTGAAATGAAGACAAAATGTTGCAACTTGCCATGTCGTTTTTTTTAGATATTTGCGTTGTATATGAAGGTATTGACAACATCTGTCATTTTTTTTTTCTATTTGGAGAGGTGTGGAAATTTTTTTTGTGGGAAAATAGAATTAGGGAAAAATAACAGGTAATAAAATTGGGAAATATGTTACTTGCATGTATGTATGTTGTTTTCCCGTAGTTCGAATATTCTGGCTTTTTTTTAACAGTTGTTGCCTAATATTTACATTTGTGGTACTGTTATGTTTATGTTTTTTATTCCGTGGTATAAATGAGTAATTGTACCTTGCACGTTTTTTTTATCGTTTTGATGAATATTTTCAAATTTTTTATAGTGAATATAGATGAAGTTACTAATTTTGCGGCATCTAGTAGTTCTGTAAAATGATTTGAATACCGTAAGAAAGTACATGTGAAGTGGGCGGAATTATCTATCTAATGAATGTTCTATTCTAATTTTGGATTTCTTAAAAATATCGTAAAACAATATTCGGAAAGTGTTATAACTTCTGTAAAGCAGGTTCTATTTAGAATTTGGTTTGTAATTCGAATATACTGGTTTGGATTTTTTTTGTTAGCAGCATTTTCCTAATATTTGCATGTGTGATATTTCTTGTGAAACCATTATTTAAATGGGTAATTATATCTTGCAAGTTTTTTGTGTGATCGTTTTCGTTTTGACGAATGGTTTAAATTTTTTCTCTGATGGATATACCTGAAGTTATTGATTTCGCGGCATTTAATAGCTTTATAAAATGGCCTAAATACCGTGGAGGAATGCACATTTTTTTTTTTGAAGGCGGTTTCCATTGCTGCAACTGATACAACTAAAGATTTCAGTCATGCAAATTGTTGAATTATTTTCCACAGTTTTTAAAAGATATTCGTGTTTTTCCGTATGCATTTTGTGTGTGTGTTTTTTTTTTCCGTAGTTGTAACTAATAAATTGAAAGTTTTAAGTTCTTGTGATTTTCTAAATCTACTAATGGAGCTTTATGTACTATTTGGAAATTTTTAGATTCGAAATATTTTTGAAAAGGTCGCGAAGTTTCTGAATTGTAGAGTTTGAGTTGTGCGAAATTTGTACAAATTGATTTCAATTGGTTTGATTTTGTTTTCCGGGAAATTCAAAAGTTTCTGGTAATAGGAAAAGAAAAAAGAAGGGGAAAAAAAAGAGAAGGCCGGGCCAGGCGCCGGGCAGGCGGCCCAGCCCATCAAAAAGCGCAGACGTGGGCCTTCTCCGTTTTTTTTTTTTTTCCCAGAAAGTCGGTACGAAGAAAAAAAAGGCTGACATCGCGGGCCCGCGATGACGTCACCGGGTGACGTCGCCCGATGGCGGCCGCCGCGCGCCGTGGAGCTCGCGCCGGAGCAGCCGCTGTGCGCAGGGGTCGGAGATGCTGCGGATCTTGAGGAGGAGATGCAGGGGAGCAGAACGGGCGGCTTTTTGGGCCATTTCGTCGCCGGAGCCGCCGGCGGTGGCCGAATCTGCGGCCGCGGGCGTGGACGACGGCGGCCGCGATTCCTTCGCGCGTGCGGCGCTCCGGGACGCGGCGCTCGGCGAGGAGAGGTAGGGCGCGACGGCGGAGCCGTTGGGGCCGTCGATCTGAGCGGGGGAGGAGCAGCGCAGCGGCGCGGAGCGACGGCGGCGGCGGCGGCCTCGCGGCGTCGCGGGAGAGGAAGGGGAGGAAGGTGAGATCTGCGAGTGGTTTTGCGAAAAGGGCCTGCAGTTTTTGCATATTTGCGGACAGATCCTTCCGCACGTAAAGTTGAGGAACGCGGTGCAATTCCTCGCAATTCCTCGCCCGCGAGGGGCGTTTTCGCAAAGTGGGCGCGCTCTGGGGGGTGTTCTGTGGCCGTTTTACGAAAAACAACCGGATTTTCGCGTAATTGCAAAGAGGTCCCTGGAGCCGAATTTTCTGAGAAGAGCATGGAATTTCCGCCCCCCCCGCGTGCTTCTTCGCATAATCCATCGGCGGGATGTGGGGCTGACATGCGGGGCCCACCACGTTACTGTTGAACACTGTAGCTACTGTAGCTAAGCTACAGTAGCCGGAGCGCCGAGAGGCCGCGGAACGGATGGTCTATTATACAATCGATTATACGCATGCACATCCAATAACAAGGACATGGATGAGGTGACCGTTAGAAAGATTTTTTTCAGTCATGATGCGGAAGCGGTGTTGGCCTTGAAAATTCCAGCTAGGCAGACAGATGATTTTGTTGCCTGGAACTACGAGGATAATGGCATATTTACTGTGCGATCGGCTTACCGGCTTGGACTTGATCCTACAATTCAGAGATTGAGTGCAGGGCAATCAAGCTCCTCGCCATCGGCGACAGACCGGTCTGGGACATGATATGGAAGGCTGCAGTACCTCCAAAGCTACGAGTTTTTGCCTGGAAAGCTGCAACCAACACGTTGGCTGTCATGGAGAACGTCCACAAACGCATTGCAAAGGTCCTGCCAACATGTACCGTGTGTGGAGCAGCACCTGATGCGCACCATGCATTAGTCCAGTGCTCCCCGGCACGGGCCTTGCGTGATCAGCTCCGACAGGTTTGGGATCTTCCTTCAGAGAGGGAGTTGCGACGGATGGGAAACGAATGGTTCCTGCAGTTGATTTCCAACGTCCCAGCTGAAGTAAGACCAAAACTCATCTTTCTATTTTGGAGAGCATGGCATCATAGAAACAACATTGTACATGGTGATGGGAAAGCATCTGTGTCTGCTTCAGTCTCGTTTTTACAGAACTATCTTGAATCTTTTAAGCTGACACCTTTAAGGAATTCTGATCCAAAGGGCAAGGCTCCCATGTACAAGGCGGAAAGTCTTAATTCTATATCAGAAGTTTGTGGTTCCAGTTGGCAGCCGCCTGAAGCCGGTTGGATGAAGGTGAACGTTGATGCTGGTTGGGACCATGCGAATAAGAGCGGTGGCTTGGGACTACTGATCTTACGGGACAATAGAGGAGCGGTGAAAATGTCGGAATGGAGGTATCTTAAAGGATGTGAAAGTGCAGAACAAGCTGAAGCACTTGCATGCCTGGAGGGGTTAAAACGTGTTGTCGAACAGGGCTGCTGGCCAGCTACCACTAGTGGAAACAGGGCCACTGGTCCCGGGTCGTAAGCGCCTCTAGTACCGGGTGTCCACCCGGGACTAGCAAGGCGACACTAGAGGCCCCCCCTCTAGTACCGGGTCCGTTACGACCCGGAACAACAGGCTCCCACGTGGCCGCCGAGGCGCGGGCGTGGTGGAGGACCTCTAGTCCCGATTGGTCATACGACCCGGGACCAAGGACCTCACACGTGGCAGCCTGTAATTTTTTGTTTTTCCTCCCAATTTAATATTGAAATGGTGCAAAAAAATATGCGTTTAATTAATTAAAAACAGAAACTACATATAACATATCAAAATGTTCATAAATAAAAATATGTTCACGTCTATCCGGTTACATGGAGGTGCTCATAACCGGGACTAGAGCCCGTCTATTCGATTACACGTGTGTGGAGATCATAACCGGGACTAGAGCCCGTCTATTCGGTTACACGGGAGATCATAACCGGGACTTCACCGCTATTCTCCATTGTATGTTCCTTTTGTAGGTATGACTTCGCTGAGCAGAAACCCCGCAAGTTCCTCTGCTAGTGCTTGAAAGCGCTTCTTTAGTGGCATACTCTCGCGCAATGGCTCTGCCTATAAAAGAAGGAGATCAATACGAATATTAATCATGACTATCAAAAATTATGAATGACACTGGAGATCAATTGATGAATATGATTGTTCACGTACGTCTAAAAATTTCTTTGGGTCCCGCTCAGTGACCGAACGACGAATCCACTCGCAAACGAAATATCCACAGAAATTGGTCCCCTGTGGTTGCCTCTCGATCCACTTTACGAGAATAGAATTCAATCAAATCATAGTCAACATATAGTGGTATTGAAAACTATAAATAAAGAGATGCGCGAACCTAGCTAGACCGTACTACCTACCTGTGGGTGAACAAAAGTCAGCTGTTCTTCAAATGAACCTGAACCCTTTGTCCTCGCTTTGAATTGTTTCCAAACCCTGCCGGCAAAAAAAAGAATAAATGAGTTATTAGTTGCTTGATATCTCTGAAATCAATAAGAGAGACTGATATAGTGCGATAATGTTTGAAATTACCTTTGGAGCGTATCTAGAATGCTTTGGTACCTCTCCTCAGGCCAGTCCAATGAGTCGTAGACTTGAACTCTTGATCTATCAACTTCAATGACTAGCAGAATGTAATGATCGCTGCGCATGATTATATACACGTCAGTAACTCATCAGTTACACTTAATTTGTACAAGCGAGTAACACTCTCTTACCTGAAGAAGTAAGGAAACATTATCTCCGTGTTGAAATGTTGCTTCATTAGGGCATTTAGCAAGTTCTTCTCCGTGTCCTTCACGTGGTTTTTTAGTGTCCTTGCATTAACTCGTACTGGGTTAACGAACCCAAAGCCATAGATGCCCTTTCTACCACATTCATCACTCTTCATTCTGCATAATACCGTAGTGAGCATAATTAGCGATGGCAATGAACGAGCTGAGAGCTAAAGACTTTATCTTTTTTGGAAATAAATGAATTGAATCACTTACAGACAGTAGGCACCGACGAGAGCCAAGTCGAGGGAGTCAAGGTTGTATAAGTACCAGAGTTCTTCGAGCTGAATTGTGAACATGTCTTCACCCGCGAAATGATTTTTTGTAACTTTCACACAGATCAAAAAGTCATCAAATTCCTTTGTGGTTTTCATGTACCAACTATGGAGTTGTCGCATACATGTCGGTAGACACTTTATCTGATCACCTCGCAGCAGGGACCTCCCCCATTTCCATTTCCATGAATCATCTACATCAGACGGAAAGAGATTTTCGTTGTCCAGTTGAGCAAGAGTAATACCAGCATCTGCAGCAAAGTCCTTCTTCAAGGATAAAGTAGGAATTAGGTCCGTCACGGAGCCATGACCACTGGGTATAACTACGAGCGGGGCTATCGACTGGTTTGCCTGTTGTCCGAGCTGGGCAACGTCTCTTTTCCCTCTGGCACTACTACTTCTCGTCTTGGGAGAGCTACTACTTTTACTCAGAGCTCGTAAATAGTTATCTGGCTTATTTTTCTCATATTGCGATGGTTCCGTGATGAATCCAATAGCCCACTTGTTTTCCTTTGCAGTAAATGTTTGCTTTTCCTCGGGCTTTTTCCGTGCAAGCTGTCTTTTTGTGTCTGCATCCACCCACGCATCCAATTGCTCTTTAGTCATGTCGCAAGCTCTGAGGTCGTCAAGGCTTTTGGGTACTTTTGGGAGGGGCGAACGTCGGGGGTCTCGCCCGAATCCCATGGACGACGAAGTGGCGCCCTTCCTATGTCGGGGCTCAGGAGTCGGCTCATGCGGCGGCGGAGTCGGCTCATGCGGCGGTGGAGTGGCTCATGCGGCGGCGGAGTGGGCTGACGCGGCGGTGGAGTCGGCGCACGCGGCGGCGGAGACGACTGATGCGGAGGCGACTGATGGTTGTCGTCCCCTTCATCGTCATCAGGTGGTGAATCGTGAATTGGCGGAGACGATGGTGGCCTTGGCGCCCAGCCTTCAAACTTGATGTATTTCTTCCGCCATAGAATTAGACCACCCACGACGTCCCCTAGCACCGACTCATCATCAGCTCTTGGGAACTCAAGGTTCAGTGATTCATATCCTTGTACAACTTGATCCACGCCGACACGAGCAAATCCATCTGGAATGGCATTGCCAAGCCACGATGCTGTAGAGTCAATGGAGAATGCATAGCCGTCCGCCGCCTTCATGGATAAGTTAAATACTGGGACATGCAGCTCACAAGTTGTTTTCTCCGTGATATAATCCACGGGGTAACTTGTCTCATCATCACCGACCATAACCGAGGAAGCCACGCTGCTTCTGCGATGCGATGGGCCGCCTTGACTCGCTTGTTCCAGCTGAAGAGTTGGCGCCCCTTGCTCGCGCATTTGATCTATTTGCTTCTGCTGCTCCTTATAGAGAGCAACCATCTGGTCATGATTTCTTTCTAAGATCATCAACCGGTCTGATTCCTGCTGCTCCTTCCTCCTCTTTGCTCTCAATCGGCTTCTATAAGAGGCACGGTCCTCGGGAAACCCTTCAATCCACGGCACTTCTCCTAAGCCTCGTGTTGATCCTCCTTTTTCTTTGGTCCCGAGGGCCTCTGACAGCTCGTCCTTCTCTCTGTCGGAAATAAACTTTCCCTCTTTAGACTTGGCAATTAAGTCAATAATTTTTTTTGGGCTCCGTTGACTACTTTGCTTTCATCAATTATTAACTCCCTGTTTCCATGTCATACTCCCCTCCATGCGCAAGTAGCCAATTCCTTATCCTTCTGTCCCATTCCTCTGTGACCGGGGTGAGCCCTTTTGCACGCAACTCGGACTCAATTTTTTCCCACTTAGGCTCGGCAACTCGGTAGCCACCTGGCCCCATCTTATGGTGATACTTCTTTTTCGCTGCATTATTCTTATTCGTTTGCGACCTTTTCTTAGCTCGTTCTGATTTCTTGTACTCCAGAAATGCAGGCCAGTGAGGCCGCTGCCTCTCTCGTGTGCCGGTGAAATCCGGAAGTTTCCCATCTTCTTCCCACTCACGGAATAATTTGTTCTTGTAGTTATTGAATTGTTGAGCCATCTTCTTAAGAGCGAAATGCTTGACTTTGTCCGTCATTTTTTTTGTCTTCACCTCATCTTCCAAGACCGGTAGGGTGAAATGTGCAATGAGCTTGTTCCAAAGCACATCTTTGGTTCTCTTGTCGACGTAACTAACTCCCTCTAACTTTGGCTTAATCCATTCCTGAGTGCTGATATAAACGTTGTCCCTGACAGTGACTCCGCATTGATGCACAAACTTAACTGCGTTCGGCACGGGTGCCAGTGGTTGGCCAGTAGTTGCATTCACCTCGTCAATTGTGAGATGCTCATCTTTGCCCATCCCTTGGGCATGGCCTCGTTTAGTGGATTGGTTCGATGCGGAGGTCTAAAAATATGAAACATGTGTGAATACATATATATGCACAAATCAGTTATTGCATCTGCTCAACATAGGCTTAATATACCTCGCCAGACGGCGTGGGTCCACCAATTTCCGAGTCCTCATCTTCAGCTCCTTCCGCGGGATGCCGAAATTCACCGGGTTCCAAAATGTAGGAAAGTATCTCTTCTTCCCCTTCTCTCGTTACGAAGGGAGCATCGACATCCATTGTTTAACTAATACAAAAAAAAGATAAAACAATAATAGCATTAGTACAATAATTCAAAGGAGGGAACTATACAAATATGCAACAAAAACAATTTAATATTGCATCTAAAGAAAAAAATCTTTCAAAAAAAACATAGGCTGTCCCAATCCCAGCCCAGCCCAAATTTGGGCCAGAACCTGGTCAAAGGTGGCCACCGTGGTCATCGCTGGCCCACCTGCCAGCGCCTACCCGCCCCACCGCCACGTGTGACCGCCCACTGGCCACGCGTGGTCAATGCTGGCCCACCTGCCAGCGACCCAGTTCTGACCCCGCCGCCCTGCCTCGTGTTCCCGCCCCGCCTCGTCTTCACCTCCCCGCCTCGTGTTCCCACCCGGCCGCCTCGCCTTCACCCCCCGTGGTCAATGCGGAGCACCAACAGCCCCCGCCCACCCGGAGTCAATGCTCCTGGCCCACTTGCCAGCGACTCGGGCGCTGGCCCACCCGACGGTTCCCCTCCCGACGGTCCTGGTCTTTAAAAAGGGACGCGCCCGTGCGGATATGGACACTCCACTCCGCTCCGCTCCCACGGTTCCCCT
Organism: Poa pratensis; assembly: GCA_947311845.1. Lineage (NCBI taxonomy): Eukaryota > Viridiplantae > Streptophyta > Magnoliopsida > Poales > Poaceae > Poa > Poa pratensis. The sequence continues at coordinate 14,018,811 of CAMZMU010000043.1, forward strand.
CCGCCCGACGGTTCCCCTCCGCCCGTCCAGTGCCCTCGCCGCCATGTCGCGCTGGTTCGGGAAGTCCCCGAAGAACGAGACCGGCGAGTCCTCCAACCGTCGCCGCGCTTCTCCACCGCCTCCACCGCCGGCGGCCTTGGGCGTCGTTCCGCAGGGCGTGCGGAGGACCGCGCCACCGGTGCGGGTCGCCCACGCACCCGACGCGCCGTCACGAACCACCACCACCACCGCCGGAGGGAGGAGGATCCGGCGCCGGCGCTACGTGCCGGAGCCGGAGTGCCAGTGGCACTGGGACAACGCCGCCACGCTGGAGTGGAGCGACGTCCACCTCCCCGAGGGCTGGCACCTGAACCCGCAGAGGATTCCGGTGCCGGCGGTCCCGCTCCCTGGGAGGCAACTGGACAGGGAGATCGCGCGCCGGCGCCGCCTCCTCCCGGCGCTCCGCGACGACCCCGTCTACGCGGCGGACTCCCCACACTGGGAGCAGTGGCTCAAGGACGAGCACGAGGACCGCCGCCACTCCTACTTCGCCCCGGCGCCCCGCGCCGTCCAATCCGCCTACCCAGCGCTGCCCGACGCGCTGTGGTTCGAGGAGGAGGTCCCCGAGGATGAGGACGACCCGGAGATGGTGGCCGCGTACGAGGCCTCCAACCTCAGCCTCGTCGAGGACGAGATCAAGAGGTGGGAGAAGGTGAGGACCGCGGCCGCGGCCGCGGCCGCCGCCCTGATGCCGCCGCCACCGCAGTACTACGACCCGGACGAGGTCGAGCCGTGGCACTACGCCATGGAACGCGAGCAGGAGCAGGACCTTCCGCCGCCGCCTCCTCTGCCTCCCGGCCTCGTTGGCCAGTCCTGGGTCTTTACCGGCGGGAGCTGGTCGGCGGATCAGGAGGCGCCACCGCAGCAGCAGGCGCCACCGGAGCATCTCTGGACCCCGCCGCCCTTCATCGTCCTCGACGACTAGGCGGCACCGGCGACGACGACCCCCCTCCCCCCTCCAATGTAATGGCCTTATTAATGGCCTCCCCCCCCCCAATGTAATCGGCCGTTTGTGGCCTCCCCCATAATGAAATCGGCCCTTAGGCCCTAAAAATATGTTCTTGTTTGCCAACTCCGCCGCCGCCGCCGCCGCCGCCGCGCGCTAGATCTGAGAGAGGGAGAGAGTAGTTGGTCGGGGGGACGAGCTCACCGTGGGTCGGGGGCGAGCTTTGCTTGCTCGGGGACGACGATCTTGCTCGGGGGAAGAGCGGGGACGGCCGCGCCCGGAGCAGGAGCAGGACGGCGACCCACGGTGAGGGCGGCAGCGGCGCGGGGACGAAATCCGGCAGCCTGGCGGCGCAGGGGCGGCGTCGTCTGGAGCCCGGAGGCGGAGCGTCGATTTGCTGGACTTGGGCAAATTTTCGGCCCGAGCCACTAGAAGTAGCGCCAAAAAGGCCTCTAGTACCGGGCCGTGGCTCCACCCGGTACTAGAGACCCTCTAGTACCGGGCCGTGTTACCACCCGGTACTAGAGGTCCCTCAGGGCCGCGAAAATTTGCGCGCCAAGCCCAGTGGACCTGTAGTACCGGGTGGTCGCACGGCCCGGTACTAGAGGTTAATTTTTTTTAATTTTCTGGTTTCTTACTTTTTTTATATCTTTTGATTTACTTGTCTAAATTAAGTAAAAATTGCTTTCATTTTCCTGTTTTCTGTTTTGGTTTAAAATGAAGTATCACATGCGCTTGGTTTTAAATTAAGTACTACATACGCTTAATTTAAAATCAATTCAAAAATTTATAAATCAAGTACTACATGCGCAGTGGATCATTTCACATCACAAAGTTTGATGCTACATCAAAAATTTATAAATTAAGTACTACATTCCGCCACCGCCATACGCTTGATTTCATTGACATGTCTGTCTTGTCCTCCATACTATAAATTATATAAAAGTTTAATAAATTATTACACATCATGAACAACATCCCTATTTAGTCTTCGCTTTTTCTTTTTGTGAGACCCTTTCTTCTGATCGCTCCGTAACCATGGACAAGGGTCTGCATATAACTTGAGACTTGGGTCAGTGGTCACTTTGAAGGGCGGAATTTCATGAAACTTGTCGTAATCTTCTGACATGTCTGTCTTGTCCTCCACTCCCACGATGGTTCTTTTCCCTGAAAGAACTATGTGGCGCTTTGGCTCATCGGCTGATGTATTCACTTCCTTATCTTTTCTTTTTTTTGGCTTGGTAGACATGTCCTTCACATAGAAAACCTGAGCCACATCCTTGGCTAGAACGAATGGTTCGTTGTCGTACGCAACATTCGTGAGATCCACTGTAGTCATTCCGTACAATGGGTCTTCCTTTACCCCGCCGCCTCTCAGGTTGAACCATTTGCACCAGAACAAAGGGACCTTCAAAGAAGGTCCATAGTCAAGTTCCCATATCTGCTCTATGCAACCATAATATGTGACCGTGGCCTCATTCGTGCTCTTATCATCAAAGCGGACACCACTATTTTGGTTGGTGCTCTTTTTATCTTGGGCGTTCGTGTAAAATGTATTCCCGTTTATCTCATACCCTTGGAAAGTCCAAATAGTCGAAGATGGCCCCTTAGACAACAAGAACAGCTCATCTGAGACTGTGTTGTTGTTGTTCAGATGCGTTTCCAACCAACCGCCAAAATTCTCCATGTGTTCCTTTGCAATGGCGGAGTCATCCATCCCCGGGTTGTTAGAGCGTACAATATCCTTGTGCATCTGGATATACGGAGCCACCAAAGTGGAATTATGCAGAACTGTGTAGTGTGCTTTTGTGAAAGAATACCCGTCCCTGCATATGTATGATTTCTTTCCTAGAGTGCCTTCTCCACTTAGTCTCCCCTCATGTCGCGATTCAGGAAGACCAATCGACTTAATGCCGGGAATAAAGTCAACACAAAACTCAATGACCTCCTCTGTTCCATACCCTTTGGAGATGCTTCCTTCTGGCCTAGCACGGTTATGAACATACTTCTTCAACACTCCCATGAACCTCTCAAAGGGGAACATATTGTGTAGAAATACAGGACCCAGAATGTGAATCTCGTCGACCAGGTGTACTAGGAGATGTGTCATAATAGTGAAGAAGGATGGTGGGAACACCAACTCAAAACTAACGAGACATTGAGCCACATCCTTCTGTAACCTTAATAGAGTGGTTGGGCTGATTGACTTCTGCGAAATTGCATTGAGGAACGCACATAGCTGAACAATGGATACTCGAACATTTTCCGGTAGAAGCCCCCGCAATGCAACCGGAAGCAGTTGAGTCATCAGCACGTGGCAGTCATGAGACTTTAGGTTCTGGAACTTTTTCTCTGCCATATTTATTATTCCCTTTATATTCGACGAGAAGCCAGACGGGACCTTCATACTGCTCAGGACTTCAAAAAATATCTCCTTCTCTTCTTTGGTAAGAACGTAGCTAGCAGGACGTAGACGTCCTTTATCCGTCCTCATTGGATGCAGGTTCTTTGGGTCTTTCAAAAGTTGCTGGTCCTCTCGTGCTTCCGGAGTATCTTTTGCCTTCCCATACACGCCCAAGAAGCCTAGCAGGTTCACGCAAACATTCTTCGTCACGTGCATCACGTCGATTGCAGAGCGGACCTTTAGGATTTTCCAATAGGGTAGTTCCCAAAATATAGACTTCTTCTTCCACAGGGGAACGTGGTTGTTAGCGTCCTTCGGAACAGACTGTCCGCCAGGACCCTTTCCAAAGATTACATCTAAATCCTTGACCGCATCATATATATCTTCACCACTTTGGAGGGGTGGCTTCGGCCGGCGATCTTCCTCACCTTTGAAATGCTGCTGCTTGCTTTTCTTTCTTAGGGGATGCTGAGTTGTAAGAAATCGACGATGACCCGGGTACACATTCTTGTTACCTACATATATACTTTCAGTGCTATCTAAACAGTGTGTGCATGCATTGTATCCCTTGTTCGACTGTCCTGAAATGTTACTAAGAGCAGGCCAATCATTGATGGTTACAAACAACAACCCTCGTAGGTTAAATTCCGCTTGTTTGTACTCATCCCACACAGGTACCCCTTCATCACGCCACAACTGTAAAAGTTCATCAACTAATGGCCTCAGGTAGACATCAATGTTGTTACCGGGTTGCTTCGGGCCTTGGATGAGCACTGGCATCATAATGAACTTCCGCTTCATGCACAACCAAGGAGGAAGGTTATAGATACATAGAGTCACAGGCCAGGTGCTATGACTGCTGCTCTGCTCCCCAAAAGGATTAAAGCCATCCGTGCTAAGACCAAACCTTAAGTTCCTTGGGTCACGTGCAAATTCCTTGTACTCTGTATCGATTTTTCTCCACTGCGACCCATCAGCCGGGTGTCTCAACATCTCGTCGCTCTTGCGGTCTTCTTTGTGCCATCGCAACAACTTGGCATGCTCTTTGTTTCTGAACAAACGTTTCAACCGTGGTATTATAGGAGCGTACCACATCACCTTGGCAGGAACCTTCTTCCTGGCGGGCAGGCCCTCAACATCGCCAGGGTCATCTGCTCTGATCTTATACCGCAATGCACCGCATACCGGGCATTCATTCAAATTCTCATACTTCTCACCGCGGTAGAGGATGCAGTCATTAATGCATGCATGTATCTTCTGCACATCTAATCCTAGAGGGCAGATAATCTTCTTTGCTTCATACGCACTCTCGGGCAATTCGTTACCAGCCGGCAGCTTGTCCTTCACTATTTTCAGTAAACTCCCAAATCCCTTGTCAGATAAACCATTCGCTGCCTTCCATTGCAATAATTCCAGTGTGGTACCGAGCTTTGTGTTGCCATCTTCGCAAGTTGGGTACAACTTTGTTTTGTGATCCTCTAACATGCGCTCCAACTTCAACTTCTCAAGTGTAGTTTCTGCTAGGGTATGTGCATCAACGATGACCCCACGTAAATCATCATGTATGATGGGATCATCTGGTACCTCTTCATCATCAGCTTCCCCTGTTGGGTTACCAACATATTCAGGGTACATGTAGTTGTCATCGTTCTCTTCTTCTTCGTTATCTTCCATCATAACCCCTTTTTCTCCGTGCTTGGTCCAACAATTATAGCCGGGCATGAAACCAGAAGTTATCAGGTGGAGGTGAATTCTGTCTGTGTTAGGGTAATCCTTCTCATTCCGACATTTCTTGCATGGACAACACATAAAACCATTCGGCCCCTTGTTATCCTTAGCCACATTGAGAAAAGATTGCACGCCATCCATGTACTCTTTAGAGCGTCGGTCAGCGTACATCCACGGATGACTCATCTGCAAATCACCGCTAAAACCCATTACGATAAACCAACATAATAGGAAACATATCATATTCATTAATACAAGTTCATCACATTAAAACCAAAGTATAGTAGTGACCAAATGTAATACATAGTTCTCATAAAACATAAATTAATTGAAACTAGAATACAACTATCTAAAGAATTTAAATCCAACAACAAATGCGATCAGAATCGCAACTAAGGTAACTATTGAACCAACAGCATAATGATACCAAGCCTCTTGACTAATGACATATTTTCTAATCTTTCTAAGCTTCAAGCGCATTGCATCCATCTTCATCTCGTGAACAGCGACGACGTCGGTAAGCTCGACCCCGTGAGCATCAACGATGTCGGCAATCTTCAAGTCCAATACCATCTTCTCTTCTAGGCATTGGAGACGAAGATCTTCACTTATCTTCAATTTTGCTTTCAAATCGTTGTTTTCTTTTTAAAAACTCTACAATAGGGTCGGCTGGAATTTCCGGTTCAACTACCTCCTAAATAAAAATATATCTATGTCAATTTGGTCGGCATGATTGTTATAAACACGAAACAAAATAAATAGTGATAAAAATATACCACATCCGAATCATAGACCGGACGAGGGACGACGGGGACGGATATCAAAACCATGACACTATACATAAAAAACATAAGAAAATTATACAAGAAAAATAATTATGCATTCAAATCATACAAGTAATTTTGTAAAATAACAGATAAAAGAAGAGGCTCACCGAGGTGGTGCCGGTCACGGGATGGCGGGGGCTATCGACGGCGGTGAGGACCGAGACGACACTAAAATCCACAAATAATAAATTAATTTGAGCTCAAAATACATAAAAAAATGAACTACCTAGCTTAGGCATTTCATCAAACACCTAGGTAGCACTATAAAAATGAAATGAGCTAAACTTGTATGGAAATGGCTAAAATTCGGCCGCCGGGTGAAAGGATCAAGTGTTGCTAACCCTTGGAGAGATGGGTGCCGTCTATCTTGACAAATCTTGGAAAAAAATGGGGCTACACTTGAGCTTGAGAGAGGAAACAATGAAGATGAGCTTGAGAGTTCAAAAATGGTGGCTGGCCCGGGGTGGGAGATGATATAGCGGGACCTCTAGTCCCGGGCTGTACCACGGCCCGGGACGAAAGGTCCACCCTCCTGTCTCCACCCTGCCGCTGACTGCCTCGGTCCCGGGTGGTATCACGGCCCGGAACTAGAGGTGCCCTACAACCCGGGACCCGACCTGCGCAGCGTCGGAGCAGCCGGCCCGGTACTAGTTCCCTCCTCTAGTCCGGGTTCGAACCACGCCCGGGACTAGAGCCCAACACCCCTCTCCACCAAAGCTCCTGTTTCCACTAGTGTACTGTCGAAACAGATTGTCTCCGAGTGGTTAATGCTGTTGCGTCAAGATCGTTGGACAGATCTTCTCATTGGTGCATCTACAGTGAGATAAAGGAGCTCTTCTGTCTTCATCCAGAGATTAGTATTCAGAAAGTGAACCGTGCGTGTAATAAAGTAGCATATAGTTTAGCTCAATTAGGTAAGAGTAAGTCTTGTGGTGTGTTATACGACTCAGTACCGACCTACGTGTCGGCCCTGATCGTTGATGATTGTAAAACTTTGTTTGCCTGATTAATAAAGCTCACGGTTCCCCTCAAAAAAAAATATATACGCATGCACAGATATTGCTTTCACGAAACTTGTGCTGCCTTTTGGACGGCGCTCGGCCTCTTTTTAACCTCAAAACATGGAGCACTGCATGAATTATATTTAAAAAAAAGCCAAAAAAAAATAGCCAGAGTTTAGAGTCCAGCCCCAAGGCAAACAAGAAAGGAAACGACCCCAAGCTAAACAAGAATAAAACAACCTACAGGTTACGGGCTACCTTAACCTCACCAGCAGGCACATAAGAAAATCAAGCATCAGCTAGGGATCTCCCACTGTTTAGCCCCACTTTTAATCTGATCGACGAGCACGTTGAGCGGCTTAGCAACTTTCTCAAAGATCATATTGTTTCTTTGCCTCCAAATGAACTAGGCTATACTGATCACAAGGGAATTCAGTTTCTTCCTTGCTTTCTTGTTTTTTTTTTTTTGAAACGAGCCTTGCTTTCACGTTAGAAAGCTCTTGGTATGCTGCCACCACTTCTTGAGGGATGAGTGAGTGGCAGGGTGTGTCGTTGTATCTTGGCCTAGCTTAGCAAGTTGTTCTAGATGATGTTCACTATCGCACAACCGATGAATAGGTGATGTACGCATTTTTTTTCACTTCCAAATTGCAGTAAACACACTTTTCATTATGGGGAAGGCCTATTTTAGAGAAAGGTCAGCCGTCCAAACTCTTCCGCGCAAGAAGAGCCACATCGCTAATTTGAGTCCTATTTGTGCCCATGTTCCCCAGATTGCAGCAGACTCACAGCAGATCATAGCTTTGAAATGTGCTTGTTATACCGATATGTCAAAATTTCCCTTTCGCTTTCCATGACCACAACCATTTGTTCTCCTCGAGCGGTGAAAGATGAACCGAAGTGTGTTCTTCACATACTACAAGAACTTACATGAATGTCAATTGTGATAGGTTTTGTTATGTTTCCAATTCAATTCCCATCAGTGAGGGCATGCACCACCATTCTCCTAGATCTATTCTGAGGATTAGTGATTGCAAAAAACTCTGGGCGCTATATTTTCAATCGGTTTTCAATTTCTCCAGGTTTTCAATCGGTTGACTAATTTGGGGAGTGCCTATAATTTGAAGTTTGCAAACTCCGGGGCACTCGACGACGTGGCTGTTTCCGGTAGTGCGTATTCCCCTCTCTCATCTAAGTCCATCATAGGCACGCCTTGTGAATCTAGCTGTAGCAACGACCACACCTCCCTGCTAGACAAAACCCGGAAAATCATGCAAAAGAAAAGGAATGTTTCGTCAGAGATAAATAGTGGACACCGTGTTAAAAGAATATTACAGTTTCATTTCCATTGTGACACACTCAATGTTATATAGTTACTAAGATATGCCTCAACGTCAACATTAATCAATTAAATTGTATTGGATTTACTGCATCACATATGCAAAATACTGTTTATCATCAACATAAGTTGTTTGAAACATAAACAAAACAAAACGTTTTGTGTGTGACTTCTAATTTGGCGACTAGTTATTATAGAGAAATGTTGTGCGAATTTATGTAATGTGGGCATAAAAATATTGCCTAAATATCCTATGGAATAAAGGGTGCTTCTTTTTTTTTTGAATTTTTAACCACACTTTATTAAGCTAGCAAGCCGCCTCATTAAAAACCTTCCAGTCCCCTTAGGTACCCTGGTAAGGAAAAGAGTGTGTCTGAAACTTGCTGCTTTAAGAACCAATAATAGTTACATCGTTTATTACATCATTCTCATGCATTAATCACCTCCAGACTATCAGACTCGACAATTGCAGGAGAACATGCAATAGCTTCGATCAACTGGAGTCCCAACCTCAAAGCCATAGCTTCTGCGGTGGAAGAATCAAGAATATTTGTCAAAGGCTCAGCTGCACCCGAAATGGCTTCTCCAATATTATTTCTGATTATAGCAGCAATTGCTCCAGTACCATTCGGGAAGAAACATGCATCAACATTAACTTTATACGTCCCCGTAGGAGGTTTTAACCACATAATTTCCTTTGACACAACTGCATCTGTGGCCATTGCAAAGTTTTATGTCAAAGATTGTATAGAGAAGGCTGATCTTGCAGCTGGGGAGACAGATTCTCATTTCACCGCCTCACGACGCTGCCACCAAATATACCAGGCCGCCACTGCAATTGTTTCCTGTAGTCCCAACTGCCCAATAACCGGTGATTTTTTAATGGGATTTCTATGGATCTCCTCAAGTATTACCGAACCAGAGCGGTCAACTAAAACAGCCCGATTGATCACTCCAACCAAACCGAGAGCCTGCCAGATTTTTTTTGCACGCTTGCATGTGAAAATTAAGTGACGTATATCTTCTGCTCCTTGCTTGCAAATAGGACACTGAGCTGAAACTTTTATGTCTCGATTGGCAAGCACCCCCATTCCAGGAATAAATCCATGAAGCGATTTCCATATAATTTTTTTAACTTTTGCAGGAACTTGAAGCTTCCAAAGAATCTCCCAAACCAGATTCTGTCTTGAAAAACCTTGTCCATCTTGGCGTCTTATTTTCCCCCCATACTGGTGTTCCCACTCTAAATAATATGCTGAGCGAACTGAGAAGGTGAAAGTCTTCGTCTTATGCCAAGCTATGAAGTCATCATCCCAATTAGGACTAATGGGAATTTTCAGCACGTTACGAGCTTCCATAGGATTAAAAGTTTCTCGAACAACCACCTCGTTCCCACTAGTAGGAAACTGCCTTTCTGTGGATCACTTTTTGTGGCGCACCAAGTAAGCATGCGCCACAAAAAAAAAATTCGGTGGCGCACCTGGCCACGTGCGCCACAGAAAGTCACATTTCTGTGGTGACTTTCTGTGACGCATGGGAGTGTGCGCCACAGAAATGTGACGTTCTGTGGCGCACATGGCCAGGTGCGCCACAGAAATGTGACTTTCTGTGGCGCATGGGAGTGTGCGGCACAGAAATGTGACTTTCTGTGGCTCACATGGCCAGGTGCACCACATAATTTTTTTTTCCAGATCACACCCCCCCTGGATCGCCTTTTCAGTTCTGCAAAATTGAAAAGAAAATGATAAAATCTTCAATAAATAAAATCCTTTGAGATATAGTTAGGTTTTAGTGTCTACTTGGTATACAAATTTTGAAATATGAATTTTGACCTTTTTTGCAAAAAACAGAAAAAAAAAGTTTGAACGGCCATAACTTTTGCATACGATGTCGAAAAAATGTGTTTAATATACCAAAAAAATCGTGAGAAAAAAGGAGCTCGATTTCACCGGATAACCCGGTGAACTTTTCTCAGATTCGGGAAATTCCAAAAGAGTAAAAAGTTATTTCAATAAGAAGAATTTTTTCTACAAAATCAAAAAAATCAAAAAAATTGGAAATTGTTTTTTGTGGCGCACGGTGCCTGGTGGTGGCGGTGCGCCACAGAATTGTTGGGCGGGATTCGAAATTTGAATCCCGCCCAAGCCTTTCTTATCCCTCTCTTTTCTCCTTCCCTCCTCCACACTTCTTCTCCACTTCTCATCTCCTCCACTTCTCCTCCACTTCTACTTCTCCTCCACTTCTCTTCTCTCCAACTTCTCTTCTCCTCTCCTCCTCCACTTCTCCTCTTCTCTCCTCCTCCACCTCCACCTCCGGCGACCTCCGGCGACATCCTCCACCATACCGGCGACCTCCTCCAGCTCCGGCGACCTCCGGCGAAATCCTCCACCATCCCGGCGACCTCCGGCGACATCCTCCACCATCCCGACGACCTCCTCCACCTCCACCTCCGGCGACCTCCTTCTCCTCCTCCACCATCTTCGGCGACCCCCATCCTCCACCCACCCACCTCCAACGACCCACTCCTCCACCCACCTCCGGGCAAGCCACCTACGACCATGGTCACGGGCAACACGGCCTCCGGCGAGCTCCGAAAAAATTCCGGCGAAATTCCGGCGGCCAGATCTGGATCTGATATCCAGATCTGGCCGCCTTTTTTTTTGAAATTCAAAAAACAATTTTGTGGCGCACGGTGTGGGGTGCGCCACAGAAATATTTCTGTGGCGCACGGCTTGAGATGCGCCACAGAAATTTGGGCTTTCTGTGGCGCACGGTGGGGTGCGCCACAGAAATTATATTTTTGTGGCGAGGATTCTGTGGCGCACCCACCATGCGCAACAGAATCCAAAAATGGTGCGCCACAGAAAGCCTTTTTTGTACTAGTGTCCATTGCCCTGTGTTAGGATCAATTAGCTCATCTACTGTTTGCAGCAGACTATCTCCCCTTGGCGATTCAATCTTCCTAGAGATATTCCCAGGTACCCAATGGTCCTTCCAGATATTAATATTTCTCCCATTCCCAACTCTCCAAATATGGCCTTTATTAAAAGTTTGAAGTCCACTAACAATGCTCTGCCAAGTAAAGGAAGAACCATCCTTCGGACCTGCATTCAATAAATTACCATGCGGGTGATGGCGTGAATCACACGCTCGTTGGGAGACCCCAAGAGGAAGGTATGATGCAGTTCAGCAGCAAGTTTTCCCTCAGAAAGAAACCAAGGTTATCGAACCAGTAGGAGCAGCAACTCTTCAGAAGGTTGTTGGTGGCGCCGTTACTCGATCACCAACGCGGAACCTGCACACAACACAATCAAACTACTTTGCCCCAACGAAACAGTGAGGTTGTCAATCTCACCGGCTTGCTGAAAACAAAGGATTAAACGTATGGTGTGGAAAATGAGTATTAAATTGCAGAGAATGAAAAAGGAACAGTTTGCAGTTTGTGGTTGTTTAATCAGTGTAAAAGAATGGACCGGGGTCCACAGTTCACTAGTGGTGTCTCTCCATAAAAGATAACTAACATGTTGGGTGAACAAATTACAGCTGGGCAATTGACAAATAGTGAGCGCATGACAATGCATATACATGACATGTTGACTACTATGATATTTAATTGGGCATTACGACAAATACATAGACCGTTATCCAACAGCATCTATGACTAATAATCCACCGCCGGGTTGTCATCCGAGTCCCCCGTTGGTATTAAGTTGCAAGCAACGGATAATTGCATTAAGTAAAGTGCGTAATGTAAACAAACACATATGCCCGTGGACATAGCATCGTTAGGTTATCCCTAGTGGCAACAGCACATCCACAACCTTAGAACTTTCTGTCACTGTCCCAGGTTAAACGGAGACATGAACCCACTATCTAGCATAAATACTCTCTCTTGGAGTTACAAGCATCTACTTGGCCAAAGCATCTACGAGTAACGGAAAGCATGCAAGATCTTAAATAACATATAAGATAGATTGATAATCAACTTGACATAATATTCAATATTCATCGGATCCCAGCAAACACAACATGTAGCATTACAATAATATGATCTTGATCATGTAGGGCAGCTCACAAGATCTAAACATGATGGCACAAAGTGGAGAGACAACCATCTAGCTACTGCTATGGACCCGTAGTCCAAGGATGAACTACTCACGCATCACTCCGGAGGCAGGCATGGCGATGTAGAAGCCTCCGGTGACGATTCCCCTCTCCGGCAGGGTGCCGGGAAGAGGTTCTGAACCCTCCCGAGCTAGGGTTGACGGCGGCGGCGTCTCTGGAACTTTTCGTGGATATTTGCTCAGGTACTTAGGGTTTTCGCGTCGGGGGGAATAAGTAGGCGAAAGGGCGGCGGCTGGAGACCCCCGAGGGGCCCACACCACCCTAGGGCGCGGCAGAGGGGGGCCCGCGCCCTAGGTGTGTGGGGCCCTCCTGGCTCCTCTCCGTGCTCCTTCGGTCCGTCAGGCGTGTTCTGGAAAAATAGGGACCCCCGTGTAGTTTCGTCCAATTCCGAGAATATTTCCAGACTAGCTTTTCTGGAATACAAAAACAGCAGAAAACAGGAACTGGCACTTCGGCATCTTGTTAATAGGTTAGTCCCAAAAAATGTATAAAAGTGATATAAAGTAGATGCAAAACATGTAGCAATTGGTATAAAACAAGCATGGAACATCAAAAATTATAGATACGTTTGAGACGTATCAGCATCCCCAAGCTTAGTTCCTACTCGTCCTCGAGTAGGTAAACGATAAAAACAAAATAATTTTTGAGGTGACATGCTACTATCATAATCTTGATCATATAATATTGCAAGGCACATGTAAATGAATGAAGTGATCCAAGTCAATGGTCTATAATTTGCTACCAAATAGATAATGAGTAAACAATGAATCACACAAGCTAAACGTTTTCATGAATAGTACTTTCGAGACAAGCATCAAACAGTTTTGCATAAGTGTTAACTCATAAAGCAATAGTTTCTAATAAAAGGTATTTAATCAACACAAAGGAAGAATTAGTTTCAGCATTTGCTTCAACTTTCAACATATTTATCTCATGGATATTGTCAACACAAAGTAGTATAACAAGTCCAATACATTGCATATAACGCATGTTGTAACAAAGTTGACACTAGTGTTTGCTTGTGGAAGACAGAAAGAATAGGAAAACTGACTCAACATAAAAGTAAAAGAAAGGCCCTTCGCAGAGGGAAGCAGGGATTAAATCATGTGCTAGAGCTTTTAGGTTTTTGAAAGCATATAGAGATTGCATAAAATATTTGATACTCCTCCCAACCTTGCTAACACAAGCCATGGCTAACCGAATCCTCGGGTGCCTTCCATCAATCACATACCATGGAGGAGTATCTATTTTTGAGAGGTGTTTGTTAATTGTCAACGAATGGTAGCGGGTGAGAACAGTATTCTACCTGTCGAACGGACTTTTAAGAGCGGCTCCCATGAAGGACGTTATTTCTACCAGCAAGGCAGATCATCCCTCTTTCTCTTTGGTTTACACACATTCAGGTATTTCACTGTTTGTCATTGCTTACTGATGAATCAGGGCAAAAGTGTGAAGAGAATTAATTGGGACTGGGCACCCCGTTGCCAGCTCTTTTTGCAAGTTATTGGATAAGCGGATGTATATGCCACTAGTCCAGGTGTAAAAGTCCATTCACAAATAGAATAAAGAATAACCACACTAATTCCTCATGAGCTAGTAAACATTGACACAAAAAGGGAATAATAACATTTTGAATAATTTAAAGGTAGCACATGAAAAATTTACTTGGAGTGGCAAGGAAATACCACATATAGGTAGTTATGGTGGACACAAATGGCATGGATTTTGGCTCAAGGATTTGGATGCACGAGAAGCATTCCCTCTCAGTACAGAGTTTAGGCTAGCAAGGTTATGTAAGCAAACAAGAATATCAACCCGTACACCAAGTTTTATATGACAAACATATTGCAAACGTTATAAGACTTCATACCGTCTTCCTTGTTAACCAAACCCTGTTATTAGAAAATATCTAGACCTTAGAGATACCACCGATGCAAACCAAATTTTCAACAAGCTTTACGGTAGTTCTTCACTAATAGGCTTAACTCATGTGATGCACAATTTAATCATGATCTACTTGTTAACTCAAAACAATTGACAAGCATCAAGTTATCCATTAGTGATCTACAAGATTAAGCAAGTTTTTCCTTATACCAATTACCACATGCAACATTTTCTGAACCAACCAAACACCAATCATTTATTTCATCAACTCTCCAAACAAATATAAGTGAAGCAAGAGAGTACTTTCTACAAAAGAAAGCTAATAGCTCTGACAAGAGATACATGAAAACAAGAGCTAAAAGCTGAACAGCGCTAGATATGAATACTCAACAAATATAAGTGAAGAATAGGAGTATTCTCATGAAAAAGCGGAGCGTGTCTCTCTCCCAATCAAGAATGCTAGGGTCCAGTCAAGCTTTATTGAAAATAAAAGTGCAATACTGAAAATAAAAGCACACAGACGCTCCAAGAAAAGCACATATGATGTGAAAGAATTAAAATATAGTTTCACTAGAGATGACCTGATAATTTTGACGATGAAGAAGGGGATGCCTTGGGCATCCCCAAGCTTAGACGCTTGAGTCTTCTTGAAATATGCTGGGGAGATCCATGGGAGCCTCCCCAAGCTTAAGCTCTTCACTCTTCTTGATCCTATTATATCATCCTTCTCTCTTGACCCTTGAAAACTTCCGTCACACCAAACTCAAAGTAGATCTCATTAGAGGGTTAGTGCATAATCAAAAATTCACATGTTCTATAAAGACGCAATATGATTTGTTACTTTAAACATTAGCTACAGCCACTGATGTTATGTGAAGCTCTTCCACCCAAAAAAGAATTTCACTCAACACTAGTAAAAGAGAGAATGCAAAATAAAAAGGCATAATCTGTCTAAAACAGAACAGTCCGCAAAGACGAATTTTTTCGAGGCACTTACGACGCTCAGATCGAGAAACTCTGAACTAATGAAAGTTTCAGACATTCATAAAGATTACGCACAAAAATTTCAGATTTAATTAACAATCTGGTGATTTTAGGAATTTCGTACAGTGAACAGCAAAAATCTGTTTCTGCGCAGCAATCAAAATTAAGCATCATCTTAACATTAGAGGCTACTCTTGGCACAACAATGCGAGAAAATAAAGATACAAAGGAGTTGCTACAGAAGTAAACACTCCTTGACTCAATAAAAGAAAAATTGCAGAAAAAAAATAATGGGTTGCCTCCCATAAGCGCTTTTCTTTAACGCCTTTTAGCTAGGCACAAAGCATGCATCAAGTATTACCAAGTGAAGAAAGGTCTAATTCATCAAAAGCTTCATCAAGAACAGGGTTTGTCACACTAGGACTTTTTGTTTACGTAATTCTTGGGAAGAAAATTTAAATAGACCATATGTGACTCACCCTCAAGCTCATTGAACACGTTATCCGTTTTAAACACACCCGTGGGTTTTGGTTTAGAAATTTTTGGCACATACATAAATTTTTGCTCTCTCCCCACAAAAGCCTTTTGCTTTTTAGTTTTAAAAGAGGTAAAAGTAGAACTTATTACATCCATACCACTCTATCATGCTTTATTATGGTCATTACAATCTTGTTGATGTTTATAAATTTCATGCTATGAGCTCTTAGTTCGTTGATACTTTTCATTAGAAAACATGATTGCTAAGTTTTATTATCCATACATCATGCAATTGTTAAAGACCTGATCATAGCATTTACAATCAAAAATTATTTTGTTATCATTTACCTACTCGAGGACGAGCAGGAATTAAGCTTGGGGATGTTGATACGTCCAAAACGTATCTATAATTTTTGATTGTTTCATGCCATTTTTATGCTTTTAGCACTTGTTTTTATATTAAGTTTATTATTTATTTGGACTAACCTACTAATAGTTGCAAAAGTGCACAATGTTCTTGTTTTACTATTTGATGTGTAGAAATTATCAAGAATACAAGAGGAAACCTTGTTGGAGTCAAATTGGGACTTTCCTGAAATCTGTCTGAGAACTTTTTACGAAGATTGTCAGTTTGACCCTCGAAGATGACGTCAAATGGAGACCTGGCTCTTACGAAAGTTGTCACAATTTTCCATACGAAGATTTTAAGCAAGATCAGCCCAATCGGAGTTCGGACGCGGCCTGGAGGCCCGTTTTGGTGGAACCCTAAAAGGGGGTGACGGAAATCCGAGAAGATATATAAAGGGAGGAAACCTAATTCGTGGAGGACTCCTCCACCCACGAATTTCAGCCACCAAAAGCCACGTTTTTGCCTCCCCCATGGATCCCATCTCCATGGGGGAGGGCTCCCAAGAAGCCATGAAGGAGGGAGGCTAAGGGGCGGCGCTCCCCAAGCTTGCCGGCGGCGGGGAAAGGAGTTCCCCGCACTGTCGGCGCCGCCGCCGCCCTGCGCCGCCGCGCTGCCCCTCTCCGCCGTCTTCACCGCCATCTCCATCACCATCTCCTCCTTGTATTCAGTGGTTCATCCTCCCACAAACCTCTGTACAGTCCTATGTAAACATGGTGTTTGATGCTATAATATTTATCCTATGATTTACATCATGTTTCCGTAGTTTATTTGTCTTTTGATTGCTTAATTGAATGCATGAGGTTCATTAGAGTTGTATGTCTATATGGTGCTGTCCTTTGGTGTCCATTATACTTGTGCGCGCATGGATCAAACACCCTAGGGTTGGTACTATTTGTAACGAAGCGGGGGAAGTTCTGCCGGAGTGACAGAAACCTGAGAACGCGAACCGATTAGTTGCACGTATGGGAGTAAGAGGACCTTGAACTTAAGGCTATGGTTGGGGAAACCTTAATGCATTGTTAGTATTTGCGGATAATTGCTAAACAATCCAATCATATAGTACTTGTAATCCCAAGTAGTGGAGTGCATGTATATTTAGCCTCTCCCACATAGAAAACTGCATCGAAGACAATGAACCAAGTACCTTCACTAATTAATCTTGGACAAAGCCACCACAATTACCACCACTTTTTCACACTCATGGTACTGTTAGTATATGGTTACTTAGTGTATTTTATTGCTGCAGCACTAACATTTACTTTCTTGTATTTATTATCTTGCAAAACTACCTCTCATACCCGTATTGCTACCGTAGTTTTATTTTCTAGATAATGCAAACGTTTAGTGTGCGTAGAGTTGTATCAGTGGTTGATAGAACTTGAGAGAATACTTATCCTACCTTTAGCTCCTCGTTGGGTTCGACACTCTTACTTATCGAAAAGGCTACACGTGATCCCCTATACTTGTGGGTTATCAGAAAGCATGCAAGATCTTAAATAACATATAAGATAGATTGATAATCAACTTGACATAGTATTCAATATTCATCGGATCCCAGCAAACAAAACATGTAGCATTACAATAATATGATCTTGATCATGTAGGGCAGCTCACAAGATCTAAACATGATGGCACAAAGTGGAGAGACAACCATCTAGCTACTGCTATGGACCCGTAGTCCAAGGATGAATTACTCACGCATCACTCCGGAGGCAGGCATGGCGATGTAGAAGCCTCCGGTGACGATTCCCCTCTCCGGCATGGTGCCGGGAAGAGGTTCTGAACCCTCCCGAGCTAGGGTTGACGGCGGCGGCGTCTCTGGAACTTTTCGTGGATATTTGCTCAGGCACTTAGGGTTTTCGCGTCGGGGGGAATAAGTAGGCGAAAGGGCGGCGGCTGGAGACCCCCGAGGGGCCCACACCACCCTAGGGCGCGGCAGAGGGGGGCCCCGCGCCCTAGGTGCGTGTGGGGCCCTCCTGGCTCCTCTCCGTTGCTCCTTCGGTCCTTCAGGCGTGTTCTGGAAAAATAGGGACCCCCGTGTAGTTTCGTCCAATTCCGAGAATATTTCCAGACTAACTTTTCTGGAATACAAAAATAGCAGAAAACAGGAACTGGCACTTCGGCATCTTGTTAATAGGTTAGTCCCAAAAAATGTATAAAAGTGATATAAAGTAGATGCAAAACATGAAGCAATTGGTATGAAACAAGCATGGAACATCAAAAATTATAGATACGTTTGAGACGTATCAGCGGGTAATATTTAGCCCGAAGTACTGTAGCACATAAAGAGTTGGGATGTGTTATCAATTTCCATGATTGCTTTCCGAGCATTGCTAAATTAAAAGCATGTAGATCACGAAATCCCATGCCCCCTTCTTTCTTTGGAATGCACATTCTCCACCAAACACTCCAATGCATATGCTTTTGTTCCTCCGTATCTCCCCACCAAAAACTTGCCATGGCATCAGTGAGGGCTTTACAAATATTTTTCGGCAACTTGAAAACTGCCATAGCAAAGACTGAGATTGACTGAATAACAACCTTCAATAAAATCTCCTTAGCTCCCATAGACAGTTGTTTCTCCTTCCAACCGTTTAGCCGAGCTATTACCCTTTCAATCAAATACAAGAAATTATCACTTCTATCCATACCAACCATTGCAGGAAGGCCAAGGTATTTATCCGAGAGAGCTTCAGTCATGATATTCAGTTCAGTGCATATGTCCGCCTTTAGATTTACATCCACATTAGGACTAAAATAAATACTACATTTTGCTTCACTCACCATCTGGCCCGAATTTGGACAATAGGTATCAAGAACTTGTCTCAACGAGGTTGCATTAACTAAGTCTGCCTTCATAAGGATTAGGGAATCATCAGCAAATAATAAATGCGATACTGATGTTGCATTTCTGCACACCCTTACTCCTTCAATGCCACGAACCTCCTCCTGATGAGCCAATAAACTTGACAGTCCTTCTGCACAAATAAGAAAAAGATATAAACACCCCTTAACACATAAGCGGTGAAGATTAAACCGTACCCCTTCGTTGGGAGGGCATGATGGTCTAGTTATATAATTTTTAATAAAGCATGATGGTCCAGTTATATAGTTTTTAATAAACCCCTTACAGTGTCAATAGTTCATTTAGATATATGTACTTTTCTTCCATCATATTACATAACTTGGTCGTTTCCATTATCCCACCTTCATGACAGAGCCCAAAGCGGCGTGGTAGACCGCCAGCAATATTACCGTGAACGACAGCAAGGTGGGTAGCCACGGGGTCACTGCTAGCGTCATCATGCAGCTGCAGTGGATCCCCGAAACAGTGATGGTGCTCGCACGAAGACGACGGAGATGGACAAATAGAAGCCCCCCTTCCGAGTTAATTAAAGGAATACTATGGTTTTACTTCCATCGTGGCAACCTCAGTCTATTCTAGTTTTTTTTTTTGCGGGAAAGATACACTGAAGTGTTACAGAGCTCAAACAGAGAGATCCCTCAAAGAAAGCAAAATTACAACGAGGTCCAGAGGATCCCGGTGTCGAAGACGAACCACAGCACGTATCGCCGCGCGCCGCCACCACTCCATCCACGCGAACGCCTTGGAACAGATGGAGCCCCTCCATGGCCGGGAAGTCGACGAAGCTCAGCTCCACCGGAGCCTCCATCCTGTGTCGCCATCTTCACCACCCTGCAACAAAACAGCCGCACCTTCCAGAAGATCAACATCCGGAGCCGCCGCAACTCGAGCTCCGGCGAGGGGTGGCCTCGCACACCAGATCCGAAGACCTGCGAGCAAGCCCTAGACAAGAGGTCCACGGCGGAGCCACCGAGAGCTCCGACGCCGAAGAGGAAGACCCCCGCCAGCAAAATCCACTCCGGACGCGCCGCCACCTTCCCGACGCCTCCGGCTAGATACCCACGCCGCCCTACGCTATGTACACGGTGGGATCCGGGGTTCCCCACCCTCCCGCCGCCGAAGCGGCCGACGGAGAGGTGGGGCAGCCACCGGATCGCCGCCGGTGAGGTGAGCTCGCGAGATCGCCCAAAGATCGCCTCTCTTTACTGTTACGGGAGAGGATAAGGTCCAAGGTCCTGTCTGCACGCGTCTCAGTCTATTCTAGTTATTAGTACATACTACCTTTTTCAGCATTAATCGACTAAATTTTCATTGATTCATCAATTTCCTCATCAACTTTTTTTTTTTGAAATGGTAAAGAATAGTTGTTATGGTTTCTTCTATTTTAATACTAGTAGTGTGCACGGGCGTACGATTGAGCCTATATTACTTTTTGTCTAGCCTTTCTTACGTGTTAGACTCAAACAACTAATCTTCCGGTAATTACAAGTCCGATCGTAACCAAGTCTTAAGACAACTCCGTCTTTCAGGCGTCGGATACCCTTTCATGCATACATACAATAGGGTTTTCATCTCGGCATATTAGGTTTCTCTTCAGTAAGAAAAATACCAACATTTACCAAGTCAATATTTTTGATTCGGTATTGTGAATGTCTGTAATTTCTCTTGTAAACTTGGACGAACTTTAAAAAATTTACCTTAAGACAAATGTAATACGCAGAGTAAAATGACCTGCGGGAGTGCATAGATGGGCATTATTATGTTTTTTATTTTGAGCAATTATGGGCATTATTATGTTTTTTTACTCAGGGCATTATAATGTACACGAGCCGAATCGCAGTTGTCCCGATTACCAGTTACGGCCCATCTGAAATGAACCGGGCCCAGACCCGCTTTTGTTCTGCTCAGAGTGACAGTTCGCTAGTCACAGACGCACACCGTCGCGGCAGATAGAGTTAGCTTGGAGAGGCGCACGCCGCGCCACGGCGAGGCCACCACCACCGTCCACTCCAGCACGCCGGCCATGCTCTCCCTCCTCCCGCCAGCGCTCCTTTGCGCCGCGCCCTCCGACGTCGCCTCCACCGCCACCGCCGCGCCGCGCCGCCCGGCCGTCATCCTCCCAGTTACTGCCCCCTCCTCTTCCCTCGTCGCTCGCGGTTTTTTTTTTTCTGGTTCTTCTCTGTGTGTGACGCGCGGCGGTCTGTCGTAGTGGCGCGCAGGGGCTCGGGAACAACACGGGCGACTACGCGCGGCTGGCCGCGGCGCTGCGGGACGACCACGGCGTGCCGTCCGTCGTGGCGCGGGTGTCGCGCCCCGGCTGGCTCCGCAACGCCGCAGGGCTCGCCGACCCCAGCTACTGGCGAGGCACCCTCCAACCGCGCCCCATCCTCGACTGGTAACCAAGCCATTCTCTGAGGCATTTCGTCGAACGAAACGCTTGCTTCGCTCTAACACCTTGCCTGCACTGCACTGCAGGTACCTGAAACGAGTTGAGGAAGCGGTGTCCGAGGCCAGGGAGCTATGCCCTCCAGGTTCGTCTCCCAAATTATGGCGCAATTGCGATCACCCGCCAGTGCTACGCAAATGAAGCTCTGTCAGTTTTACTGCATTTTGTGCATTTGAACTGTTTCTACCTGGTTTCAGTTGCCATAATAAGGAAATTGTTGCTTCAAAATTTCATCATCTAGAGTTCGGTAGCTTCTTCCAGTTTGAAGCCCATTCTATAGCTCCCAGTTGCAGCCCTCCGACTAATTCAAGATTGTTGATTGTATTCTCAAATGTGCTCGATATCGTAGACACAAAAATGTGCAGAAAAGCCATGGAATAAACGATCGATGTTCTAAAAGAAAGAGCATTCATCCTGTCATCCTAACTCTAAACTGTTCTAATGCTTGCAGATGGGAAGTTATCATTGATAGGTCATTCGGCTGGGGGCTGCCTTGCGCGCGTATACATGGAGGAATTTGGGACTTCTGACATAAGTTTGCTGCTCACCCTTGGCACTCCCCACCTGTACGTTTTACTATCTGGTCATT
Organism: Poa pratensis; assembly: GCA_947311845.1. Taxonomy (NCBI): domain Eukaryota; kingdom Viridiplantae; phylum Streptophyta; class Magnoliopsida; order Poales; family Poaceae; genus Poa; species Poa pratensis. The sequence continues at coordinate 14,040,875 of CAMZMU010000043.1, forward strand.
GTTTAAACACTTGAATTAGTAGTTTGGTTATAGAGTTTATCCCCTTCTAACCTAAACCTTCAGGTAAGCCTAAAAGACTCTAGGTTTAGTTTGACAGTTCTTGTGCACTCGTATGGGCCTCTTACGTTGCAGATATGAATTATAAAATGGAGGAAAATGGACTTTGAGACTTGTTAGAATACCCTGCTGTTTTTGTCCTATTGTCCCAAACGTGGAAGCTTATGTTGCTGCAACTTACAACAATATGGGATACACCTGTTACCTGCACAATTTGCTCTGGGCTGGGTCGATTTTAATATCCTCATGTTTAGGAGATATTCTTAAGCCTTATTTAGGAAGGTGGGAAATTCCACCCTGTTCCCTTTACATTGGGAACGGTTTTAGTTAAATTTCTTATCCATCCAAAGAGATTGAGCCTGTACATATCCATCTGAAAAATCAGTTAAACCCCGACCGTTATATTTTACTTACGGGTGGATCCATTCACAGAAGTTATCTACATATGTTTAATTCAAAATTTAATCCAGAACATACTGTTCTCTGACCTGTTTCCCTTTCCTTTTTTTTACTAATCGCCAGGCCACCTCCGAAAGGTGTCTCTGGCGTTATCGACCAAACTAGAGGACTATTGTACTACGTCGAGAAGAATTGCGCCCCTGCAGTTTACACACCAGAACTACGATATGTGTGCATTGCTGGAAGGTAATTCAGCTATAATTTCAGGTTCTGTTTAATGAATCACATGTGGATCGTATATAGATATCATGGAGCTTTTCTGAGGTTTGTGCATTACATTTTGTCTTCTTCACCAAAACAGCCCATGACTTTGTTGAGGTTCGTGCTTAATGGATTACATGTGCATTGCAGTGCTATGTTATACAAGTTTTGCAACACAAAGGACTAAAGGAGTGTAACATGAAACATGTAATGCCGTTTTTCTTGGAAGAGAAAATATTTAGTATCTTCTGTGTTGTTTTCAATAGACTTGAACATTAATGGTACATGTTATCACCATGGGTTTACTAAATCATAAATATTCTTCCTGAAAATGAGTCTTGTAACACACACGTTTTCATTTCTAAAAGAAAATACACTTTTCTTACTTCGAATTTTCTTCTAAAGTGGGGGCCCACCAATTTTTGTTACTCCCTCCGTTCAATAATGTAAGGCCGTTTAGCTTTTTCTTGATTCGTATGTATCTAGAGTTCTAGACGTATTTTAGTACGTATTTACTCATTTAGTATGTATGTAGTCAATATTGAAATAACTAAAAAGTCTTACGTTAGTGAACGGAGTATTAGAAACCCACTAGTTCTTACAGAAAGAGATTAGAGGCACATTGCGTGATGCTCCAAACCAGTCTAGTGACAGAGCATCTAAGGATAGATGATCGATAGATTCATGTTGTCCTCTGCATCCAATCTGGATCATGTTAACTCGTTAAGACAGTATTCTAGTGTAGGTATTGACCTCCAGCAAGACATTGATTCATCACACCATTTCAATTTGGCAGGTACATTCAGGGTGTTCCTCTAACTGGAAACTCCATTGCTACAACAGATGAGATAGTCGCAGTGGACGCTCCATCTGACGTAGCTGAAGCAGTCATGATCAGCACTGAGGACAAATCCACTCGATCAGGCCCAACTTTGCGTGCCCGCTTTGTTGGACAAGGCTACAAACAGGTGACTTGCATTACAGCAATACCACGCTGTGAAATATTCCTCATTTGATTCTAAACAAACAATACCTTCTCAACCAGGTTTGTGGGCGTGCTGATGTGTGGGGAGACGGTGTCGTCCCCGAAATGTCGGCACATCTGGAGGGCGCACTGAATATAAGCTTCGATGGCGTGTACCATTCTCCAGTAGGTTCTGATAATGAAGGGAGGCCCTGGTACGGCTCACCGGCGATCCTCGAGCAGTGGGTGCATCATCTCCTAAGTTGATGCCACGATTTTTTTACCAGTACATGAAGTTTGTCAACAAAACTGTGTTTTGACGGCGAGTGCTGTACCAACCAGCCCCAGGGAAGTCATTAGTAAATAGCCACATTGTAGCAACATACTGTACTGTACAGAATATGCACGCTTTCTATCTACGCACAGCTGAAACTGTTTCGGTTTTCCTTTTTGCAAAATTGTTGCAATGTACGACATAGTTCAGCATGTTTTTTTCCTTTTAGCCAAATTGTTACGACACCAACATTACTCAATGTAGAGTGAAGATAATTTAATCCGCATGAAACTGCAAGACAACTACAAACAAAACTTGAACTACAACAGACATTTCCAGGTATGGAACAGGCAGAAGGAGAACGGTCAGAGGCTGCAGTCGAACATACAGAAATACTATGCGTGCAAGTTCACAGCAAGCCGAGTGAAAGCCGCTAGCACACATTTGACCACAACCTGCTTATCACAAATTCACCACGACTCACTGCATCGAGACCAGCGTGACATATATGACTAGGATAAGGTGGCAATGACAGACTAAAGCATCGAACCACATTAATGTGCATGCAGGTGCCCTCGCAGGATGACAGGAGCCACAAACCACAAAACACATGGAATCCTTTCTACATGCATCACTGAACCCCCAAACATTACTTTCGAACAAAGTCTAAAGTCTTAACACGATCACATCGACCTAACTACCTAGTGGAACGTTTGACTTGACATGGATCGCAAAAGAAGCTTCCCAACACTGGTTCAGAGCTGGAAGCACCAGTGTGTTGGCCCCCCACTTGGCTGCTTTAGTAATCTTGATGAAATGAGGGGACAACAGCTTGGTGATCTCCATCATCCCAACCTTGTCCCTCCCAGCAAATATGCTTTTGAGCTTGTCGTCACAGAGGATCTCCCTTTTGTTTTCTGGGTTCTGCGAATCATGCAGAGGGAATTTGTATCACAGGATCACACAAATAACAAGCTAGTAAAGCAGCCAGTTGCAATTTAACCCAATCAGGCAATAGATAATGCAACATCAGTATAGCTGAGCGCCGTTATGGTTTACAAATTTACAAGTGCAGAGCATAGACTTCCAATGGAAACTAGTAACTATATCAGATGTAGAAAACTAGGTTCAATCTTGCAATTAAGAAGGTACAATAGATCAATCAACAAGGCAGACATTTAGACATTAAACAACCATCAACTATATATATCTAAATTCCACCAACACATAATTTTTTGCCTTACCAGTTACCACAGAAGAACCATGTGAACAAAGAAATTAGGGCCTAGCACCAGTGCCAAGCTAACATTACGGATGATGAGCTCTAGAAGACTAGAAGAAAAACAGTGAAAATACAATATTTGTATAACATAGAAACATTTCCAGAGAGAACTGAAACTGAACATGAAAATTGACCCTCAAGTGGCCTGCTCAATAACTTTAGTGTACCGAAGTTACAACAACAACCTCAGCACATAAGAAAAATGTCAGCAAGCATCATCTCTACTAAGTGACATCTACAAATTCTCTATCCAAACACACAGAAATGACGAAATGTCAGCAAGCATCATCTCTACTAAGCATCATCTCTACTAAGTGACATCTACAAATTCTCTATCCAAACACGCAGAAATGACGAAATGTCAGTAAGTGCAGACCATAGACTTCAAATGGAAACTAGTAACTATATCAGATGTAGAAAACTAGGTTCAATCTTGCAATTAAGAAGGTACAATCAATCAGTCAACAAGGCAGACATTTAGTCATTAAACAACCATCAACTATATATATATCTAAATTCCACCAACACATAATTTTTTGCCTTACCACAGAAGAACCTGTGAACAAAGAAATTAAGGCCTAGCACATTCTCTATCTAAACACACAAAAATGAGGAATGAACTGCAGAGGGTATGACAACCGAGAAACTACAATGTTTGTATGACATAGCAACATTCCCAGAGAGAACGGAAACTGGACATGAAAACTTGAACATCAAGTGGCCTGCTCATTAACTTCACTGCACTAGAGGTGCAACTCAACAACCTCAGCGCATAAGCAAAATGTCAGCAAGGATCATCTCTACTAAGTGAGATTTGCATGTTTTCTCTATCTAAACACAGCAGGAATGAGGAATGAACTGCACCAGAGAGGGGTTTTCCCCCTACAATAATCTTGCAACATACACAAATCAAGGACTCTTACCCTAACCAGAGCCAAGATATTACCAGGGTTGACAAAACTCGTAATATGTAAACACTTGCTAAAACTTTTGACAAGTTCTACCAACCATTTAGACCAATACAACAAAATAGTAACAAATCCCTCATGAATAGCTCGAAGACAACTATAACCAAAGCCAGTATTTGGGTTTCCTTCTCCACCACCTCCGCCCCAACCCCAACCACTACAATCGCTAGTAGCTCTAATTAATCTGTGACCAAACCGACCGAAATCGGTTTATTTCCACCAAACCCCCCAAATCCACCATTCCCAGCGAACACACCACATCACGGACGCGCTACAAGCGAGATCAGGCAAATAGCGGCAGGGATAACAAGCTAGGGCTCGATCCACGGGGTACTACCTGGAGGCCCTGGCCCTTGATGTAGGCCCAGACGATCTTGATGGCGCCGGCGCGGGAGATCTCGGGCCCGCCGCCGGGGAACTTGCTGAGTGCCGGCGAGACGGGGATCGGCCGCATGATCCCGCGCAGGTTCTTCGCCTCCGCCGCGTCCTCCTTGGTGGTCACCTTGGTGGTGGTCGCCTTTGGGGGCCCGACCTCCGCCGCCGCCCCGGCGAACGCGGGCCTCTTGGCGCCCGCCGCCGCGGAGGAGGAGGAGAAGGAGGGGGCCATGAGGGCCCGGCAGCCGCGGACGACCCTGGCCGCCGCCGACGACATCGCCGTGGGATGGGATTGGGTGGGTGGCTGCGGTGGAGGAGTACGGCGAGGGCGGCGAGGGTTTTGCTGGGTTTAGGGTTTGGAATGCCGATTTGTATTCGGGAGCTGGTGGTGGGGAGGAGGAAAGGAGGAGACCAGCCGCTTTTGCAGTCGGGTCCTTGGATTTGTCCGTAAATACAAAGGCGTTGTCAGCTCGTGCGTTTTAGTAGCGGGAGCGGTGATTTTGGATGTTATCTGGGTTTAATCATGAACGGGTTGCACGCCCTCGCCCTGCCATCCGCTACTGCCGTTTCATATTTCAAGCGTTTCTTTGTTTTCCAACCAAACTTACAAATATCAGTTAGGGCAACTCCAACGGCCGATGCAACCGACACAAAATTTGTCCACGTTTTGCCCGTTTGGATCCGCCGTTTCCAGGCTATTGAACCCAACAGGGTGACCCATTTGGTCCGCTATGTCCGGATTTTGCAATTTTGGATCATTTTACAAATTCGATCAAGCAAAGATTGCAAATATAGATAGCAATAAATCAAACACATCCCAATGTACCAAAAGAATATTGCCATTTCGCCGTCCCCATTTCCGGTGGCAATGGCGTCGTCGACATGGCACTTCGACCTTGGCGGCCGAGACGCCGAGTCGTTCGAGCTGGCCGCCGCGGTTGGGGCCATTGCTGCGGGCGGAGCCATGCCTCGCATTAGGAGGGCGGATTGCGCCGCCCTAGCGACAATGGCCTCGCTCTCATCGACCTAGCCCTTTGCCTTGGCGATGTCGGTGGCGGCCTTAGTGGCAGCGGCGGCTTCTGCGAGCGCTCTCTCTCTCTTCCTCCGGTCCCTCCGCTTCAATGTCTCGTTGGCCCTCTGCTCCGTGGTGAGCTCTTTCTTTCGCTTCTTGGGGGATCGACCACAGTATCCACGACACGGGCTGGTTGGCCGCAGCTCCAGCAGGTTCGGCGGCGACGCCTGCGTCGGCCATGGCTAGGGCAGGAGCTGGAGCTGGAGCTTGGTTTTGGGAGAGGAAAGGCCGGAGTGAGGATTTTGCCTCTGTTGGGCGGGCCATGGATGGACCTGGCCCAAATTTGGGCCGAGAATGCGTCGCCGCGGACAAAAAAACGAACATCGATTCGTTTGCATCATCGCAGGCACAGACGGACGCGGGCGGACTAAATGGGTCGCCCCGTTGGAGTTGCCCTTAGCACACTACAGTCCAGGGGTGTGTGCAATGGATCAATTTCTCTCTTGGTCGTTGTTGAATGGTACGATGCTGAACTTATAACTTATAAGTTTTTTTTAGCATAGCCATATAAGAAATAGAACTATACAAAGGCTGGTGAGACACAAGTTATTACTACAATCCACAACCATGTCCAACACAACCTGAAAGAGTTGATAATGCCGAATCAATATCGCTAGATCCATCGTTAAACATATTTTCATATTCATTTTGATATTGTAGATGTTAATAAATTTTTCCTATGAATTGATCAACTTAACAAAAAAAATGACTTTGGACACAGGCAATATGCACTTAAAATGGCCTATCTACCATTACACTGCAAATTTCTATATCAAGATGGCATGACGAACATAATTAAAATATGTATTTCTAACCATTGCACGTATTGTAATAACCCCGCGCTAGGCGTGTAAGCTGCAGTGACACATATGTCCAACTGATCAGATCTCTTCTCACACCAATATCATAGTGTTTGGAGCACAACTGTCATTATTTTGATTGGTACAGTTTTGACGCCAGAGATAAGCACTACACATGCCAAAAAACCCTTTCCTACCACCAACCGTATGATCAAACATAATTTTCTTGGTTTTACTCGAAGATGGGTAGATCAAGAGGTTTATTCTTCGACACGACTTCAGCCTCGCTTGAAGACTCCGATAGCGATAGTGCAGCCAAGGCCTTTGCTTGAGATTCTTTGTCCATGTCCAAGAAGAGGCGATGCCTGCCGACGAGCAGAGCGCAAGCATGGTTCAGACTTAGCATCCTGACTACTGAGCGGTGAAGCAGAAAACCAGAAATGCTGCGGACAGAGATCACTTACCATCTAGAATCTGATGTTAATTCTGGTGAAACGCGGTGGCGAGGATGTTCCCTTGCCGTACTGCAACAATCACCCGATCTTTGGAGTACACTTCGTCCTGCAAGATTATTGCAGTGCACGTCAGTTCCCGTGAATATTTGTTTCGCAATGATCAATATGTCCAGTGAGTCCATTTATTTTGGACTCTGCAGGCTCTATTTTGTGAAAGAGAGCAGAATTTAGTAACTAGCAGAATATATGAACATCATGATCAAACTCAGAAGAGAAATGAGCTTTTAACCTCCACACCCTCGCCGGATGTAATTGTAATACTGGGTCTACCAGCGGGAACAGGGCAGTCTGCCAATACTTCAACATCCAGTCCAACTTCCAAGATAGCAGGTGCTCGTATAAATACGCCACGACATGTATGATTTCCTCCTTCCTTATCTGCAAGCATTGGCACTGAAAGTTCTGTTTCAAAGCTTTGTAGCTGCAAGGGAAATGTAATTTGCAGTCAAGCATGGTGTTCACATTCTTGTACATTAACAACTAATTCAGCCAAAAATAAACATGTGTACTCAAAGATACCTGACTCCCAAAAAAGTTATGGTGGACAGTACAATCTAGTCCCCCAACAAGTTCCTGGCCTCCTGTCTTTGTCCCTGCAAGTTACATTGCTTATCGGTCACGATGGTCCATCTATTAATCTTATCGATAAAAGGTCTAAAGCCATGCAATAATGGGTGGTCCACAATTCCAGATACCTACTGCCTTGTTTGCAAGGAAGATGAGCCCAGCACAGGTTCCCCATACAGGCTTTCCTGAAGTGACAAACTCTCGAAGTGCAGGAAACTGCAAAGCGGATGAGGTGAAACGTTTGAGCATTTTACAGTGTCAGTAAATAGATACTATCTATAAAGGGTGGAAAGAATCACCCCTCATCCGCTGAGCCGCGTCACCCCATAACCACGTCCGTCCGATCCGCGCCATCCGACGGCCAGAGAGCACCCACGCCACCCCCAACGCGCGTCACTGTTCACAGCTACAGTACCGCGAATTTCTTCCAATCAACGCACGACACGTCACCCAGTCACCGTCCGGTTGCTCCGGTTGCCAGCCGGTCACCCCGCGCACGAATTTTGGCGCAGAAAATTTACCAAAAAACCCCCGCGAAGGACTAATTTGCATTTTCGCGAAAGACGAAGGACCTCCATGCAAAAAACCGCCACAACTCACCCTCTCTCCTTCTTCTCCCGCGACGCTGGAGATCGCCAGCGCCGCCGACGCGCGCCGTCGCCCTTACGCTCATCCCCGCTCAAATCCGAGCATACAGAGAGCTACTCCGCCACGCCCTCTCCTTCCTCGCCGCAGATCGGCTGCTGAGTCGCACGACTCGCCGCGTCCGCCGCGTTCGGTGATTCATTCCCCCGTCCCCTCCCAACTCTGTTGGCATCGCCGCCGAGCTCCGCTCGCTTCGCTGCCGCCTCAGCTCCACCTTCCCTCGCCTCGCTCCCTCCACCTTCCCTCGCGGCGCGGCCGTCGCCTCTGGTCACGGTCCAGCCGGCGACGAATCGCCAGATCCACGGTCAGCGAGACCGGATCCGGTTACTGGGAGGCCGGACGCGCTGGATCCGGTGGTGCGCCTGCGAGGCTGGAAGCAAGGGGCCCGGTGAGGTTCACGATGCAGCGCGGGTCGTGGTGCTCCTGGGCAGTTTGCCGGCGCTTCGACCCCGTGCAGTTCCCGCAGTTCGCGCGCCACAGGTTGCTCGCCTTCGTGGGGGACTCCCTAGCTCGCATCCATACCTGCTCTGCCTCCTTTGATAGGTATTATACTTTTTGCTTTACTTTCCTCTCTCATGCTAGCTTCCGCAGGCTTTAATCTCTCAGATTCATCCACTGCTGAGTGCTGAACTACTGGTAGTTGTGGCTGCATCTGCATATCTTCATCTTATTTTGCTACATCTTCATCTTTGGCTGTGTGTTAGCTGTGCGTTGGAGCTTGCGTTGGATGTTGGACACTGCAGCTGGAGCTTGAGTATGGTAATTGAGTGTGCTGATTGCTCAGTTGTTGCCGCGGAAGACCGGAGGTTATGCATCGTGGTCATACATATCAGATGTCGTCTCCCTCTTATCAGGATTGTTCTTCTTCAGGCTAGCTATAGTCTATGGCTTCTTCTGGTTTGTTCTTTCCTCTATTTAGTTCTGTTTGTTGCTCTGCCCTCTTTTGATTCCTGACATGTTGATTTTTCCTCATCGTTTATACGTACAGATGCTACATTGGCTCACCTCACGCCGGCTGAACATGGAGGACCATGGCCTGAACGACAACCGCATCAGAACCATGGCCTCCTAGCCGACAAGAACGATGAGTAAAGGGAGCCATCATGGATTCGTCGTTCAAGACGTCCTGCTGACCGCCACTACGCCGCGGGGAAGTGCGACAAGTGCGACGCTGTGAGATTTTCCTTCCCCGATTGACCATTTTTGTCACAATTTTCCATAGGTCTCTGATTAATTTTTTGTAAAAAACATGCATTGGAATCAACAGCAAAAGCTCTGGGCAGATGGTTTACGGCCACCGCTCGTGTCGCTGCTGCTCCACATTTTCATCCTTCTCTTAATTCAATGGACGGGTACGTGCTAACCCAAAGGCAGCCATCGTAGAAATGGACGAGGACAACAAGCGATGCTAATTTGTCTCCCTTCCTCATGATCTACCTCCTTTTCTCGCTCACTCTATTTAATACCCACAAATTCTCATGTTTGTTTGTGCAGATCCTATTCTTTTATCTATGCCTACAAGGTATTTAAAAAAACTGCATGGTAAGATTAACCTATGTCATATCTTTGCACTATTGTTTACTCAATAATTTTGTATTTGTTATGAAATTTTTCCCCACTCAACGATAGCAACTTGAGATGACAGATTAACTATTTGCAATCGGATCGGTTCACAATTACGGTTCTGCATGTGTGATGCACACCTTTGGATTTGATCATTTATCTTTTGCATCTCCATTTATTGGTTCAGAAATATGGGGCTGCTTCTGTGATGCACATATTTGGATAAGAGATGAACTAATATAATCATCTTTGTCAGGGAACCTGACATTAGACACAATATATGAATGTTTAAAATGTTATCGTGCATATGCATGTTTTCATATTATGTTTTTATACGTTTTGGTATTTTGGTTGACCAAAAATAAAGAATCAACAATGATTTATTTGCACAACTAACTTAAGCAGTGATTTCTTTGTTTTTGGTGTCCAGGTGCATGGATTGTCTTCCTACTGCCTCATGCGTATTTTTCCAGAGCATAACATTCAGCTCTTTTCGCAATTTTTTATTCCCTCCTCACATATCATTTACCTCTGGTTGTGAGTATCATTCTTTTTCTAAGCTACATACACGAATTCATAGGAAAGAAATCATATATTATTGCAATTTAAAGTTATATGCGACATACCATGTCGTAACCATGATAGAGCTTTATTAGCTATTGAGTTGGATATTTTTTCCCACTCACCTGGGAAAGAAATCATATATTATTGCAATTTAAAGTTATATGTGACATACCATGTCGTAACCATGATAGAGCTTTATTAGCTATTGAGTTGGATATTTTTTCCAACTCACCCGAAATTTGGGGAGCTGTTGTTATGATCTATATAAATTGGCCGCATTCCTTAGTGAAACTGTTGGTTTATTCTTTGCTATGTTAAAAATCTTCAATATGAGCGGGCTAAAGTCACTACTTGAATGCTTCGTCAGGTTCAACAGAGTTCATAACTTGCAAGAGCCTATTGAGAACCTAGGAAACATTAACTGTGAAAGATTTGCAAGATGTGCGGTTTATGCCCTGCAAAATAGTGGATATGATCCTAGAAAGGTATGTCCATTTCATCAATGAAACAGTCCAGATTACCCAGTCTTCAGAAAACTTTTGACGCGTGGCTTTGTTATAGTGTATAATAGGTTATATATCTGGAGTGAAAGGACTCGATGGTTTACGATTTCGTTTGTCTGCAGCTGTAAGCAAACTGATTTGTTACATATACATTATCATGTGCTAAAAGCTGGTTAATGTGATATATGTTTAGTTAACTGTGCAACAACATATGTTATTAACTTAGTGCTAACTTAGTGTTGCACATTATTTTACTTGGAGTTCATAGCAGCTTTGTACAAGATCACATACAAATGTACTCTTATGTGTACAATCCTCATCAGGTTGGTATTATTGTTGCTATAGAAAAAGAATATGATCTGGTCAGCAGCAAGTGTTCATCTGATTCACAATGTTTAATTGTTGCAGATAATTCGGATGTGGACATATGTGGACACAATGTTTGGTCGTGATTTGGTCTTTCACAATGCATTCGTAATTCCATGGTATTTCATGTTTTTGGGTGAACAATACCGGTGTGATGAACAGTGTCGGTCACCCATGAACAGTCCGCGTCTGAACAGTTCTTTTCCTCTTTCCTTTTTAGTTTCTTTTTTTAACCTTTCATTAATTTTTTCTGGCTGAACTTTCCAAACGGATTTACATAGGCTTACCTCCCAAACAAGTTTAGATTTTTTGACGACATTTTTCTTTATCTTTTTTTTAGAGTTTTAAAAATCTTTTCAACGAGGGCGCGGCATGTTGCCGCGCCAGGTTACCTAGTAAACAAGTAACAGGGAGTATATTGTGACAAGCTGTTCTGCTAGAGCTATATGCTACAATACCATAATCATGTAGAGGAAAATGTCAACTATGAGCATGTAATTCCAAACCGTAAACTTGTCTTAAGTACTAGTATCAACAGAAACATCGACTGAGTGCCTTTTTCAGAATTCTATACTCAGACAGTCAGCACCATTATATAGACAGTAATCGAATTTGCGATTCGATGCAATTCTCTTTTCCTTTGACAAACAAATGCAATGAGCCAATATAACCTCTCTGTTTCTCTTAGAAACAGGGGAGAAGGTGCACCGATTGAGAGAAGACAGCATCGCACAACCAATAATTAGAGCAGTGTACTAACTGAATTAATTCATTTTCGGACGCTGCCAATAACGAGTGCAGGAAACTGCAAAGCAGATGAAGTTGAATGTCTGACATTGAATGTCTAAACATTTTCAGTGTATGTAAGTAATCAGGTAACAAGGGTATATTTTGTAGCGGAGATGTCGAAATGTAAGAACATGCAATTTCCAACCATAAACTCGTTTTAGGTACTAGTACTAACAAAAACATCAAAAGGGTGTCCTTTTCACAAATCTCAACTCAAATGCCAGCACTACTACATACAGACAGTACTCGAATTTGCCTTCGACGCAATTCTCTTTTCTTTTGACCAATGCATTGAAGCACTAATATAACCTCTCTTTGATTTCCTTAGAAACAGGGGAGTATTCTGCACCAATTGGGAGAAGACGCTGTTCCTCTAGCCCGATCAAGAGCAAGTTATTTCATCATCACGGCTAGTTCAAATGAGAAAATGCAAACCATAGGCCATACTCGACACAGCCAGTTCACAAGATGCCCACTTCCCAATTTTTAGCACGAGGGTAGATTTCCCCGTTGCCTCTCAAGCCCAATCCTAGCATTGTTCTTGCAATATTTAACTTTTACTGTGTGCTACCTAATACAGAAGAGGGAAGTAGGAACACAAGCACGAAACAAGATTGATTAAGTATACCATCGAGCAATAATGGTACCATGGTGAGTGGGTTTTGTTTAGCTTCTTGAAAGCCATACCGTGTTATTCAATATATTTCTAATATATAGTACATAGTATGTTGAGGCATAACCGAAATAAAATCAGCCTCTTACATACTCCTATGTTCGGAATTACCTTGCGTTTTGGGAGAAACAGGGGAGTATCTGCACCAATTGGGAGAAGACGATGTCCTCTAGCACGATCAAGAGCAAGTTGTTTGAACAAAATTAAGTAATGAGTATACTAATCGCCTTTCGGATGACGAAGCCACGCAAGCAGTTACTAGTGCAGTGTAGTGTACGTACCAAACACCTGATACATTTTCGACGCGCGGACAATTACCAGTGCATTGTACTAAACCCACTTGATTCATTTTCGACTAGCTGTCAATTACTAGTGCAGTGTACTACTAACGCACTTGACTCATTTCGGCTACTGCGAAATTTAACAAGAAAGAACATTATCACTTCCATCCAATTTCTCACCCCCACCTGAACAATCATTCGAATCGTGTCAATTCATGACTGACGATTGGGTTCCGGAGATACTTCGCAGAGCATTCATGAACACCCAACACACCCAGTTCCCCTGTTTACAACGAGCGGACAGGAAGGGGCGAGGATTTATCCCTATGACTATGAGAAAGAAACGGAGGCACGTACGAGTTGTGGTAGTTGGCGAGCTTGGCCATGGTGGTGCTGCTCTCGCCGCCGGGGATGATGAGCGAGTCGAGGCCCAGCAGCTGCTCCGGCTTCCGCACCTCCACCCCCTTGGCCCCGATCCTCCTCAGCGCTGCAACCATACCGGAATCAAGAACACGACACGAAAGCAAGAAAGGCGAAGAGAAAGAAGAAGGAGCAGGCGCGCACCGGCCATGTGCTCGTTGTAGAGCCCTGCAGCGCGAGGACGCCGACCACCGCCGCCATTGCTCGCCTCGGGACGTGTGGTGTGGCTCGATATAGGTAGGTAGGTGGAAAGTGGTGGCGGTGACGTCACGGGAGTGGGGAGGGAGGGGAGGAAGGAGGCGCACGTCGCCGTGCGCGGCCGCCGCCACACGCGCGCCACTGGGAGTGGACTGGGAGCGGGAGCCGGGCGATCGTGGCCGTCCGTTTCCACCTGGGCATGGGCCGGGCCCGGGCGCTACCCATGGTAGGTGAGTGAGACTGTCAGCCGTACTGGCCAGTAGCGCATGTCCAGCCCAGTCCCAGCAAGTCTGGTTCGGTAGTTTTTTTTTTCATGTTTTCTCTAGATCAGTTTGTTTACAGAAGAATTGTTTCCTCTTCATGTTTTCACGTTTAAATGGTCCTTAGAACTAGTAGTTGTCTTTCTCTTTAACTAAAAAAAGGTTGTTCTTCCAACTTTGGTAAATTTTGTTTTTTAGATACGTGCGAGATAATATAAATGCATCTGTCAAATTTTGCAAACACGAAAAAGTAACACCCCAAGATGGATAAGAGTATTTTTCTCACCAATTACCAAAGGCATATGGGTGAAAATCGCAAATCGTCATACAATAATGAACTTATGATCACACATGTTTTTTTAGCTGTCTCCTAGCGTGATAATTTTGGAATGTGGTCCGGTGTGTGTTTGGTTTAAAGAGCAAACATACGTCGATACAAAACCTGCCGGGAGGATGGTTGCGCAGCTTTCATAAGAAATACAAACATCTAATTACTGTTGGGGTGGCAGCGATCGTGTGGGCAATCTGACAAACAAGAACAATGCTTGTTTAGAGCGACCGGGTCTTCAAATCCGATTGTTGTCACAAATATGATTGGTCGTATGGTCTCATCTTGGGCTATCTTGCAGGCAAAAGAGGAAAATCAGAAGCGCTCAGCTGGGCATCCAAGTTGTTCACGCGATTATCAAATAGACCTTCGACGCGTCGAACGGTGGAGACCGGCGGTGATGCAGATAGCTGAATGAAGACTAATATAGAAAATGAGGAGGAAACAAAGTGGAAAAAGCACTGATGCCTGTTTTTCCTCTCTTTCCCGTTGCTGGAAAATTGTAGCCCACTTGTGGCTTTTACCGACGTTGTGAAACATTCCATTTATACCTTTCTCAGCGTTTCTCTCTAGCATGACCCCTACGTGGGCACTTAGTCTAGAACTTCTGTTTCTTTTTTTTCCTGCAATTACTTTCTATATACTTCTGTCTTCCCGCACGCGACCCTCCCCCTAGCTAGGTCTTCCGCCGCGCCGCCACCGCGGCCGGCCCTTCCCTCGCCTCGCCCTCGTCGCGCGCGGCCGCCGCCGCCGCGACTGGCCACCCCCCCCCCCCCCCCCCCCACACACACACCCGTCGCGCTCCCGTCGCCCCCCCCCCTCCCCGAGGCGGCGGAGCGCCCCCTTCTGTGCCCTCCTCAGCGACCTCCTCTCTCCCCTCCCCGTCGCCGCCGTCGGCAGGGGCCGCCGGGCTTGGCCCGGGCGGTGCCGGCGGCATGCTTTTCCCTGCGTCTGAAGTGGTGGTGTCAGGGGTCCACGCTTCCGGCGGCGGTGCGGCTAGGGACGGCGGTGGTTCGGTCTAGGCCGAGTGGTGGCGACGCGGCGGTGTCCATGTGGTGCGGAGGAGCGGCTCCCATGGCTGGACGGCGGGATGCACAGTGGCGGCGCCGCCCGGGCTGCTCCGCCCAGATTTGGCCCATCCGGGCCTGATCTGGGTCTGGACTGGCTGGCCTGCAATTTGTGTGCCCCGATCTGTAGTTGGAGGTGGTTGTGTTCGTGCAGGGGAGCAGCGATGACGGCGGCCGCTCCGGTTGCAGCGTGACGGCGGGCTTTATGGGCCCAGTCTGGGCCGGCCGGACCCTATTAGGACTGGTGTGCTCCCGCGGGGCTTTACGGGCTCGCTGAGCCTGGCCGGACCTAACCGGGACTGGTGTGCCTTGCTGTCGCGTCCGGTCGACTACCGCCTTCGGCGGTGGAGGTAGTTCCCTCCCGCGTGGCCGCGGTTTTGCTGACCCCTAGTCGAGCTACTCTTCACCTCCGGTTTGCAGACCTCGTGGCGGTTGCTTCGGTGAGACGGCGATGGCGGCTTCGAAACCGGCGTGCGCAAGGTGGTGATCGGCGAGGCTTGGATGGCGAGGTTTTCCTTGTCGGCTCCTGTGCTAGGGATCGTCTGGGGTTGTGGACAGGATATGTTCGGGAGAAATCCTTGTCGGCTCGTTCGACACCGACGCGGTGCCGCCCTCGGGCGACATCATACCTTCCTGGAGGGCGTCGTGGCTTCCTATCCATCCCCCTCGAGTGCCGGGGGAAACCCTAGGACCAGCGCGCTGGTCCGGGCAGCAGGGATACTCTCCTTCTTGAAGGTGCTGCTTGGGACTCGATGGTTCGCTGCTAGGAGTGTGGTGGTACTTCGTGGAGAGGGCGCAGCGGTTACGGGTCTCCGTCGTTTAGTCAATCCGCCTATGTCTCCTTTTGTTTTTCTTGTTTTTCTCTTCCTCATGCTTTGGGTGTATGTTTGCTGCCGCCCCAGCATGTGGAAACTGTCGGTTGTATCGGGTGGTTGCTATATTTATATAGCGGGGCTACGGCCTATTTCATCTATTACTTTCTATATTATACCCTGGTTTCTCATAATTGAAATGGGGCGCCCTCGTCCCCGTGTCGTCCCCCAGGGCGGCACCGGGGCGGAACCCTAGCGCCGCCACAAGCTCAGCCCCCGCAGCTCCCCTGCCACCGCTGCCGCCGGCGTGGACCGCGGTGGCGGCGGGCCCGAAGCCAAAGGCGTAGGGGATGGGTGGTCCGCGGCAGGGAACTCCTTCGGGCGGCTGGGGCGGTTCCGGTGGGCTCGCCTGCGCGCGACGGTCGGGGCGGCGTCCCTGGCCGAGAGACGGCAACCGCTCCCTCCTCGTCGTCCTGCGGGCGGTGGGAGATGGCGGCAGGCCGTGGATCTGGGGTCCCGCCCAGATCCGCCGTCGGCGTGGCTCCGGCTATCGACGGCGCGGTGGGGGACGCAGAGCTGAGGGGAGCTCGGCGTCTGGTCGAGGTGGAGGTGCGCAGCCTTGAGCTGCCGGCGCCGAGCGGGTTCCTGGGCCGCGCGGGCCCGATCTGGGCTGGCGCGGGCCGCACCCGTCTCCGGCACTCCGGCTGCTCGGAGCGCTGCGCTGGTGGCGTGGTTCTCACGGCGCCAACGGCAGCGTGGAGCTTGCTTCTGCGGCTGGCTATGGCTGGGTGGCGGCCGGTCGTGCTTCCGGCGTGTCCGGCGACCTTCCGGCGAGTTCTGCAGCTGCGGGTGGTGGTTTGGGTGTGCGGCATATCGGACGAAAGTCCTGCCCAACTTGTGTAGGTGCCGACGACGACGGCGCCTTCGGGCGTCATTTTCCTCCATGGAGGCGTCGCCGTGAAACGCCGGCACCCTCCCATCGTCGTGGTGTTTGTCTCCGGGTGAAAACCATGATCCGGCCTCCCGGATTGGCGATGACGGCGTCCCGACGTCGTTGCTTTGTTGAAAGCGTCGCATTGGAGACAAGACCTGATGCTGCGCTCTGGCCGGCGGGCTGGCCGCGACGGCTCCCCTGGGGGCGGATCTGCTCCCCGTCGTCCTCATGGCTGCGGTCTTCGACGATGGTGCTGGGGCGTACCCCGGTAGCAGTGCTGCTCTTCTCGGTCCATCTGGGGCGTGCGTGGAATTAGTGCTGGGATTGTTTAGATCCAGTTTCCTTTCCGCATCAAGCAAAAGATCAGTAGATCTTAGTTTGCCTGGTGTTTTGTTTTTAGCTTCTGCATCTCTGGGGCGACATCTCTGTCGTTTTATTCCCCGAAAGCTGTAAAATGGTTGTCTGTAAGTTTCGTTCGTTGAAATGGAACTCAGGCGAGGAGCCCTTTATTTCTAAAAATAATTGAAATGGGGGAACCCCTTATCTCAAAATGAAAAATTAACTTACCGATACATCTAGCGGTAAAAACACACAAAGAAAACTCTAGTTAATCTCTACTATATAATACGAGTAATGGTGTCCGGTACGTCGTGGTACTTTTGCATTTACCCCCTCAGAAATTGCCAAATCAACCCGCAGTGCACCTACCCAGCCCGAAACGTTTTTTCGTACGAGTCCCGACCCGCACACGACCGCATCCTCTCGACAGAGCGGAGAGGCTGGGAAGGAGAGGGGGTCGAGTAGGGTTGACGGAAGGAGCACGGGCGGCGGAGGCCGGGAGTGCGCCGGCGTGGGTAGAGGAGCATGGGCGGCGGAGGTCGAGGCTACGACGGCGGGGGTAGGGGAGCAGCGACGCTGGACCTAGGTCGGGGCGCTAAATCCCCGCACAACCTAGCGACGGCGGCGACCAGATCGCCGGCAAGCTCCACACGATACGTCCCTCGTCGGGCTGCTCTGCCCCGATCCGTACCTTTCCGGCCCGCTCCGCCTCCAACCAATCCAACGCCGGTGAGCTCAGCCCCAACCCTGCTCCGCGTGCCGTCGATTTCGTCGACCGGCCTAGCAATGCGTAACTCATCTCAGCTGCACGGCCGCTGCTCCACATAGAATCGAGACCATTCGGTTCCTCTCCTCTGAACTTCCACCGCGGCGCCGACCACCAGTCTACCCCGCGTTATGGTGGCGATGTGTGGTACTGGCAGCCAGCACACAAGGACTGCCGTGGTACTTCAGCTGCACAACATATACTTTGCTCAACGGCCAGAACTTTCCAGAATTCAACTACATTCTCAAGAAAGGCAAGCTCGCCAGACAGCCAGATCAGTGACATCCATTCAGTCATAGACTCACAGCTCGTCATGCCAGTTAGCAGAAACTAAATAAGGATGCTTGGTCGATGCAGTGGTCATGAGCCATAAGTATCTCAGACTAAATAAAATGGAGTTAGAACAGGTTGCTTTGATCTGCCATCAGTTGAGAGATTGTCCGACTGATTTTGGCCTGCAAGATCTCGGTTTCTAAGATGCGTGGTCAGATAGATATGAAGGTTTTGACAATGTTAGAGTACGCTTGGTCAATTCACAAAAAGAAAAAGGAAAAAAAGAGTACGCTTGGTCCTTGTTATACGCATTGGTGAAACTGAACTCTCTCTCAGGTTCTCTGAATTCCCGGAGTAAAGAGTTCTGTTTGGTTCAGTCAATATATCAATTATGGTGCTGAAAAATAATAAATCGAAGATGTTCTGGTCTGTGGTGGCTCCCAGTAAAATGAAAATTGTTGTGTGCATCACATGATTGCTTAGCCACTGGATTCCAATTGTCTACTAGATATATTTTAGGCGTAGTTCGCTTGCAAAACTGTTTGATCCAGTAAGCTACAACATGTAGTAATCCTGCACTACAGAGTACATACCTCCCTCACAACCTTAAAATGACACCAGGAAATTTTCCATGTTTGCCCAACTCTTACAATGATCAAAAAGACTATTTATATAGTGATATTCGCGGTAATTTAGCAAAAACAAAATGTAAATGTCCGTTGTAAATTCATAAGTTTCTGGATGATGTATGATGCTTTTGACTTCTGGATGATGTATGATGCTACTTACATGTAGTGATTACTTTTTTACAAGACAGAAATCAAAAACAATGATACAAGCAAAACCAAAGATTACAAATGTTCGATTTATTTTAGACCCGTTGCAGCGCACGGGCAATTTGCTAGTCTGAGTAAAGTTAAGTACTGCACGCACCAATCCCATGGTTTTCACAACTCGATGTGTACTGGGTGGGCACTCGGCTCCTCCTCGCCAACCTTTTGGCATGCGTCGTTGTGGCATGTGTTGTTTGTTCCTAACGCAATCAGTGCACGGTCTCAACTCGCAGTTGCATATGCGTATCTCCACGACTTCGTCTTCCCGAAGTAGGTTGATAATGCTCCACAATATGTCACAAAATGGCACAGCGTCGCTTCATGCGAACTTGATCGTCTCCACCCACCTTACAGAGTTTCAGCACAAAGTCAGATTTTTCCGTTGCCTCTCAAGTCTAATCCTAGTATTGTACTCGCAGTACTTAACTTTACTCTATGATATTTGATACAAATGAGGGATTGAGGGAGTAGGAACAGAAACACAAAGCTGAGTTTGATTTATATAGTATACCATCGAATGTAAATTGTAACATAGTGGGTGAGTTTTGTTTGGCTTCTTAAAAGCACACGTATCCATATAAACGTCGACCACACAAAACCACCCGACAGCCATACCATATTATTAAATATCTTTCGAATATATAGGCACAACCAAATAAAACTAACCCTTTTCATCTTTCTATCTCCCTCTTTCTCTCTCTCCCTCCTTTTTTTTTGCAGGTAATATATGTCTCATTACAGAATAAAGATCAAACTACAGGCCAGGTAAATACCAACCAGACAGAATTGAAAAGATAGGAGATCTCTAATTTTGCAAAAGGACACACATCCAAGAAGAACTACAATCATGAACGGAGAAACCCCTGAGCAAGATACCAATGTTTGTCAATCGCCTCCGGCATTACCGTTGCGGTCACGTAAAATAAAGTGGATAAATCACCTCTTCACCCGAGTTTGACGTGTTTCAATCCCCATTTGCAGTTTTACGGATCTCCAAATTTGCTTGTCAAAGGCAAATCCATTGCCATTGAAAGAATAAGGACGAGCAACACCCCGGACACGCGGATTCCAAATCTAGCACCACCGCGTGACGACGTCAGAGGAGGAAACCTGTCGGGGGAATCATCCCCGGGTGGCAACAAGTACCCGGAAAAGCTTCCCCGGCTACCTCCTCCAGCCGGCTACTAGGAGTCGGTTACCGGCCTCTCCCGTCAGCCGGTCTCCAGGAGTCTCCAGACAGGACAAAGACAAGAAGACATGGGTTCGGTGTCTTATTGAGTCCCCCAGGTCAACCAGATGACATCATGAGCAGTGCATAGTGTACATTGCACAGTGTACAATATCCGGACGCCCATGCCGACAAGACGTAAAGTAGCCGGCCACTCCGGTGACCAGCGTGGACGCCTCCCTCCACAGTGCCTGGTCCTGTAGCCGACGTCAGGCGACCCGACACTGTAGGTGACTATTAGGCGGGCCCTACTCGGCAGCTTTCCGCTACCCGGTAGCATTCCTGTAACCGGTTCCCCAACCAGTATATAAGGGGAACCGGAGACCCCATGGAAGGGGTTCGATTTTATAGACATTAGCTCTCACCTAGCCTTCACCTCAGAGGAAGAGAGCATCGCATACAGCTCAAATAGCACCATTGTAGTCCCCTATGATCATCCATGTACATCACTAGGAGGAGTAGAGGTGTTACCTCCACACGAGGGCCCCGAACCCGGGTACGTCTCGGTCTCCCCGTGCTCGTATCCGATCCCGAGCGAGCGCCGTCGTTTGCAACCTGAGACTCCACCCACTAAGTCATCCCCTGATGGCAGTGCCGTGCACAATACCACGACAGTTGGCACCCACCGTGGGGCCAATAGCGGCGACCGGAGTCACGTTCTGCTCGGGATCTCTCACCGCTTCCGGCCAGCGCGTCGCGTCTGGACTCATCCTGATGCTCGGCGGGTTCGACTGCATCATGAAGAAGGAGCACGCGCGCACCGGCCATGTGCTCGTTGTAGGAGCCCTGCAGCGCGAGGACGCCGACCACCGCCGCCATTGCTCGCCCGCCACGCCCGCCTCGGGACATGTGGTGTGGCTCGATATAGGTAGGTGGAAAGTGGTGGCGGTGACGTCGCGGGAGGGAGGGGAGGAAGGAGGCGCACGTCGTTTACAGAAGAATTTAAATGGTCCTTAGAACTACTAGTTGTCTTCCTCTTTAACTAAAAAAAGGTTTTCTTCAAACTTTGGTGATTTTTCTGTTTTAGATACATATGAGTACAATATAAATGCATCCGTCAAATCTTGCAAACAAGAAAAAGTAACACCCCAAGATGGATGAGAGTATTTTTCTCATCAATCACCAAACGCTTATGGATGAAATCACACATCGTCATACAATAATTAACTTATCTACATCTGGTGGTAAAAACACACACAATAAAATACTAGTTAATTAGTGGGTCAATATAGCATGTCGTCTGTCACTTAACATCTGACGTACCGATCCCATGGTTTTCACAACTCTGTATGGAGTGGGCGGGCACTCGGCTCCTCCTCTCCAACCTTCTGGCCTCCGCCATTGCTGCACACGTTGTTCCTAAGGCAATCAGTGGACGGGCTCAACTGCGCAGTTCCACATAGCTTGCATCTCGATATCGTCCTCCCGAGGAAGGTTGATGTTTCTCAACAAAATGTCACTACACGACACGGCGTCGCTTCATGCAAAAAAAATCGTCTTCGGCCGCCCACCTTACCAAGTTCTAACACAAAGGCAGATTTTCCCGTAGCCTCTCAAGCCTAATCCTTGTATTGTTCCCGCAATACTTAACCTATTATATGTTGTTTGATACAAAAGAGGGAAGTAGGAAGACAATCACAAATTTGAGATTGATTTATATAGCATACCATCGAACTGTAATGTAAGATGGTGGGTGAGTTTTGTTTGTCTCCTTGGAAGCCACATGTATCCACAAAACCTCGACCACACAAAACCACCCAAAATCCATACCATATTATTCAATGTTTGTCGAATATATAGCATGAACAACAAAATTAAGTCTCATTACAGAATGAAGATCAAGCTACATGACACGTAAATACCGGCCTGATATAATTGAAAGATAGGATAATCCTAACTTTTGATAAAGGACACACAACCAAGAGGAAAAATTACAATCCTCAATGGAGAAACACCAGAGAGCAAGATACCAACGGAGGGGAGGAAGGAGGCGCACGTGTGGCGGCGCACGTCGCCGTGGGGGGCATCGCCACACGTGCGCCAATGGGACCCTAGGGGCAGGAGCGGAGCGATCGGGTCTGACCGTTTTCACCTGGGCATGGCCAGGCGGTACCCATGGTAGGTGAGACTGTCGGTCCGTACAGGCCCGGTAATCCATGGCCAGCCCAGTCTCCAGTAAGGCTGGTTCTATACTAGTTCTTTTCATGTTTTCTTTAGATCAGTTTTTTTTTCAAAAGGATGTAAAAGAGTACAAATTTTGCAAACAATAAAAAATCACACCCCAAGGTAGATAAGAGTATTTTTCTAACCAATCACCAAACGTCCATTAGTCGAATCACACATCATCATAGAATAGTTAATTTATCGGTACAGGTGGAGGTAAAAGCACAAGAAACAAACCCTAGTTAATTTGGGGGCTAAAAGAGCATGCCTCTCACGTTAACATCTCCACATACCAATCCCATGTGTTTTTCATAGCTCTTGCAAACCTTCTAGTCTCAGCTGCCGCACACGTTGTTCCTAAGGCAATCCGCGGATGGGCTCGTAGTTGAGCCCCATCGTGCAGTTATAGACGATCTGCAGCTGAATGATGTGGTCTTCCCGAAGCAGGTTGATGTTGCTGAACACGCTCCTGCACGAGTTGGTGGCTGCTGTCCTCCTTCCCACATTTTAACACAGGGGTACATTTCTCCGTTGCCTCTCAAACCTAATCCTATGTGCTCACAATAGTTAACTTTATTCTGTGCTATTTGATACAAAAGACGGAAGTAGGAAGACAAGCACATACTAGAGATTGATTTATATAGTAGTATACCATAGAACAATAATGGTACCATGGTGGATGAGTTTTGTTTACCGCCTTGAAAGCACATGTATCAACAAAACTTGGACTGCACAAAATCATCTGAAAACCATACCTCAATATCTTTCTAATATATAGTACTCCTACATAATATGTGAGGCACAACCAAAATAAAACCGGGCCTTTTCGTCTCTCTATCTCCCTCTCCCTCTTCCCCATCTTTCTCTCGCACACACACACACATGACGATTGTCTTCTACGTGAGTTGGACTAACGGGTACATCCACTCACCGACACGACATAATAATGCAAAATTCAAAATCGCAATTAACTCGTGTGAAGGCAAACACACAAATCTTACTTGGAAACACTAAATATGTACACGCAGTTTTTTTTTTAATTTATTTTGTGACAGTTTGATGAAGAAGTGACCCCCACAAACGGATAGCCGTACTTCCCCCTAATCACAAGCTAGCCCACGCGGGTCAACTCACGCATCTTCATACAATAATTAGTTTAACAATACGTATGGCGGTAAAGCCACAAGAAAAGGCCCTACCTAATTTTGGGGTTAAAAGAGCATGCCTTAGTGTCAAACATGGTAAAATTTGCCTATAACAGTACAATCATATTTTTCACAGCTTGGTGTGCAGCGGCCTGACACTCGGCTCTTTTCTTGCCGACCTTCTGGCCGTCCCACGTGCTGTTTTCTGAGGCAGTCCGTGTCATGGAGGACGGGCTCATAGTCGAACCCTATGGCACATTTGCACACGTCCTTCCGGAGCATGTTGATGTTGTTGAGCACGATGTCACTACATGACACAGCGTGGCTGCACACGAACTTGATCGCCTCCTCCCTCCTCGACGTTCTAGTGATGTTGACGTACATCATGTCACTCACCTGCACATTCGTGCTCTGGTTCGCGCACGGCGTCCTCGAGTCATAGTAGAACTGATCGATAATTACTAGGTTGGTCGATGTCGTGGACGAGCAAAACATCAGTGGAGGTAAATCTTCAGTGGAAGATCTAGGATCATACTACATGCGGGGGTTACATGTGCTTTTTTAATATAATCATCACACTGTTTGATGATCTTTGCGAATTTTAGGAGCCAAACCTACGCAATGTTTATCAAGTTGTTCCTTACTTGCTTCAATGTGAAACAAACATGTTCTGAACGGTCAACACAACAGTAAACGCAACACAAATTTAGGAAGCATGTACTCTCTCCATCCCGGTTTATAGGATGCAATTCCAAAACCAGGTTTTTCCAAGAATAAGATGAAATTTAGGCATTTAATGAGTAACTAGTGGCCTTGCACGTGCACGCACGTCTCAATTAAATTTTGTGAACAGAACCATCTTTCTATATTCCGAAGTAGTAATACTACTGTAGTATGATGAATTATTGTCGAATTTACCATCGAGCAACATCCGGCAAGATCAATCATACATGTTTAATACCTTGAAATTCATATGAAAGAAACACATTAAAAAAGTGCCATTTAAAGTGGTACATGAAGTAGCATTATATGTTGTAATCATAGAACATTGTCATAAAGCATTATACTGCCGTAATCATAGATCGTTGTCGTGTATCTATAACAGAACAAAGAGTAACATCAGGTTCTTTTCTACAAAATTCCAAGATGATGTTGTGGCGTGAAAGGTAAATCTAATTCTTGCTTAATTCTAAAAACAAATAATCTCCACCTCTTATGAGGATACATTACTCATTGGCAACAACTCACTGAATGACAATATATCAGGCCTATCATAAGCAAAACAATTTACTAACCTACTCATGATATAGGCTCAATGTCTTGTGTAATGGCAGAGAGATCATAATTAAATAGAAAACATAAAATTAAGAGCTGAGCTAGGGCCTAGATCTTCAAGTGAATAATATTGGAAAGGAATGGTAACCGCACTTATCAAATGAAACAGAAGATGATGCGCGAGATGATCTATTTATTTAGGGACAGTCGTGCAGCATGTGGACTCAACGGATATGATCAGCTGACGGTACAACTGACAGATCCGAAATCGCAATTTGATCAAAATCTCATGGAAACTTCAGGCTCAATATTGCAAAATATATAGCTGGTGGGTAACAATTCCAAGTCTAGTAGCCTTAACATTTATACATGCGTGTTTCATTGACTAAATATTTTGAATCTTATATATCCCGAAAGTAAAACAATACCGTACTTATTTTGGCATTCAAAAATTAAATTGGTTCTTTAAATTGGTGAGTGAAAAATGGTATAACTACATCAAGCAGATAAATCTATTGCAGGATTATTATTTGTAATAAAATAATGAACTATTTATCTAGAGGGGCCTTTTTATCTCTGGAATGCATAATAAGATTGATAGCTAACTGGAGAAGCTTAACATGTGAAATGATATATCGAAGAATGATCTGTAATGTGTATGCACATTCAGCATAATTTTCCAAACTTGAATGGAAATACTACATTATCTTAGGTTCTAAGATAATTAAAAGGAAAAAGTCTTCTCATCATATCATGATGTCCATGTTATCCCAATTTTTTTCAAAAAGATAGTCGGTTCTTCAATAAGATGATACATAATAAATTAAATACAAAAGTTAGATTGTAGTAGAGCACAAAATATGTATCCTTTTCGGATGGATATTAAAAATAAAATCATGCAGATACTTACTTGGTCGTGACCCTGGAACTTTTTGTTACACTTTGCCAGGTATAGTGAGATATTAGAATAACAGAAAAGAAAACTGTGAGAACACCACTCAAATACGGCAAATGCCACACAAAGCAACCAGTCAATATCATATAGAGCTAGTTGGTAGTGCTGAGTTATGTAGTATCTATATGATGTCAATAGTGCAGGGTGCTTACTTCAGCCAGCATGTAAGATAGATAATCCATGAGCATCAACTTCAAGATCAGTGGAGTGCCCGGAAAGAATGCCAAATTAAAAGAACAAAGACATGAAAGCGGAGTAGAAAGTTAACACACAGTTTATTGTGTCAAACACAATTTAATGTGTCAAAGCACCAACCTGGTAAAGTACAGTTTCTTGATGACATAAACACTGACACTGTGTTTGGTTGCATGGAATTGGAGCATGGAATTGAATTGGACTAAGATTCCAAATCCGAGATGGAAATGAATTGGCTTCTAATTCAATTCGGTTGTTTGGATGTGTTTGGAAACTGCTGTTGAAATCAAATGGTGTTCCTATTTCCAAATCCTGTTTGGACTGCAGCAACCGTGGAAATGAATTGGCTGCGGTGGAGGGGCCAGAGTCCGCCGGAGAGAAGGGAGATGGGGAGCTGCGCCGCCGCCGTCGTTTCCCCCCACGAGCGCCGCCGTTTCCCCCCACCGCCGTCTCCGTCACCCTTCGAACCTAGTGGAAACTAGGGTTAGGGCGAGCGCACAGAGGGGCCGACGGAGCTGCGAAGCTCGGAGGAGGGCGGGGATGGGGAGAGGAGGACGGGAAGGGGAGAGGAAGACGAGGGAACGGCGGGACACGGAGTTCGGAGGAGGGCGGGGATGTGGAGCTCGGAGGACGGCGAGCGCGCAGATGGGGAGCCTGGCGGCGGGGCCACGAGGTGGCGGCGGCGTCGGGGCAACGCGGTGGCGGTGGCGGCGGCGGCGGGGCCACGCGGTGGCGGCGACGGGAAGGAGGCGGGGAGGGTCACGGGAGGGGGGCAGGAGGAAGAAGGGCGAAGAGCTACGCTCGATTCCGAGCGTTTCCGAGGTAGCGACCTCGGAATCTTTGGCCAGCTCTTTACACAGGAGGATTCCGAGGGGGGAATTTGATCCAGTTTCCACGCGAAGATTCCGAGCGCACACCAAACGGTGGAATTGACGAAATCGGCCCAAATTCCAATTCCATGCCCCAATTCCATGCAACCAAACACAGTGAGAAGAATAGTCTGAAGTTGTGACACAAATTCAGTAAGAAAACAAAGAATTTTTCATGTTGACAAAGCTAAAGGAGGGAACATGAACTTATAGCTACTCCAAGGAAGGTGCTGGCACCGAATAGATAAAGGAAATTTCCAATAAATTGTAAGAATTTGAGGCTACCGAAATTAACAAGATAAAAGTTCTGGATTACAGTCGTCTGTTCAGTAGGTTATTCAGTTTCAGTTTGAGCATTCATCAGTAGATGGAGATAACAGTCGAAATGCTGGATAAAATTATAGAAACAAGTTGTTATAGATGGAGGTAACATTCGACAAACTGAAGGTCGCTGAAAGATGCAGAACACTGGGAACTTAGATAGCACAATTCAGATTAGCATTTTTTCTGAAAACTTACGTTTACAATCTGATTGTTGAAGCATTGTATTTTGTCAGACTATAGGTTGTCATCTTCTCACGACCTGCATCACTCAAACTAACTGCTACGTGCTCTCCCTTAGATTTAGGCTGTAGCTAGTTTGCAAGTAGGTTGGTTAGCTCCTCACCGTGCACATGTAACGATACTACAACCCATGATGAATAGATTGAGTGTGTTGCATCCAAATCATTTCTCTCGCGTTACATTGAGAACCCCTGAGTTTTTCTGCAGTAAAGAATAATTCAGATGAGAAATTCAGATTTCGACTGAGTTTTTCTGCAGTAAAGAATAATTCAGATGAGAAATTCAGATTTCGACAGACCGTGCAGTGTGGTGTCGTGCAGCTCCCGTGTGCAGTGCGGCAGCGTGGTCGTCTTGTCCCGTGAAGTTGCGGCGTCCTCCCGTGGTCAGTGCGGCGGCGGTCGATTTCCTCGGCGAGTGGTTGCGGTGTGGTCGTCCAGGCATTGCGGAGGATGTGGCATCCTCCGGCGGGTAGAGCGGCGGCGTGGTCGTCATGTCCCGGGCAATGGCGGCGTCCTCCCGCGGGCAGTGTGGCGGCAGTGGCGTCCTCCCGCGGGCAGTTTCGGCGTCGTCGTCGTCCGGACAGTGAGGAAGCGGTGGCGTTCT
The DNA here is from genome assembly GCA_947311845.1 of Poa pratensis. Taxonomy (NCBI): domain Eukaryota; kingdom Viridiplantae; phylum Streptophyta; class Magnoliopsida; order Poales; family Poaceae; genus Poa; species Poa pratensis. The sequence continues at coordinate 14,069,020 of CAMZMU010000043.1, forward strand.
CCGTCGGGGCAGTGCGGTGGCGTGACGGGAAGGGATTAATATGTTTGCTTGTTTAATAGTAGTATAGAAGTATAGATAGTACTCCTTATCCCTTCCCGTCACTGTGCAGGAGGGAGAGGCGATTTTTGGGCGACTCCGTCGATCCGCCGTGCTCGCCGCCGAGCCGCGGGATTCTCCTCCTCCGTCGGCCGCTCCGGCGGCGGGAGGGTGGGGATCCCCGGTTCCGGCTTGTAAATACGGTGGGGTAGGGGGGAGATCTCGCCGGCGGCGCCTTGGAGGAGGTGGGGCTGGCGGAGGGCGGTTTGGTGTCGAGGCGGCCTTCTCCGGCGGTGGTGCTCCTGGGGGCATGCCGTCGTCGCGCTCGACTTGCGGGGGCTCGAGGCCCGGCGTGGTGCTCGAGTCCTTCGGCTTCGCGTCGGATCCGTGCCGGCGGAGGATCTGGCGCCTGGAACTCAGGGCGGGGCAAGCTCGGCGACTCCTCTCTGCGTCGATGTTGAAGATGGCTGCGGCAAGGTGGTCAAGATGGTGGAAGGGGGCACTCGCCGTGCCTGTTCATCAGCCTAGGTTCCGCCGCTGCGCGGCGGACGAGCTTTGCGGCGGTCTTCACAAGGAGAGGTGCTCTCGGGGCGCGGTGAGAAGGGGGACAGCGGTCTTCGTCCTCGACGCCGGTGGATTTGCTGTGGTTTGTCCAAGCTCTGTATCCCTACGTATGCTGTGTTCTTCGTTTCTGTACTTTGTACTCTGTACTTGGTATGTTGTTGAATATACGTGGGCTTTCAAAAAAATAGAAGTATAGATAGTAGTATAGATATAGATAGATTAGGAGAGAGGAAGAAATGGAGCCCACCACCGAATTAATTTTAGTGAGAGAGGAAATGGTTTGTGCGCTCGCTGCCCTCTGCATGTCGTGTGAAAACGATCGGGATTTCCTTGTTGCGTCTACATGTACGTGCTCGCTGCCCTCTATTCTCCCTCGTTTCCTCTTATATCACCGAACGCCATGGATGGATCCAGCACAACGTGGGTAAAGAACGATGGAGGGAGAGAGGACGGATGGGTTTGGCAGGAGTGGAATTCGCCCGGGCGGCCGGATCCCTAGCCGCTGGATCTCGGATCTAGAGGTAGATGTGAGTGTTTAGATGGCTTCCATGGAGGAGGGTGAGGCGGCAGCAGCAGCGGATGAAGGTGTCGAGGTTGCGGCCATGGAGGGTATGCAGGTTGCGGCCATGGAGGGTCTGCAGGTTGCGGAGCAGGGCCGTTGTGATCAAGCCGTGGAACAAATGCCACGTGATCGGCAAGAAGATGTTGCTAGCCACACTTGGTTTAGGGAAGGTGGCCGTGGACGACCTTCTCGTGCATCACAGCGTTTGCGAGGGCTGCGTCTACCCTCCAGTGTGAAACAAATGCCACGTGATCGGCGACGTAAGTGTGTTCAGATGCAATGGTTGTAGTTTGTCCATGCAGAAAGATGGTCTTCCTATTTGAAACGTATGCGCGAGAGATGCAGTCACCTCCATCTATTGGTGCAATGATTATTTCACCACACTTGCTGTGAACAATGATGGGGTTTGTTTTGTGTGTCATCGTCGCCCTGCAGAATTTGTTGACGATGATACCACATTTGTGCCTGACTCCGCGATGGGTTAGTAAGTTCGATAAGCTATGGCTGAAATGTATGCGAATCAATGAGTTATCCTCTATGTATGCAACAAAGATTATGCAATTATATTATGTTCTGATTTCTGAAATTTATGCAAAGTTATCTTCAGTTGGTTCTATATGACATAGTTGTAGGAGTAACTTTGGTTAATTCTGAAGAAAATTAGGAAGAAACTAATGCTTCGATATGACACCAATCGTTGCATGGTGGCCCCGTCCCAGTTGTGGTCTTGTTGTCGGGCCTTGGAAGACTACAGGTAGACTGCGTATCTCGCTCATTCAGGAAAACCTATATATGGTCGTAGCCTAGCTTCCTCGTGTGCAACCGACATTTATCATCACAGGGCTTGTTAAAACGAGAAAATGAAACCATAGGCCATACGACGCAGCCACCCAGTTCTCAAGATGCCCACTTCCCAAGTTTTAGCACGAGGGTCGATTTCCCCGTTGCCTCTCAAGCCCAATCCTAGCATTGTTCTTGCAATATTTAACTTTACTCTGTGCTAACTAATACAGAAGAGGGAAGTAGGAACACAAGCACGAAACAAGATTGATTATATGGTATACCATCGAGCAATAATGGTACCATGGTGGGTGGGTTTTGTTTAGCTTCTTGAAAGCCATACCGTGTTATTCAATATATTTCCAATATATAGTACATAGTATGTTGAGGCATAACCGAAATAAAACCAGCCTCTTACATACTCTCTATGTTCGGAATTACCTTGCGTTTTGGGAGATACAGGGGAGTATCTGCACCAATTGGGAGAAGACGATGTTCCTCTAGCACGATCAAGAGCAAGTTGTTTGAACAAAATTAAGTAATGAGTATACTAATCGCCTTTCGGATGACAAAGTCACGCAAGCAGTTACTAGTGCAGTGTAGTGTACGTACCAACACACCTGATACATTTTCGACGCGCGGACAATTACCAGTGCATTGTACTAACCCACTTGATTCATTTTCGACTAGCTGTCAATTACTAGTGCAGTGTACTAATAACCCACTTGATTCATTTCCGGCTACTGCGAAATCTAACCAAGAAAGAACATTATCACTTTCATCCAATTTCTCACCCCCACCAGTGAACAATCATTCGAATCGTGTCAATTCATGACTGACGATTGGGTTCCGGAGATACTTCGCAGAGCATTCATGAACACCCAACACACCCAGTTCTCCTGTTTAAAACGAGCGGACAGGAAGGGGCGACGATTTATCCATATGACTATGAGAAAGAAACGGAGGCACGTACGAGGTTGTGGTAGTTGGCGAGCTTGGCCATGGTGGTGCTCTCGCCGCCGGGGATGATGAGCGAGTCGAGGCCCAGCAGCTGCTCCGGCTTCCGCACCTCCACCCCCTTGGCCCCGATCCTCCTCAGCGCTGCAACCATACCGGAATCAAGAACACGACACGAAAGCAAGAAAGGCGAAGAGAAAGAAGAAGGAGCAGGCGCGCACCGGCCATGTGCTCGTTGTAGGAGCCCTGCAGCGCGAGGACGCCGACCACCGCCGCCATTGCTCGCCCGCCACGCCCGCCTCGGGCAGGGGCGGACCCAGGATAAAAATTTAGAGGGGGCAAATATGTGCTAAATGATGCAAACCTCTCTGTTTAGTGGGGGCAAATCAGTATTTAGCTTGGAAAGTTACAAGGATAGTGAAATTTGAGTGGGGGCATCTGCCCCCATAGCTTACATGCTGGGTCCGCCCCTGGCCTCGGGACGTGTGGTGTGGCTCGATATAGGTAGGTGGAAAGTGGTGGCGGTGACGTCGCGGGAGGGAGGGGATGAAGGAGGCGCACGTCGCCGTGGCGGCCGCCGCCACACGCGCGCCACTGGGACTCTGGGAGCGGGAGGCGAGCGATCTTGGCCGTCCGTTTTCACTGGGCATGGGCCGGGCGATACCCATGGTAGGTGAGACTGTCAGCCCGTACGGGCCCAGTAGCACATGGCCATCCCAGTCTCCAGCAAGGCCTGTTCTGTAGTTTTTTTTTTCATGTTTTCTCTAGATCAGTTTGTTTACAGAAGAATTTAAATGGTCCTTCTAGTTGTCTTCCTCTTTAACTAAAAAAAGGTTTTCTTCAAACTTTGGTAATTTTTCTGTTTTAGATACATATGAGTACAATATAAATGCATCCGTCAAATCTTGCAAACAAGAAAAAGTAACACCCCAAGATGGATGAGAGTATTTTTCTCATCAATCACCAAACGCTTATGGATGAAATCACACATCGTCATACAATAATTAACTTATCGATACATCTGGTGGTAAAAACACACACAATAAAATACTAGTTAATTAGTGGGTCAATATAGCATGTCGTCTGTCACTTAACATCTGACGTACCGATCCCATGGTTTTCACAACTCTGTATGCAGTGGGCAGGAACTCGGCTCCTCCTCTCCAACCTTCTGGCCTCCGCCATTGCTGCACACGTTGTTCCTAAGGCAATCGGTGGACGGGCTCAACTGCGCAGTTCCACATAGCTTGCATCTCGATATCGTCCTCCCGAGGAAGGTTGATGTTTCTCAACAAAATGTCACTACACGACACGGCGTCGCTTCATGCAAAAAAAATCGTCTTCGGCCGCCCACCTTACCAAGTTCTAACACAAAGGCAGATTTTCACGTAGCCTCTCAAGACTAATCCTTGTATTGTTCCCGCAATACTTAACTCTATTATATGTTGTTTGATACAAAAGAGGGAAGTAGGAAGACAATCACAAATTTGAGATTGATTTATATAGCATACCATCGAACTGTAATGGTAAGATGGTGGGTGAGTTTTGTTGTCTCCTTGGAAGCCACATGTATCCACAAAACCACGACCACACAAAACCACCCAAAATCCATACCATATTATTCAATGTTTGTCGAATATATAGCATGAACAACCAAATTAAGTCTCATTACAGAATGAAGATTAAGTTACAGGACACGTAAATACTGGCATGATATAATTGAAAGATAGGATAATCCTAACTTTTGATAAAGGACACACAACCAAGAGGAAAAATTACAATCCTCAATGGAGAAACACCAGAGAGAAAGATACCAACGCATGTCACTCGTCTTAGAAGAATAGGGAGGGAGGGGAGGAAGGAGGGCGCACGTCTCCGTGGGGGGGGGGGGGGGGGGGGGGGGCATCGCCACACGTGCGCCAATGGGACCCTACGGGCGGGAGCGGAGCAATCGGGTCCGTCCGTTTTCACCTGGGCATGGGCCAGGCGATACCCATGGTAGGTGAGACTGTCGGTCCGTACAGGCCCGGTAATCCATGGCCAGCCCAGTCTCCAGTAAGGCTGGTTCTATACTAGTTCTTTTCATGTTTTCTTTAGATCAGTTTTTTTTTCAAAAGGATGTAAAAGAGTACAAATTTTGCAAACAATAAAAAATCAGACCCCAAGGTAGATAAGAGTATTTTTCTAACCAATCACCAAACGTCCATTAGTCGAATCAAACATCGTCATACAATACTTAATTTATCGGTACAGGTGGAGGTAAAAGCACAAGAAACAAACCCTAGTTAATTTGGGGGCTAAAAGAGCATGCCTCTCACGTTAACATCTCCACATACCAATCCCATGTTTTTTCATAGCTCTTGCAAACCTTCTAGTCTCGGCTGCCACACACGTTGTTCCTAAGGCAATCCGCGGATGGGCTCGTAGTTGAGCCCCATCGTGCAGTTATAGAGATCTGCAGCTGAATGATGTGGTCTTCCCGAAGCAGGTTGATGTTGCTGAACGCGCTAATGCACGAGTTGGTGGCTGCTGTCCTCCTTCCCACATTTTAACACAAGGGTACATTTCTCCGTTGCCTCTCAAACCTAATCTTAACAATGTGCTCACAATAGTTAACTTTATTCAATTATTCTGTGCTATTTGATACAAAAGACGGAAGTAGGAAGACAAGCACATACAGAGATTGATTTATATAGTAGTATACCATAGAACAATAATGGTACCATGGTGGATGAGTTTTGTTTACCGCCTTGAAAGCACATGTATCAACAAAACTTGGACTGCACAAAATCATCTGAAAACCAAACCTCAATATCTTTCTAATATATAGTACTCCTACATAATATGTGAGGCACAACCAAAATAAAACCGGGCCTTTTCGTCTCTCTATCTCCCTCTCCCTCTTCCCCATCTTTCTCTCGCACACACACACACATGACGATTGTCTTCTACGTGAGTTGGACTAACGGGTACATCCACTCACCGACACGACATAATAATGCAAAATTCAAAATCGCAATTAACTCGTGTGAAGGCAAACACACAAATTCTTACTTGGAAACACTAAATATGTACACGCAGCTTAATTTTTTTTTTCAATTTTTTTTGTGACAGTTTGATGAAGAAGTGACCCCACAAACGGATAGCCGTACTTCCCCCTAATCACAAGCTAGCCCACACGGGTCAACTCACGCATCTTCATACAATAATTAGTTTAACAGTACGTATGGCGGTAAAGCCACAAGAAAAAGGCCCTACCTAATTTTGGGGTTAAAAGAGCATGCCTTAGTGTCAAACATGGTAAAATTTGCCTATAACAGTACAATCATATTTTTCACAGCTTGGTGTGCAGCGGCCTGACACTCGGCTCTTTTCTCGCCGACCTTCTGTCCGTCCCACGTGCTGTTTTCTGAGGCAGTCCGTGTCATGGAGGACGGGCTCATAGTCGAACCCTATGGCACATTTGCACACGTCCTTCCGGAGCATGTTGATGTTGTTGAGCACGATGTCACTACATGACACAACGTCACTGCACACAAACTTGATCGCCTCCTCCCTCCTCGACGTTCTAGTGATGTTGACGTACATCATGTCACTTACCTGCACATTCGTGCTCTGGTTCGCGCACGGCGTCCTCGAGTCATAGTAGAACTGATCGATAATTACTAGGTTGGTCGATGTCGTGGACGAGCAAAACATCAGTGGAGGTAAATCTTCAGTGGAAGATCTAGGATCATACTACACGCGGGGGTTACATGTGCTTTTTTAATATAATCATCACACTGTTTGACGATCTTTGCGAATTTTAGGAGCCAAACCTACGCAATGTTTATCAAGTTGTTCCTTACTTGCTTCAATGTGAAACAAACATGTTCTGAACGGTCAACACAACCGTAAACGCAACACAAATTTAGGAAGCATGTACTCCCGATCCATCCCGGCCGGTTTATAGGATTTATATGATGCAATTCCAAAACCAGGATTTTCCAAGAATAAGATGCAATTTAGGCATTTAATGAGTAATTAGGAGAGAGGAAGAAATGGATCAACGAAACAGCTAGCAGTTTGGTCCTCGGAAACGAAACGAATCGATCGAGACGTCCGAGCGCGAGCTGGCTCTCCTAGCAGTTTCGTACGTACTTTTGCGAATCCACGAGCGCGCGCGATGCAGAAAAGTAGACGGCGGTCCAGCGAGAAAAGAAAAAAAAATATTTTGGCGTACGCGCGGATGAAGCAGAGACGTGACCGACCGAACCAAGCAGGCTCAGTGGGCTACCCCCGATTTCAGAGCAACTAGCAGCACTTACTAACAAGAGCTAAGCTAAGAACCCCTAACTGAAACAGGATCTCACTCCACCTGAGAAGATGGAGAAGTAAGGCACTGCGCAAACTTTTTCTTTCATTTACCATTACAGGCCCACAAGTTAACTCACTACAGCTACTGTCTTCAACTTCCTTTTCCCCCTTCAGTTACTCATTTTCCTTCTCTCTGCTGCAATGCTTCATTCACAGCAACCTTCTTGTCACCGGTCGCCATCCTCTCGCTGCCGGTAAGACTTCACTTGACAACCGCGTGTACAATTCCGTGTCTTCCAAATCGACCACAAGATCGCCGCGACCCCAACCATAATTATATCTTGTTCTTGTTTACTGAAACTCTTCCTCCATTCTCCAAATGATGTTCAACTGAGTTAGGAGATCTCGGAATCCAAAGGCACATCTAGCAACATTCCAAGTATATCTAGCAACCGGGCATTTAAACAACAGGTGATCGGCATCCTCATCGGGGTTACAGAACTGACATGAAAGATTTCCTCCCATCCTCGATGCGCCAGAACTGACATCGATGTTCAATTTACTTTGCTACATCGCGATGCAGAGTTTCATCTCTAGGTGTCACCATGACTGCAAGAAATCCTTTCACTGGATAATGGAACCAAATATGTATAAACACTTAGCTGATCACGGTACACCAAGCAAGCAAGACTGAATGAACCGCACACAAATCCATTAATTAATTTTTGTTACATAGTCTTTGGCAAGCAGTATTCTCACATGACACCAATTAAGGGCCGGGGTAGACACACAAATCAAACCCTTTCTTATTGCAGCCACACAAAAAACACACACAGACGATACCTCCTGGCCAAGACGGTAGTGTTGGAACCGTATATGGGCTACCTGTCACATGTTAACTTTGCAAAATTCTTCATAATGAACGCTGGAGTGATGGAGTCGATGACATTTCATATCCTGGCCAAGTTTAACAATGACAAGTTTCTAGCAGAACAACACCATAAGCTCGAGCTGGAGAAGATGGTTTCAAGAGATGCTCGAATTCATTTTACAACGGCTAGCTGTCAACATTCTGCTTGAAACACCAAGCAACTCCGTGATCTGGGTCTAATATATCCCTTCGTCTGTAGGTCCTGAAACCTGGTATTATACCTTGAGCAGTTGGTGGTGTGTTTCGTCCAAAGTGGATTAGTTCCTGTGTTGGTAGATTTCTCATATTCATATTATCATGCAACCTTGTGACATTTAAATAAGTTTTGTTTCCTGTTAGTTTTGCGATATACCGTGTGGTAACACCAGAATGTACGAAGCAAACAGCTATAAATAGTCGTCAATGGCTGCTCTGCTGCTTGTTGAGTTGCCCGGCCGCTGTGATGTTCCGCTTGAACATTAATATAAATATAAATGACATCACACACCACCCGCGCGCGCAGAGTCATTCTTCAATGGTAATCACTAATCAGTAGTAAGAAAGAAACTGCAGTGTTTACTTTGCTACATCGCGGGGCAGAGTTTCTTCTCTAACTGCAGTACTTAAGCCACTAGCAAAGTATGCATTAGGTGTCACCATGACTGCAAGAAATCCTTTCACTGGATAATGGAACCAAATATCTATAAACACTCAGTTGATCAAGGACACTAAGCAAATTATTACGTAAAACTGAATGAACCGCACGCAAATCCATTAATTGATTTTGTTACATAGCCTTTGGCAAGCAGTACTCTCACATGACACCAATTAAGGGCCGGGGTAGACACACAAATCAAACCCTTTCTTATTGCAGCCACACAAAAACCACACACAGACGATACCTCCTTGTCTCAATCTCACTGGACAAACACGCACGCAGCATCAGGCGCCCATTTATTCTTCACGAAACACACAACCACAATCTTGGCAAGCAAACAATAGCAGTCCATTTACTCATCACTTGGACCGTCGCCGATCGACCATGACGCCACAAAACCTACACAACAAGAGGGAATGATCGATGATGATACGACAGACTGGACCAAAGAATGCATCAACGAATATATCAAGTAATTTTCTGCAAATAGGTACGGAGGGGCATGAAACAGTATTTAACAAAAAACAAGAGAACGCATGTGTGTACCTGGATAGTGATGTCGGTTCAGCGGAGCACCGACACTCTCGGCAGGCGTTTTTTGTAGTAGGACGAGTGGCGTGGCGAGTAGAGGGAAGGGTCGTGGCCGGCCTCTAGCCCGTCCCACTCCAGCTTCTCCCACCACTCCTTCTCGCAGTCCACGACGGGGCGTCGTCGGTTGTCCAGGCCGACGGACGGGAGGCGCTGAGGCTCCAGCAGCCCCTGAGCCAGATGGTCTCCAGCATGGGAGCCAACATCTTGGTTTCACATATACACAGTAGCTTGGGGAGCTCATACAGGTAGATTTGCTTCAACTTTGGGAACTCCAGTACACCTTTCGGCGGTCAGTACCTATTATTGTTAGAAACTCTGCCTCCACTGGGAACACACCCTTGAGGTCACCGCAGTTGACGATGTGAAGAATCTCTAAGTTGGGAAAATATGAGCCTGGAGCAGCCCACGATAACGAAAACACAAAGGTGAGCCTCGGGCAGGAATATAGATGTATGCTCCGCAGCTTCGAATGAACTAGTGTCTATGTCATCAACCGTCCATCCTTTGCTCCAAATGCAATGCGCCATCAGTAGATCAGCCGCCCAAAATCTCTGTTTCTTCAAAACAGCTCGGATTATAGTTGGTGGTGAATACTGTGTGCATCTTGGGCATCTTACCACTTGACATTGTTTCAGATGTTTCCAAGTAATTCTCTGCCCTTCTACAGATACCATGTTCTCAGGGATCACAGTGTGATGGAAGAATTATCATGCACATGTAGCGACTCGGCCTTGTTCATCACAAAGATGACACACTTGATTCCTTGTATGCTTTCCATGCTGGTGTTGCTAATTCCTTCACCAATCTCCACATGGTAGCCCGACGGTTGAAACTGCACTTCACTTTTGTCGTGGCCATGATCAATAGTTATGTCATTAATAGCGACACTTGTGTAAGAATGCTTGGGGATTAATGATGGTGGCCTGCATAATTTTCCACTGCTTCCAGAGCCCATTTTCCTTGTTACACCCCTTCCCACTAGCGGATATGCAGAGGTTTAGACTAAATCTATCGAGTCTGTGTTCCAAAACATTTGTCACCTTTTTGAACCATTAGCTGAATGAATTTCATGTCCACCATAGCAAAATATGCTTGACCATGTCCCTTTTTCAACTTGTGCAATCAGGTGTATTCTTTCATTTTTCCTCCTCGGGTGTCAATGTGTAGCAAACTTAGTTGGGGAACCCCATTGTCTGGCCAAAGCACAGCACGGAGTTGCTCACATCCCAACAACATGACTCGTTGGAGACATGGGACCCGCACCCCCAGTTGTGAGGTCAAGTGTCTTGACTTTTGTGGCTGAGAGGTCTAGCTCCTCAAGGTTTGGAAGTGATCCATGAAGCTTGAAGTCAGATAATCTTGCGCAGCCGGCCATGGAGATGCGGATTATTTTGGCTTCCTTTCCTGGCATCTAAGCTGAATGATTCAAGTGTCAGAGGGAGTCCTTCAACATGCTCCAACCCAAGACAACCATCTAGAACAAGAGTCTTGAGGCTATTTGATGTTGACAAGCTGGGCAAAACTGTGAATCCATCCTTTCCACCCATCTCCCAAGAGCATGTGGGGTCAATTACTCGAAGCTTGTGTAGGTTCTGTAGTTGTCTCCATGCAAAACTCATGTGCCAAAACCACCCCTTCTTTATATTTATTTCCCTGATGTTTGTAGCTATATGCTCTATAATCTCCGGTGATAAATCCAATTCCCAGTCTGTGTAGCATATGTCTATCACCCATAGGCTCTTAAAAAAATCCATTGCTGGTCTATCTTGCTTGTCAACTTCTTCTGCTCCTTGATCCTTGCAGCCATCTAATCCGAGGAACCTTAAGCTGCGGCAACAACGGAAAGGAGGCAAAGAAAAACTGAAGGTGCAGTGGCATAACTTGAGCACACGAAGTTTGTCCGATTGATGAAACATACCATTAGGTAATGGCCTTAATGGACGATATATGCTTGTGTCTGCAGCAAGGAAAAGGGATGTTGACTCCGGACACACAATAGAGTGTTTCCTAGCCAATATCCATCTTTTCGGGGGAGTCACCAGTCTATCACCAAAATAGGGCAGTCCTTTAAATGAATAATCCTCCATGTGTATTTCTTGATGCAGAGCAGCTGCAACCTCCCATGCTTTGTCAGCCTGACCTCCCTCTATAATACCATCACAAACCCAATAGTTAGAAGCATGGGTGGCCCAGTTGTAGTCAATCATATAGCCGCCCTGGGAGTTTAATGACAACAGATACAAGCAGCACTCTTCAACTGCACCACCAAGCTCATCTGTGTACCAAGTAATTTCCATAGCCTCCTTCTGTAGCAATAATTCCACCCATTAACACCGTATGTATCACATAGAGATAAAGATGTGAAGTATCCACCTTTTCACTAATTTCTGAGTTGAGCCGAAGCCTTCCTCGAAATGTCCACAATACTCGAGTACTATCCCATACTGACAGAGGGATGCCAAAATCATTCAGGTCAACTGTATTTTCACTCCCATTATTGAAGACCAATAAACATGTGTGTTCTCTCATTTCTCCATTGATGGCTGCCCCGACATCTCGTATCTCGACTCGTGAGCCTTCATCTACCCCTCTGAAATCATCTTCCTCGTCTTGCCTATCAAGAACATCCATAACCGACGAGGAAGCCTCAGTTCTTGCGCGATTGTCCTTTGGAGTGCTCTTCGGCTTTTCCACCTCGAGCAGTCGACGTGGATGATCTTGTTGAATCTCTTCACGAGACGGCGGGGGTTCTTTAGCTATTGCTCTAAGCACCGCCGAAGCAGCGAGCCCACGCCATCCTTCAAAATAGATGGACCTATGTGCATTAATACTCGTATCCTCCAGTAAAGGGATTATCCATTGCACCGCTCCTTCGATGGTGTCCGAACGAATCAACTGCATTAGTTGATGGCAATTAGTTGAGGTCACTCAGTTTAGCAGAGTTTCCATCTAGTAACATATACTACTATGCAAGAGGTGAAAAATAGGTGACATGCATATATGTTGGTGGGTGCAGCCGCCAGATGTGAGGAACGACGAGCTAGCACACTGGTGCGGTTACGGACATAGGCAGCTGCAACCGTGGGAGGAGACAGAGAAAATTCCGGCTATGGTCTTCCTTACCCAGGCTAGCTCTCGAGATGGGTTTCAACAAGAATCACATCCTCAGTTTGGACTGGAGTGATCTCTTTCGTTACTGCAACACAACAAGCGGTTGAAACCTCTTTCCCAGTACGCAAAATCTATTCCGTGCCCGGGCACTCTCTCGTCCTTACACGGTGCTCCCTCGTGCGCGTCGTTTGATCGTCATCGCATGGTCCACTTTTCCCGGCCGAAGCGGCGCAAGCGACACCCACACGGCCGCACCTCCCTCGCGTCCTCATCTTCCCCAAAATCCCCCACCTACCTACGAACAGCCCCGGAGCTCCGCAACCACGCCTCCGGCCTCCTTTCCAGCGCCCGATCTCCTCCTCCTCGCGCGTGCCCAGGTATAGGCCTTCGAGCCTCCCTCCTCCCGTGTTGGAACCAATCTCGTTATTAGTGTTAAGTTTAGAGTTTTCTCGTGTTAGTCGAGGCTGCGGCAGTGTGTGCATGTGGAGCTGCGTTCAACATGCGCAATGCAAAGCTAGGTATGATGAGTTAGTTAGCTGCATGGGTAAGGCTGAGAGGAGTCCGGGCGGCCGAGTTGTGTGCAGATAGAAATAGAGAAAGAAGCGGTCGCAGTAGTTGTGGCATGCACCGCGTGAGGTCTATCCGGCTATCCGCAGAAACTTGCAAGTGACTCAAGCCTGTACGTGTGTGTGCTGTTAGTGGAGATGTGGAGTAGTTAGTTGAGTAGAAATCGGATCAAGCAGTTGTGTGGCTTGGCCGGTGCGTCTCCTTCCCCTTTAAAAGGACTTGTAATCAGTTTGGTTTAATCAAGTTGAACAAAAGAGATAAGGCACAAGTGTGCGGTGCCACAAAAGCTCTGCGTGTTCTTCTTCTCCATGTGTATATGTGTGTGTTGATCCTTGGGCAAATCCATCATCCCGTCGTCCTCAGGACGCAGCCGCATCGGCCGCGTGTCTAGGATCCACCGGCCCCACGGAAGCGCAACATCACCGTCCAGCGCAGCGCCGCGGCCGCCGTCGGCGCCACGGACGGCGCAAAGAAGCTGCGGCACCTCCCGCACGTATTATCCAAGGTGCTCGAGCTCCCCTTCGCCGCCGTCGGCGCGACGGACGGCGCGAAGAACATGCCTATCGGATTGATTTTTGGTGGAGGAGCATCGACGACGCGGATGAGCATATCCATGCTTCTGACGCAGGTTGCCATGGTCGAAGGGGTCATGGCGGCGCGGCCCCACGAATCAACGCCTCCGAAGCGAGCGGCCGGGCTTGGAGGTGTCAGCGAGAGAGCATCGGCGGCGTAGTGCTGTTCAAACCGCAGCGCAGTTCTGTTGACTTTTGAGCTGGTGAGTGCTTTAATCTCGGTCGTTCCCCGCCGTTGTTGCTTCGCTGCTGCCGTTGTGCTCGACGCCTGTTTGATTTACCCCCCATTTGGTCACCGCGGTGCTGGTCTAGTAGTCACGGAGGTGTTGATAGGGTTCAATTTATCTTCCATAGGTTTAGAATAGACAGTAGTAATCCATGTAGTTTTGGCTTAATACTTACATACATGTGATCCGAACCAGACTATGTCTGATGCAATTCTTTGTGTGGAGATACACAGTAGGGTTTCTGATATTTTTGTTCAAACAATTAGTAGTTTTATGTTGAAAATTTGGTAAACAACCATGCTTACGAATGATAGGGATGTACATTTTTTTGGTACTCAAACGATGGATTTTATGCTCGAAAGTTTGCTTCTGGATGTAAGAAACATGATGTATTTCTATAAGTAAAATGTGCATATGGGATGCATTTTTATACTCATAGGATGTATTATTTCTTATATGCTCCTGAAGTTTTTGTCGGACTAGATTGTAGGTATTTTCTGAATATTCTTTGATGCTCATAGGATGTATTTCCTGAATTTTCGTAAGTATAGTGTGCATAACTCTCTTTGAAATATTTCTGCAAACTATTCTAACACTATGTTCATTAACATGTTTTTTAATCTTTTTTCTGCTGTGAATGTATCCACTAGCTGTATTTGGGGATCTTCCCCGGTTTCCCTATCAGTTTGCTTTTTCTTTCTGGAATCTACTGCTGGAGTATGTAGCTTCGACCTGAAACTTCCATTTTATGTAGCTATCCTCTCGTCCCCATCCCCACCCCATGGCTCCAGCTCGAGAGATGAATCGCGTCCCCATGGAGAGGATTTAAGGTGGGTGGCATTGTCTGAATTGAGTGCCAATGTTTTACATGGCCGTCGAATGCCTTCTCCTCAAGGATCGAGTGCCAACATATAGATGCTCAGTTAGTATGTATTTTTTTATATAAACATGACATGGGTATGTAGTTTTAGTTCAACTATAATTGGTTTATTACATCCATTGCATTTACAACTGTAGTTCATAATGTATTTTCCCCAGTTAGTACGTTTTTTGTTCACGTAGACCTGACACTTGGATGTATTTTTAGTTTAACTATAGTTGTTTTATTACATCCATTCCATATAAGCTGCAGTACATAAATGTAATTTCCCCAGTCAGTGTGTATTTGTCGGCACCGTAAACATGTGCTATGTGGATGTAGTTTTAGTTCAAATGGAGCTATATTTATTACACCTAGCATGTAACTTTTTATATCTAATCTGTAACTTCTTGTGTACGAACTGTAACTTTTTATTCTATCTTGTAATTTATATTGCATCTGGATTGTATCTTTTTATATCTACCTTGTAACTTCTTACATATGGATTGTATCTCTTTTTGCGCATATCGATGTAACTTTTTGAATTCATAGCATATGTGTTAGGATTTCATACTTTCCGTATATTGGTTTTTTCCATATGCATGTAACTTTAGTCGATATGAATTGTATGATGGTCATCCACAAGTTTAATACTGTAGTGTCAATTATATTGTTGTGTTTTTTCATAAACATCTTTGTTTTCTCAATAGAACCCGTAACAAAAGCTAACTGTTTCCTTTTTCTTTTCTGTTGTTACATGTAGATTTCTTCTGTATATGTTACAAGATCTAAAGATTATATGAGATGGGACAAAGGCTAAAGCATTGGTGAGAGTAGTGTGATACTTCGTCAGCCAAACTTTGTAGATTTTATTTCTGGCATCTTCAATACTATCTCACATCTCCACTACTTATAAACGAGCAAACTTGGCAGGAAAATTAAATCTTGACCGTCCATCCAAGTACATCAAATGGTCCATATTGATCTGTTCTCCCCTCCCTCCCTCTCCGCAGCCCCGAAACGCACCTTCCAATACACCCGCTCGAGTCAGGCCGCAAACTACTCCCGCACGCACTGTCCAGATCCTATAATTACGATCGGAAAACCGCCCCCGACCCGACCGCCAGCGGGCACCCCAGCAGCGCGGCGCCCTCCACAGTGCGTCCCACCCCGCTGCCCTACGCCGCCACCATGAAGCCCTACCCGGGCCGCCCCAACGCCTCCATGGACCGGTGTGCCACCCCTCGACGCGGCCGCCTGCAGCGTCGCGGGCACCGGCGCCTCCGTGATGGCTTCGTCCACCACCTCCTCCTCTACACGCCCAAGGTCGGAAAGCACCACGCCGTGGACTTTGATGCCTCCTAGATCCTGGGCAGCCGCCAAGATAACCATGGTGGTGGTAGTTGGCGAGCTTGGCCATGGTGGTGCTCTCGCCGCCGGGATGATGAGCGAGTCGAGGCCCAGCAGCTGCTCCGGCTTCCGCACCTCCACCCCCTTGGCCCCGATCCACCTCAGCGCTGCAACCATACCGGAATCAAGAACACGACACGAAAGCAAGAAAGGCGAAGAGAAAGAAGAAGGAGCAGGCGCGCACCGGCCATGTGCTCGTTGTAGGAGCCCTGCAGCGCGAGGACGCCGACCACCGCCGCCATTGCTCGCCCGCCACGCCCGCCTCGGGCAGGGGCGGACCCAGGATAAAAATTTAGAGGGGGCAAATATGTGCTAAATGATGCAAACCTCTCTGTTTAGTGGGGGCAAATCAGTATTTAGCTTGGAAAGTTACAAGGATAGTGAAATTTGAGTGGGGGCATCTGCCCCCATAGCTTACATGCTGGGTCCGCCCCTGGCCTCGGGACGTGTGGTGTGGCTCGATATAGGTAGGTGGAAAGTGGTGGCGGTGACGTCGCGGGAGGGAGGGGAGGAAGGAGGCGCACGTCGCCGTGGCGGCCGCCGCCACACGCGCCGGAAAGCACCACGCCGTGGACTTTGATGCCTCCTAGATCCTGGGCAGCCGCCAAGATAACCAATTCGTAGTCCTCTCGGACAATTTGTTTTGATTTTCCCAGGTGTTTGACGAATTGCCTATGAGGAGTGTATTTTCGTTGCTTGGATGGGACGGGGTACATGAGAAGGACAGGTGGTTTCTACGGGAGGAGCAGGATGCCCTGGACGTGTCTTCACGGTGCGCCACCCGTGAGTCCTCATCACCTTGTTTTTTTTTGGTAATGTGAAAATTCGTTTTCTGGGCACACGTGTGCAACATATTTATTTTGAAACCTTGGTTTGTCTCAAACTTGTGTGCAAATTTATCCTAGAGACCAATCCAATTGGCTGTGATAACTGGTTGTTTGCAGCGCTATTTCAGGTGCATTTGTTGATAGAAACCACAACACATGGTAGATAGCATGGAGAAGCTAAAGGAATTTCTGAAGCATAACTTTCGTAAGTGTAATTTAATTTCTGCTAACAGATATTGTAATAGAGTGGAACATTCTCTAGCTATGTGCACTTCGAGCTTGAATGGGTATGGTTCCTGTTGGACAAATTAAAGTTGTCTCTGGATACAAAGCAGCTTGCTGCTAAGGAAACAAAGGTTCTTATATGGGATGCTATAGTGCGGGGCCAATGTATCTTCAAATTTATAATAACTTGAATTATAATGATTTAAAAGGTGACTGTTCCATGAAATAAAGCAAACAGTGTATATTCACTACCAGGTTCAATCTTGCTCATTTCCAGCCTATTTGTTATGTCAGGGTACACTTGGTGCTGTTTAGTGATGTTCCATATAACTATTACAATGCAGAACTATGAACAGTAATGACTGCAAGAAATGACCACTTAGGTGAAGGACGACCTCCATCTCTCAAGTAAAGCAAATATCCAAGGACATTTTGTTTGCGGCGAGATCCAAGGACATGCTGGCAGAGAAAGGAATGGAGGTGGTGGATTTGGGCTTCGCAGTCTCTGATCTGGTTGTTTTGCTGGCTGACGTGTAGGTGAATTTGTGATTTAGGAGGAGAAGGTTCGGGATAGGATTAGGGGATCAGATCACACTTTACTAGAGAGGTAGAGACTGGCGTGGTAGGGTACAAGTGATGGCCCCTGCATTATTTTCCGTGGATTAAGCCAAATTTTGCACTAAGGTTGGTGATACTTCATGGGAGTATTTTCTTTTTGTAAACAGCCAGTTATAGGCTGTGTGGGGAATGTACTGATGCTCTATTTGTTTTAACCCTATGTAACTTTCAGATGGTACATATTTTGATTCCAATGTCTTCGGCATCGTCGACGTCGATCTTTCTACTATGCAAATCGAACTTTTGTATACCTAATTATTGTGTTTATTCGATCTTGTTTGTCATATTGTAAGTCAATTAATGCAACACAGGGGCACTAAACTTGCAATGTTGTGCATTTGTGGGTGTTCACTAAATATGATCAATAACAACGTCGTGTCGTTCAAAAAGAGGAATGATATTTAAAAGAATGTATGTTGTTTGATATTTTTGAGACGTGCATTGCACGTGCAAAGCAACTAGTAGCATGGACGTCAAACTGTGACTTTTGTTGCGATGTGTAGGCTGGGAAGAAGCTGCTTATATTGTTGGTTTCGAATAATAGTTACATTATGTTATTTTTTCTCTTTTGATCATTTTCTGGAATACAGAACCAAACACACAAGAATTGCACTGAAACATGATACATATTCGTATCTCGGTAAAATTACAATGAGCATGTCCGGAATTCATGTTCCTATAAAAGTTACAGTTTGCATATTGCCAGGTTCATGTGAACATTAAAAAGACTTGCATATTCTCAGGTCTAAACATCAGAATGTTGCATGTTAGGCACAGGTTCTTGGATATCTTTTTTACATGTATATCTGGCACAATTTTACATGTAAACTATCTCTTTTAGGTTGACATGTGGTTGCTTTAGGAAATTACATGCTAGGTCATCAACAAGTACATGTCTGCATGTAAAAATCAGACGAATTTAAGTCCTGTTTGAACAAAATTTACATGTACCAGGGGGATCTATATGCATCCTATCAGGTAGTGGGGATGGAACATGAAGTTAGGATGTGTTTTGTTTCGGAACGAGGTAGAATGTCATGGAACGGTTCCGCACCTGGGCCTGATTCTTGCGTTTGGTTTTTAGGTGGAATGGAACCGAGTGGTTCCTCCAGAGGGAATATACCCCTCAGATCCGGAATACCTAGGTTCCACCAAATCGGTGGAACGAGGTGGAACCGAGGGCTAACCATCGCGATAGAAAAAATTAGCCACGGCTAACACCCTCCAGGCGACGGCGACGTCGGCCTCCAGGCGAGCGCGGCGGCGGCCTCGCGGCGACGGCGAGCGGCCGCGGCGGACTCCAGGCGAGCCGAGACGGCGGCCTCCCGGCGAGCGGCGGCCCCAGGCGAGCTCGAGACCGGCCCCAGGCGAGCGGCGGCCCCCGGGCGAGCGGCCACGCACGCCGGCCCACACGCCGGCCGGAGCACGGCGAAGGCGGCGTTGCAGAGCGGGCAGCGGCCGCGACCGGCGAGTTAAGATATATGTAGGCTAGAAATCTCAAAGAATGTTTAGTGTTAAATCTTACTGAAATTTGATCAAAATTTTCATAGTTGGATTTGATTTAGAGGAATGCTCGGCCAAGATTTTGGGCCATATAGGGAATGCTTAAAGATATTTTTCCAAATACAGAGAATGCTGGCATGTTCATGATTCTCTCGGTTAAGCATATGGCCTTTCATTTCCCAAAGGTAAATATTTTTTGTGTTTCTTGCATGATACATGCGTTCCAGAACATGTACTTCATTTACTGTTTTGGTACTTGAATTCGGACGGTTTTCAATGTCACCGAATGCCAAAGATCATTTAGTGCACGGGTACCATATTTCTGAATCAATGGATATGGCAATCTGCTATATAGGAATATTTGACACTGCTACACTACTTGAAGTACTGGAAATGTTATTTGTTTTCTTCCCAAGATCTTGTTAGTATCTATAGTTTTCTCCACTTCTTATTCTTAATTGGAATTTTGATAATGTAAAGTTTGAAGTAACCATTTTACTGAAAGTGTGTCACTTAACATGATATGTTCTTTCTACTTTCAGGTTTGTGAACAAGAAGAAAAGCATCTTGCTTGGTGTTCCAACAAGATATTGGACGCCGAAGAAAATCCTGAAGGTCGAATCCACATAAGGGAAGAAGGCTGTCATCTCTTCCAGTCTTCCGACCCTTCAGGTTCATATCGATTTGTAATCTTTGGTGCATTCTCCTTCTATAAAAAAATGGTACGCCTTTGGCGTACTCTCGAAAAAAAAATATCGATTTGTGATTTACATGCTCCTCTACTTTTTAATTAAGTTTCTTGATCTTCAATCTGACGAGCATTATAGCACGCATTGATACAAAGTCGCTACTAATTGCACTTGATGGAATAATAAGTTTAATTGATCTATATTTTCTGGAATAAAGTTGAGTGCCAAATTAACCTAAGTGGTAAGCCCGGCCAGCTATAGCTGCTCTCAGGCCATCTGCCGCTTCTGCTGACGCTGTCTTGTGGGCCCTTTTTCCCCCTTTGCGCTTGCGGTGCAGCACCAGGGAGGCTGTTGAAGGCATCAGCCCAGATTGTCTCTCCGCTATGTGGGACTCGCTGCTCATGGTACGAAGGTTACGGTGACGTGCGTCTCTTCTCTGGCTGAAGATGGGTCCCCCGTCACCGGTACACTGGGCCCGATGGTGAGAGACACAGGTAATCCTAATAGAATTTTCAGCGAAAGTAATAAATTACCCTCTACTGCCACTACGTGCGAAACCCCCACGAAACCAAGCCCCGCACCGCAAACCATGGAGGGATCTGACATCTCCAGTTTGGTACTAGGATAGCCTTATGTAGTAACACAAGAAAGAGATCATGACAACATAAACACCTTGAAGAGCCAATTTGAGGTTTTTTGGGATTTAACCCTCACTGTTATGTAGTACCACAAGGATTGTCGGGTTTCTTTGAGCAAAACAAGCTTTTGGTTATGGCCCTGCCCTGGGTATATGGTCCTATCTTATGCATGTTGCACTGACTTTGTTACTGAGAGAGAACCTTCAATGCTTTCTGATCATATAGGCTTACCAGTGGATACCAATGTTTTCGAGGAGTAGGTAATGCTCATATGTAATTTTCATGCACGTTAGTTTCAGTTAAACACTACCTTTTATGTTATATTAATGCATTTTCGCCATTAATTGATAAAGCCCTCCTAGAGATGGTATGCAAGCTGTGCTCATAAAACTGGCTATACTAAAGTAAGGGATGTATACATTTTCTTTCTTCAATATTATATATTAAACTTGAACATCCTTTTTGCCTTTATTATGTATCCACACCTCCAGATTACACTAATGCGAGCAAACAGAGTGATAGTGTTCCACTTCTCAATGCGAGCTGCCATTGAAGTAATTTCCTTTTTGTTCTGACCATCAATGGTAATATTACGCTGGAAGAATACATTTCCTCAATGGCCCTAAGGTAGCAGTGAAGTAGCAATCCATGCATCCAGCTATTTCTTATCTTTACTAATACACTCTGGTTTGCTTTCAAACTGTTAATTTTTTGACTAATAACTTGAGGTCGAAGAGTTAATCTGCAACTAGGTTTGCAAATATTTAGTGCCTAATCAGTAATATTTACTATGTGTTTGTGATCAATTTGCAAGGTAGATGCAACAAGTTCAACATAGGTAGTTAGGACTTGGGATCAAATTGTACTTATCGTAAGACTGACTTACCTGATTTTTTTTTCTATTCCCAATTCATTTTACTTGGGCATTCTTTTATTCTTACAATTATTTTCCATATTTTGTCCCACCAGTGGTCGTGATATTAAAATTCTAAAATCAGCCTCAATTTAAGCGAGGGAACTGCACTTTAATATGGAAACGTAAGAATCGAAGAGAGAGAAAGAATCACAGTTTTAGTTTCTTCATTTCTATTCTTACTCTGTATTGATAGATTCTATTACTACATACATCGAAATAATACATATCATCTTTTATTGGTGGCAGCCTGCCCGTAACAAAGTTGTTAATGATAAAAACATCCTGAATCTGATGTGTTCTATGGCGTGCTTCGTTTATGGTGCAGGTGGTAGCAAGACAACCTCAAAGGCTCAAACTGAACGTTGATCGATCCTTCTTATGTTCTGATGACATTGGAGGCTGGGGGTGCAGTCATTCCACAAGGTGAATCTGGTTAGATGGTTATGTGAGAAGGATTCGGCTTGAGGGAAGGGGCTCCAAATCATTTATGATGTGGCTGTTTCTCGACTTGCTCTATAGATGCATGTGATAAATCATCGTGATACTATTGGATGTCATGGTGGATGATGAATAAAATGTTGTACTTGGGAGATCTCTGAGTGTACCTTGTTTCCTATATTTTGTATGCTAACGGGTGCATAACGATCATCCCTTGGCTGTACTTGACGCTATGTCCTAAACCTGTTGAGTTGTGAACATAAAATAATATATCGTCTCTTCCATATGTTGTACTCTCAAGCCTGTGCAGTTGCACTGCGCTCTGTTGGTTTTTAAAGAGGAAAATGTACTACTCATAAAGCTAAAGAAAGAGTCGATCATTACTTCATTAGTCCTGTCACTGTAATGCCGCCGAAAAGAAGTCCACCCAGTAAGCACACTGTACAAACGCAATATAGCCGGCGCGGCGAAGCGCGCATATCGCACTAGTGTATATATGTATGTGTTCAAGGTCCAATTCTCGATACATTCATGTGCGAAAAGTACTACGTCTCTACATTGTGAGAATAGCATGCATGTGTATAATGTACGCAGATAAAACTGATTAATACCTCCATGATCGATGAATTCTATTTCAACGAAGGCCTTGCGAAGACGATCGAGAAGCTCCAGAAGATCTAGCCCATCGTCCGCGGTACCTCCGGACGAATTGCTCTGCTAGTTGTCACCTAGCTACGTACCATAAGATCGAGATGGGTAGGAATTAGTTAGTTATGCTTGTGTGTGAACAAAGACTGGCGGTCGATGGGAACAAACAAACTATATATATAAACTGTGTGGAATTGGAGTAGAAGTAATAGCAGGCAGCAATCGTACCTTACTCGATCGGCAGTATGATCGATCTTGTGTGTGCTGATTTTGGAGAATTAACGTCGGTCCCTGTTAACAGCTGATTGGTTGTGGCACAAGATGTTCACATGAGCAGGATGATATGAAGAATGAGAAACGAAGGAATCGGTTTGGGGTTATTAGAGAGCTTGTGGTGGTTGGCTTTCTTTTGCCAAAGTGATTAAGCATCGATGGGTCCTGCTAGCAGCTGGTTTAGTTCTTTGCTTGAGGCTGGAGCAAAGTAAAGAACAAAGGCTCCGCTTCCTTGCTTCTTTCCATCTTTTCCTTTTTTTTTCTAAAGCAAAGGTGTAGGGCAGAGCGAAGCTAACAGCCATACATACTCGACGGCCCTGGTCATCACACACTAGACTTGTAGCTAATTTATGTGCTTCTTCATTAGAACTGCTGCGCTCATGGCACGAGGAGGGAGAGCTCCTCGAAATCATCTCTTTCGCTCTTCAGACTTGTAGCTAATTTATGTGCTTCTTCATTACCAACTACTACATATTATGAGCAGCACGGACAAATTGCCACGTGATGATCATCGCAAAAGTATTTTTTTCCCATCTGATTGTTCATTTAGTCCTAATTGCTATGCGCTAGACAAACTCAAGTAAAATAGGAATGAATGGCTCGGATTCTACCGTCCATCGAGACCGATCCAAATACCACGTCACGTGCTCATGGAGCACTTCTCTCTCGTTACTAAGGGGATCTCCAATGGTGCCCCGTTAGAATGTTTTGACGCCCCAAAATTGTGTCTGTTTCGGAGCGTCCAGACACCTTGTTCGAACCGATGGGAGCGGGTGCGCTCAAGGGGCACCCCCCAAACGAACTCGGTCCTTGTCCATTTTTTCTTTTTTTTATCTCTATTTGCTTGTTTTGATCTCAGTTATCTATTATATACTAAAAGCAAAATGAGCGAGTTATTCCAAGCACCACGTTAATCCACATCATCTAAATTAATTTTGATAGTTAGATCTGAAATTAGTGGTTAAGATTTAATGATGCGTTATTAATTGCGTAACCATGTAGTTTCATTCGACACGTTAAATATTAGTGTCATGCGTACACGAGTTATTAAGCAAGATCGAGTCGGGTCAAGTCAAAAGTAAAAAAGAATCGTCATGGGACAGGTCAAAAGAAAAAAAATCGTGTCCAAGCAATACTCCCAGAAGGCAGAAGCAGGTAAACCTGATCAACTTTTTTTGTTACGTGCACACGGTGAGTTGCACCAGGATTTTAGTTCAAACTGTTAGCGATCACGTTTTGGTACCTGTCCTCCTCCCGTACAACCAGCTGAGTCGTTTTTCTTACGATCAGCTAAGCCGTTTTCTAACTTACTAGTTGGCTTGTACGTGCAACGCACGTTACACAATTAAAGGGGGCAATTTAGAAGTACGAATTATTTAACTTGTAATGCACGTGTCGACTAATACATATACAAAAATTAGTCTGGTTGTAAAAAATTGATGTGCAGACATAATTTTCAAAATGTGGTCATCTACTTTTACTCTTGCAGCACAAAAGTTAAATAGCACAAAGGAAAACCTGCTCGATGTAGTGCATGGTAAATTAGTACCCTGGAACACAAAAGATGGCTTAATTGTATTGCAGTAACATGAAAAGGTGATCCCTTCTTATACAGCAAGATGAAACTGGACAACTTGAGAAAACTGAGAAATATTTCCTAGCACTCCTACACCAGAAAAAACATACATGACATAAAGAATACACATGCAAAGTGGTGAGATTACATATATGCAACAATTATGTTTCTAGCACGTCATCCTACTTTTGAACAATTAATCTTGTGAACCTAATAATGTAACCTGGCCCTACACTGATATGTTTACTGAAATCAAGATAGCAGCGCCTCCGCTCATGTCTCTGCAGCTTTTACATTTACTCTGACCACGAGCTTGGGGAGAAGGCTCTTGAGCTCCGTCAGGAATCATGAGATTGGGGATATCAGCGCCTCCGCTCATGTCTCTGCAGCTTTTACATTTACTCTGACCACGAGCTTGGGGAGAAGGCTCTTGAGCTCCGTCAGGAATCATGAGCTTGGGGAGAAGGCTCTTGAGGTCGCCCAACAACCAGGAACCCTCGCCGTCTGGCCATCCATCACCATCAGGCAGAGCAAGACGGTGAGAGCGTGCGGGCAAATATCATCCGGGTCGTGGCGCCTTCCCGTCTGCACTACCGCCGCCCTTCCAGAGTTGATGAGATTACATGAACAAAAAAGAATGTCTTCATGATCTTAGGCCATAAGCATGTTTCGAGCATAAATGGCAAGCTGAAGTGGCAGAAAAAAATATACTCTCGATTGGTAGTAGTTGCAATTCAGCAATATTTTAGGGAGTTTCTTGTACAGTATAGAGCATACACAATTATTTATCAGTTCAATGACATCATTACTCGAGTGATTTTAATAGCTAAGAACGTGCTCGATTTACACTTTCCAAATTTACGAAATATGATGCTTACATTGCACCCCAAGAACAAAATAATGTAGAAAACTGGCCAGTAGAAATAAATAATAGGTATTTGCATCTATTTATAAAGTCAGTTGTGTAAGGATGCATCTACATCCCCCCAAGAAAACTGTACCAGAATATGGTCTTTGCCTATTTCTTTTGAGCCCTATAGATTCTAGCAGATCCAATGTAAACATCCTTGTTTAAGAAATCAGCTGATCATTCTATTTCACCTAGGCTCCAGTCTATCATCTCGTAGAGTCTGAAGCTTCAGCGCGAAGAATTGCTACCTTCCACACACTTCGCAGAAGGGAAATCTTTTATTTGTCGTTGTGCTCTTTCTCTCTCTGATCCTTGCACCGTAATGTCACCACTTAGCTCGAATCCATCCTGGAATCATGCATGCGAGCAGTTGGACTACTAATTCCCCAGTTCGCGAAAGTAATTCAGTTCATCTGCAACAAATATGGCTCTAGCTGCTTTCATCTTGTACGATCAAATTTTCTATATATGCTACAAATAACATTGTTCATATCAGATAATTACTACATGCACGTATCCTGATTTCCTGGCCGGCCAGTTAAAGTGGGCTGAAACGGATCGTGTGCCCGACGACGTCGCGGAGTGGCATGAGGAACTACGCGTTCAGCAACCAAACATCGATCAGGTTCATGTCTTTGAACGTGTAGCACACGATGCCTCGACAGACATGGAGTCGAGAACGCCGATGGTATTGCTTGGTGCGGCCAAAGGAGAACGCTGGTCGCATTGCTTCGTGCGGCCTAAGGCTTCGTCTCGCGGCGGCCGGCCGCCGGCACGTTATTTTGGTCTGTTATCCTCCATGTAGGAACTTCGATCACACGCGTTCGTGTGTGGTTGATGGCCGAGTGGTCGTACCGTCAATCATCTTGGACAGAGCTGACAGCTGAATTTGGAGAACAAATCTGGAGCAATGATAGCACAAATTGGCCGAGGGAGTAGGCTACAACGAATAATCAAGACTTAATCAAGACTGCCCTATGCCCCTATGGGTATATTGTCGATTGGTTGCAAGCGATCTGAATAGAAGACGGAGAGAGAGTCCCGGTACGGCACGGATTAGATTAGGCTGCGCGCACCCGTCGGGCACTGCTTAGATCTATGGAATCATCTTAGCCGCTAAATAATCTCAACTTTCGGTAGATAAATCTTCATCGTAACGAAAGGGTACGGTGGTAATTTGGTCGTATTATGTATTTTGGTGGGAGGGCAAAACGGTCCAAAACGGACATTGTTGAGTTGTCAAACATTGGAGCAATCTGGAGCGTCGATCAGATATTTGAACGGCACAGATTTAAAGTATCCCAACATGTTTGCTCTTTTAATAGTATAGTCAACGTGTACGTGCAACGCACGTCTCATAATTTATTATATTATATATTTTCTCTTTGAGTTTTTTTACCAAGGCCATCCATGCACATGTCACTAAGAATTCTCCTGTGAGACAAAATATCTCTTGTGAATTATATTCAACTTCCATAAATCCAATTTAAAATATAATAATGATATTTCATAGAAATCTTCAACGTCATCAAATTTAACTTGCCAAAAATTGTCAGTACATTTTGCTTACACATGTAGTCTGTATGAAAACTGTAAATCCATGTTTTAGAGACCAGTTATAAATTACTACGTTTCACCTCGGATTCGCTCTACCATCTAGTCCAAGTCTTCAACTTCAGCCTCCACATTGTTTCAATTACTGAGAGCACTTAATGGGAAAAAATATTACCTTCGAGGCTTCCACACATCTTCATAATTGATTGTTGTTCGACTGATCACCATGACACCTGGCAGTAAGAAAGTTTCTTAGATAAATTAGATAGTAACTCAATAATTATGAAGCAAAAGGGAATCTTTATTTTACTTTCGTGGTCTCCATCTCGTCCTTTCACGGATGCCGAGATTTTACCAGCTCCATCTTGAATACATCCTTGCAAGAGTTGTACTCCAAATTCATGAGCTCGTGCAAGCTACTATGTAGTGTTTCAGGCTAACATCGATGGCGGTGGCTGCCGGCTTATGGAAGTTAGCCAATCTTATTTGGTGCCACAAAACTCAACGTGCAGCCACCACTGCGCGGGTCCTAGCTGGTGCCCAACCTTGATCAGTTTGTTGAGGTTAGCAAAAAACAAAATGAAGAAGCCCTACCATGGAGTATGCAAGCTGATATGAGCTAGCCATAGTTGTGCGTGCGTGCGTGCATGAGTAAATTAGGTTGCCTTTACGTACCTACTACATGGGTAGATTAGATGGCGGAGGCAAGAATCGGTAGTCAATGGAGAGGGCCACCAGCGCTTTTTTTGTCTGCGCCTTGCAGTTCACAGGGAGCTCGTCCGAGACCAACGCCGGCGTGCAGCCCCGGGTTTTCATCCTTCCGTGCGCCGCTGGCTGACACCGGCATGCAGGCCGCCGTCTAGTCATCTACATGCCCACGCGACGCCGGCTGGCGTGCAGTTTTGCATCACGTCCTCTGGCACGCCCACTTTCGAGGCCGGCACCTCCACCTCAACGCCATTTAGTCTGGCCGGCAGTCCGACGCCCATGTCGAGTAGCCGTGCCTAGTAACAGTAGGAGCAGCCCAAGTCGAGGCCGTCCAGTCCATGGTGTACGTCTCCGCCAAGGCCGTCTAGTATGATGCTGGCGTTCTGTGGACGAAACATCAAAAGTCAGTAAGCAGCGGCAGGCGACGCAGCATGCACGCCGGCGGCTTACAGAGATTCAACTTAAACAGGCGTACGGCCGGACGATCAAGCATAGAGTCCATGTCTCATACGAACTGCACATAGTTGTGTATTTTTGTGGAGTGCATTTGGTCATCGGGCTCCAACTTCACCAACAGCATCGCGGTAGACGGATGGCGGCCAGCAAGGCCAGCTGTTGTGAACCAAATCCTGGATTAAGAACTCCAATCGGTAGGAGAAATTCTTGGGAGCCATGTAATCTGTCAACGTCGGCGAGAACGACATGAATCTCGTGTTCCTAGCTGAGCTGAGGCTGATGGAGTTCACCGCGGACCTTCACCGCTGAAATCTTCCGCCGCCACATGCACCACGGAAACCTTCCGCCAGCACCACCATTAAAGCTCTCGTTCGGTTGATCTGGCCTCATGCCTCTACTTTCTAATTCCATCTTGCCAGATGTGCTTCAAGACGCGAGGAACGCAATGCCTCGATCAATCTGAAAAAACAATCGACCAAGCCACGGTGCACCGGTTCCGTCGATTTCTTCCAGCCCTTCGATCGTGATCGACGAACGTACGACGGACGGCCGGAGAGAATCGTGATGAATCCACGCCGTGTTCATCTAATCGATACGCCTGACGGCCAGAGAGAATCATGCCCAATCCACCGTGTTCATCTAATCGATTAAATCGATTTGACAGTACGTGCCCTTGTCCCGATACTCAAGGAAACGGGCGCCGGACGGCCGGAGAGAATCGTGCTCAATCCGCCGTGTTCATCTAACCAATTAAATCGATTTGACAGTACGTGTCCTGATGCTCCAGGAACCTAGAAGCCGACCGACGTCGCATTAATGCGTACGTATATGCTGGCCAGATTGTTTCCTCTCTCTCTCCTTCTTCAATACGATTTTGACTCCGCTCCTTCCAAATTAGCGTTGCGGAACGCCGACATACATGAGACAGCTGTTTTCTTTTCGTTTGTACGTGGCCAATAAGGATACCCACTCGATCGATCGGGGCCTCTGTATCACACGACGTAGGAAACAATGTAAAACGGAAGCGGTGGCAAAACTTATGTAATTAACGCGGATTGAACCGGTACGATGGCATTAGCAGTATTATGTGATTTGGTGGGAGGGCAAAACGGTCCAAAACGGACAATGTTGAGTTGTCAAACATTGGGACGATCTGAGCCGTTTGATCGGATATTGAAGGGCTCAGATTTAAAGTATCCCAACAAAACAAGTTTGCTCTTTTAATAGTAGTATAGATACTAGCTTAAGCTCAATTGCCAACAAATATATACTGTCTTGCCAGATCCGTAGATATATAGCAGGTCCGTTCATATACAGTCCTCCCGTACGAATAGCTGGGTAATTTTTCTAGCTAGCTTATGTGAAACAAAAACGTACACTATCTAGCTAGATCCATAGGAATAGCAGGTCCGTTCGAATAAACAAAAAATGATTACACGATTATATCTATAGTCAGATCTGGTATTGATGGCCGAGATAAAACGGAAAAAATATATGTAACAGTAATCGATCTGTATGCCGGCATGGAGAACCCACATCAAAACTGATCGGTCGGTAGTTTTCTCAGGAAACCAAATAATGGTTGGATGATCTTTCGCTAAAAAAACTCCCACAAAAAGGATTAACACTACCTTTTTTTTGCTAAACACAGTACAACGCAGACGCCCACATACACGCGCATACACTCACCCCTATGAACGCACACACGCACACCCTACCCCTATGAGCAACTCCGAGAGACTGAGCCGGCGGATTGGGTCTTGAGATTGACGAAGTCACCACGGACGCCTCGCTGTCGACGGGAACGTCGCCTCCCACTGAAGAATATTCCGCCTTAGATGCTATTCTGATGGCACGTGCAAATCCTAACCTATTAATATATGAAGACCAACAAAATGGATTGTTCAAGATAGGCCACTGATAGTATTTTATTTTCTACATAAGAATGCACAGTCATTTTAAGTTTTAACTCTTTCAATTTTCTATGGATCTAAGATTTTGTGTTGAGAATCATAAATCTAAGAAAGCATTTCAATAAATTAAAATTTGGCTTTGATAATACAATTTTGGAAAACAAAATTATGTCTAATGAGTAATGAGTTCATATGATTTCCCTATGATGTGATTACATACACTTTTTACCATGTTTGTTTGAGATTATTTTTTTTGCAAAAAGAACTTTATTAAATATTATAAAACATTTCAATGAATCAAATATTGCTTTGATAATACAAATTTGGAAAAAGAAATTATGTCTAATGAGTTCATATGGATTCCCTACGATGTGATTGCATACACGTTTAAGTATGTTTGTTTGAGGGTATTTTTGCGAAGAACTTTATTGTCTTTCATTATTCTGAAAATTTAATACGAGACATACCTGGAATTTGAAAAACAAATGTAAAAATAAATTCTGAGCGACGAAGATGCCAAAACAATGTTGTCCATAGCAGTGTACTAATGTTTCATGATACAAAAAACACAAGTGAGCGAGAGCTATAATTATTGGGTTGGAGAGCGGGTTTGTAGGGGGGAGCGAGAGATGAGTTAAATCATGTGAGTCAAACAATCGACCTAAACTACCAGATAGTATGAGGATGCTACAACAAACGATAACTACATGTTGGCTCGACTTCTGTGGTGCAATTAAAAGAATTATTTGTGATATGGTTTATTAAATGTTAAAACTATGTATCATCCAATTATGGTGCATGAATCTATGTGCCATATCTTAATTCATGTAGTCATTGTTTCGTGACAACAAAATTGTGCAAGT
Organism: Poa pratensis; assembly: GCA_947311845.1. Taxonomy (NCBI): domain Eukaryota; kingdom Viridiplantae; phylum Streptophyta; class Magnoliopsida; order Poales; family Poaceae; genus Poa; species Poa pratensis. The sequence goes on from CAMZMU010000043.1 coordinate 14,099,875, forward strand.
GAGAGAGAGAATAATGAATGGAGGGTGGCAGGAAGAGAGTAGAATATATATAGATATACTAAAATAGCAGTACTAGAGTTAACAGTAAACAACCTTATAAAATATGTGACATGTTATTATTTTGAAAATATCACAATGCCTATTCTCCCATAAATTAAAAGATTCTACACATGCGGTATTTTAGCTACCATAATATTTACAAAGTTACAAAATGCTACTGATTTAGGTTTCCATCTTTACTGTATGTTTGTATCCATGAAACCACAAAGTTAGTTTATGAACATTGTTGTGGACAATGCCCTCGCATTTGCGAGGGCCACCTTGCTAGTTCATTAAATAAATATTCTGGGACATAATTATCAACAAATAAATGCACAGAATTACACAAAAGGCATAAATCAAGATCGAACATAAAAAATTTCATTCCAAGCATCCATCGAAGTACAGAAATGATGACAAATAATAGCTAATTGTTCAATACAAACACACAACATAGCCATGGAATGATTCATCGGTGCGAGCAAACATTTGTGCTCGAGTTAGTTTATACCAAGCCTTCGTCTTCGGGTCCATGAGGCTTGTGTCGGTTGATAAGATCTAGGCCTACTCGGTCAACATCGCAAGACCTATTTTCTTCGCCTCTGATTCACTTTGATCTTGTCGGATGCAACCTTTTTCGCGTCAACCCTAAGTTTCCGCCTAAATTGCCATCATGTTTCCAACCATAGCCACCTTCACGGATTGTATCTACATGTAGCTCTTGGAGTGTTCATCTTTATTTTTCTCCCTCAACTCACCTCTCTTTTCCCTCGACACCTCATTCACTCTCGTCATTTCGGCCAAGGAATCTTGTAACAAGTTTGATAATGCCGCACGGATTTTGGCCTCTTTCTGGAACTTCCTTCCCTTTGACCGAACCACACGCGACTGCCCTTTTTCATCCACATGACTTGTTTGAGAGCCTAGGCCATCGTTGTTTGCACCCTTCTTTGTTAGAACACCATCATTCATGGCATATTGGCGCGAGGGCCATTCCGTCACCAGCAGACGTGGCGACCCTCTGCTTTCGCCGCTTAGCCGACGCCTCACTCTCCGGTTTGAGTGTCGACTTGCCCTCCATGAGCAGCGGCGGAGAACGGGACGCGGCGGCGCGGCTAGAACCGGAGGGGTCAGAAATGTGGAAGTGAGATAAGTGAGAAGGGACCCAAGTAGATATGATTTTCTTCTATCTCATTGTCGGGTGGGGCAAATGGGGCCCGTATACGACATGACGCCCGTGTCTGGACGCGTCCGGACCCCCTGACTGTGTCCCAAAACTTGGAGGGCCTTGGGGTGTCCGGACACCTTTTACCCAATCTATATGCCTGGGGAGCCTGAAAAACTATCCGAGCCCAACACACTGCACTAGTATGGTAGCATACGGCAAATGCTTTGTTTGACTCAGTGTCAACCAGTCAATCATCAGTGTATGGATGGTTCAGTAGCGAGGCCGGGTGGGGTCCCATGGTTTGCACTGGGCCCACGGAGACCGGGACGTACGTAGCACATATTTTTGTCCCTTGGATCGAGCTCTCCAATGTCCACGGACACGTGTGCTTCTTCCTCCCTAGATATTTTTGGGGCAAAATGAATCAAGTGCACGTTCCTCTCACGTACGGGAGACACACACGACAAGGCACCGGATATCCAGCGACACGTTTGTACTATTACTCCGCTGACGTGTACTTCCAAGTGCAACAGACATACATACATGTTTTAAAAGAATTGGAAAATGTTCGTTGAGACCTATCCATATATGGGATATGGTTTCGAAGATCTCGACGCGATGAATGCAACAGCGAAAACCGCTCGCGGTTTGGACGCTCTGTTTTAAAAAAACATTTCGTTCCAAAGCTCTGTTTCTCAAAATACACGCAACATCATAGTCTTCTCTCTCATTCTCATCCCCACTTATCTTTTTTTTACTACAAGTGGCGAGTATGCAGACATCCCGCGGGAGCCCCGATGAAGCAGAACGTGACACGTAACGTAAGGAGAGCCCTTCGATAAGATCAACTTTTTTCTAGTGATTTCGATCTTCTTTAATTTGGAAGTGGAGCGGCGTGCTCGTACAATTCTGTGTGAGTTTCAGAGCAACTTGGGATAGGGGCCACGTGGGATGCCGAGACACAATACGAGGTGTAAACTAAACCGAACATCAAGAAACTACTCTTTTGCTTGGACGTATATTGTTAGAAAATCAGATGTCATGTTCAATCTTGTAATTGGTTATGGAGTCCGCGCATTAACAAACATTTCTCTTGGGTGATCTGGCTTTCGGTTCCGAGTACTTGCTTTATATGTTGGAATTTACTAGTATTACTAGCCCAAGATAAATTCAGGAATTCTCATTGGCACATTATTATATTTTGTTAATTGGGAAAATTAATGAGTCATTGATTAATTAGTAACGGTCACGTTTATTACGGCTGTTTAATGAGTCATTGATTAATTAGTAACTGTCACGTTTATTACGGCCGTTTCTAATTCATTAACAGACACGGTTAATACAGCCGTTTCTGATTCACAAACACGTTTATTGTGACCGTTTCTAATTCATAAACGGACGTGTTTAATACGGCAGTTTCTAAATCATAAACGGACGCGTTTATGAGGGCTGCTTTGACTCCCAACCTGCACTATATAAAACCGAACCAAGCCAACTTTGGCACATATACGCAACACATGGTCTCGCATCACCGTTTCAAAACCTTGCGCCGCCGTTTTCCAAGTCTTCTCCATCCCGTCTTCCGGCGTGCACCGGTTGAAGGGACAGTAGGCCTCCGGAACCCCGCCTCTTGTGATCCTGTACGGGAGAGGGGCGATCAGGTTTTTGGGGAGCGCACTCGCGCGACTACTGGCATCGAGTTCTTCCCCAACGACGACTTCTTCCCCGACATCGGCAGCCTCTTCATCGACGACATGGGCGACAACAGCAACGCCAACGCTTCGGCTGCCGCTGCACCGTATGATTAATTGATCTTCCTGTTTACGACACTGCTACAGTTTCTGCTTGTGCTAGTTGCTTTAGATTCGTTCTATTTATCTACTATTCAAGTAGATGGCATGATTAGTATAATTCTGGTTATTATAGTCATAAACTATTTAATGTTTTCATGGATTAAATCAATAGCTAAATTGCTTATATATTCAACATTATATATATTATATTTTCAAAAGGAGAAAGCCCGTGTGGTTAGGCATGGCAAGTAGGTAGATAGCGTATACGTGTCCGAGCAGATGCTTCCAGCAAAGTAGAGTTACGATGATCGAAAATATCCCTCGTATAAAGGAGCGAGCTAGCTAGCTAGTTCGATCTGATACCACCATGAGCTAGCGCGAACCAATGGATCCTTAAAGACAACATAATCAACCGGACTTTACTTGGTCGCTAGCTCCTCAAACCAATCACCATCATCGTCATTGCCTCATACAGCTAGCATTGAGCACGGTGGCTCCTTATCTCCTGCTCCGTCGTCGGCCGAGCACACTAGCACACTAGCTAGCTCATGGATGATGTGTCGGCAGTTCCGTTTTGGCGTCGATCATGTGAGTAGAGCGTAGAAGAGGCGAAATTGCACTCAGATTCTCTTTCTTGCTTTGCTAGCTCTCTGATCGGCCGGTGTCACTGACCCATAGGCCGGGCTATCAAATACTCCCTCCGTTCCAAATTACTTGACTTGGTTTTGTCCAAATACGAATGTATCTATACTTGTTTAGTGTCTAGATACATCCATATTTAGACAAACCCAAGTCAACTAATTTGGAACGGAGGGAGTAGTTAATTAACAGCCCAGATATTTTCGATCGTGCCGTGTACGTGTCCAGCCCCTAGCTGGCTGCTGTCGTGGCCCACGTAACACTAGCTAGCTAGTGCGCCCTATAAGCGCATACCTATGATAAATATACGAATTTGTTTCAACCTGGCTCTGCATACATATCACGAGTACATGCATATGCACGTGTATTTAATTACTCCGTATATACCTCTCTTCTTTTCACCTCTAGCACCGCCGTGTCGATTGTCGACCACACCCTTAACTTTTCCCCTCGCCTCCGCCGGGGTGTGTGTGTGTATGTTTTCTTATCATGTGTGAACAAGTACAAAACACACGCACTATTCATTCGTCTCCTTGGCGCCCATATGGATAGAGGTACTTGTGTGCCACGCGTGATGGATGCGTGACTGCCCATGCACATAACACAGCATGCAGTTACTCCTCCAGAACCTCTACCTCGTGCGTCGCCACAACGGGCGCCTCCATGGCTTCGGCGATCACGTCCTTCACCTCTGACGCTGCTAGCCTAGCCGCCATGGCCTAGCTTCCCGGTGTCCTTGCGGACGAGCTCCTCTACACATCTTTGTCCTTCCGCCCATGCCGGACTCGCACCGGTTCGGCCTACCCAAGGAAGTATTTAATGGCAGCATTTTATGCGACTACCGATAGTACGTGTGTCTATATATCCTAGCTAATAAAAATATGTTTATTTCTAACAAAAAAAGGGTGTTATTATACCATCAACATATGATACCAAGCTAAAAGGGTGTTATTACTAACGGTCAAGAATAAAGAATATGCAAAAACAATTCCTTGATGCGAAAGCTTATCCGTTCTTTTAATTTCAACTCAAGTGTTTAAGTCACGACAGGGTATGTGAACATACAGACTTGTCTTTGTCCAAACTAACTGAACAAATATGTATAGAATCGGTGCTTGAAAGGCAACATAAGCAGCAGCAGTGTTCTACCTCAGATGCTGCTGGATACATGAGGACGCGGACCTTCTTGCCCTGCCACCGAATTAATTTTAGGGAGAGAGGAAATGGTTTGTGCGCTCGCTGCCCTCTGCATGTCGTGTGAAAACGATCGGGATTTCCTTGTTGCGTCTACATGTACGTGCTCGCTGCCCTCTCTTCTCCCTCGTTTCCTCTTATATCACCGAACACCATGGATGGATCCAGCACAACGTGGGCAAAGAACGATGGAGGGAGAGAGGACGGATGGGTTTGGCAGGAGTGGAATTCACCCGGTCGGCCAGATCCCTAGCCGCTGGATCTCGGATCTAGAGGTAGATGTGAGTGTTTAGATGGCTTCCATGGAGGAGGGTGAGGCGGCAGCAGCAGCGGATGAAGGTGTCGAGGTTGCGGCCACGGAGGGTATGCGGGTTGCGGCCATGGAGGGTCTGCAGGTTGCGGAGCAGGGCCGTTGTGATCAAGCCGTGGAACAAATGCGTGATCGGCAAGAAGATGCTGCTAGCCACACTTGGTTTAGGGAAAGTGGCTGTGGACGACCTTCTCGTGCATCACAGCGTTTGCGAGGGCTGCGTCTATCCTCCGGTGTGAAACAAATACCACGTGTTCGGCGACGTAAGTGTGTTCAGATGCAATGGTTGTAGTTTGTCCATGCAGAAAGATGGTCTTCCTATTTGCAACGTATGCGCGAGAGATGTAGTCACCTCCATCTATTGGTGCAATGATTGTTTCACCACACTTGCTGTGAACAATGATGGGGTTTGTTTTGTGTGTCATCATCGCCCTGCAGAATTTGTTGACGATGATACCACATTTGTGCCTGACTCCGCGATGGGTTAGTAAGTTCGATAAGCTATGGCTGAAATGTATGCGAATCAATGAGTTATCCTCTATGTATGCAACAAAGATGATGCAATTATATTATGTTCTGATTTCTGAAATTTATGCAAAGTTATCTTCAGTTGGTTCTATATGACATAGTTGTAGGAGTAACTTTGGTTAATTCTGAAGAAAATTAGGAAGAAACAATGCTTCGATATGACACCAATCGTTGCATGGTGGCCCTGTCCCAGTTGTGGTCTTGTTGTCGCGCCTTGGAAGACTACAGGTAGACTGTGTATCTCGCTCATTCAGGAAAACCTATATATGGTCGTAGCCTAGCTTCCTCGTGTGCAACCGACATTTTTTTTTTTTGAGGAAAGGATCCGAACAAATACAAGACAGCTCGCACACTTACAACAAGGACCAGAAAGAAACAGAAAATACAACGAGGCCCCTGAAAAAGTGCAAGAACCACCTCCTGCTGTCGAAGAAAGCACGGACGGATCCTCAGCCGCTCCCAACCCTCCTAGCCGTCGCCGGAGTCGCCGTACCTCGAACCGCCGGAAGGAAGCCACCGCCATGCTTTGTAGATGGTCGCAGAAGCCGTCCGCCGCAGGCGACGGAACCTAGCCTCGATGAACGAGCTCGACCCCAGCAGCAACATCCCGGCTCCACCCAACAACCAGCCGCCTCCGGCACGGCAAGGACCACCCGCGCCAGCCACCAACCACCTCCAGCCGCTGCTCCCCTCGCCACCACGGCCGGCCGGAGCGAAAACGACGAAGAGGACCTCCAGAACCACCACCGAACAAAAGCAGATCGCCGCCCCCCACCACCTACTCCCCACTCCACCACGGACGGCCGGAGAAGAAAAGGAGGGGGAAGCCACCTGACGCACCACCTCCACAGCCTCCCCGGCACCACGGCCGGAACGGGGAAAGGAGGGGGAGGACGAAGCCCAACATGCCGACGCCGCCGCCACCGTCTTCGACGCCGTCCGCGGGGCACGCACACCTAATCTACAGGAAACTGGCCGGAGACGCAGGACCGGGGTTCCCCCACTCTCCCGCCGCCGCAGCGGCAGACGGAGAGGGAGGGAACCGCCGGCCTGGCCGGCGGCGAAGTGGGGAAGAGACGGCCTCCTTCTTATCGCCTCCGAAGTCGCGAGAGGATAAGGAGGGGAACGACCCGGTGTTCTCTGTCAGTGAAACTTGTGTGCAACCGACATTTATCATCACGGGCTTGTTAAAACGAGAAAATGAAACCATAGGCCATACTCGACGCAGCCAGTTCTCAAGATGCCCACTTCCCAAGTTTTAGCACGAGGGTAGATTTCCCCGTTGCCTCTCAAGCCCAATCCTAGCATTGTTCTTGCAATATTTAACTTTACTCTGTGCTAACTAATACAGAAGAGGGAAGTAGGAACACAAGCACGAAACAAGATTGATTATATGGTATAGCAATAATGGTACCATGGTGGGTGGGTTTTGTTTAGCTTTTGAAAGCCATAACATGTTTTTTTTAGAACAAAGACCGAAAAGGCCCGGCGATAAATTAATAGCGCCAGTCGGCGAGTAAGATACACAGTGCTGAACCCAGCATACAACACAACCCCGCACACACACAAGGAACAGAAACTACTAGGCGATTACAGGTGAACTCCGAAGAACACCGCCACCGTCCACACACGTAGACAGGCTCCACCAGGAGGCCTCAAAGGGACGCCGAGGAGCCACGCTCAACAAGGGGGCCACAAAGCGACACACCGTGGAGATAAGGTGAGCACCGACGAGCACCGCTACTGAACACAGAAGCTGCACACACGTAATCACCGAAGATCACCGCCACCGTCCACACAGGTAGACAGGCTCACCAAACCCCTCAACGGGCCGCCGAGGAGACTAAGACGAAAAATCGCCAATGACCACAAAGCTGCAGCCAGGCTCAACAAGGGGGCCACAGAGAGACGCCGGTGAGATAAGGTGAGCACCGACGAACACCGCCACTGACCACAGCAGCTACAGACAGGCACCAGGTAGCTCCAAACAAGAAACGCCGATGTGTAAAGGGAGTTGTAGGCCTTGCCGGAGAAAGCTCGGAGAGAGGTTGCCACCGCAGCCAACACCTCCCATCCTCCGGGAAGCAACCAATCGTGTGCTCCAAAGCGGTGTCTTCAAGAAGAGCACGGCGCCAACGCGCCGCCACCGCCCCATCTGAGGATCTCAGGTTTTCACCCGGAACACGTGGCGAGGACCGAGAGAGTCGCAACGGCGCCTTCAAGAAGGGAATGGCGTCCATGGACGTCGCCGCCGCGGTCCGGGAGGAACCCGGACAAAGGTTTCCCTTCGACATGACTCAGGGCCTCCCACCCAGGGCTTGGAGCGTCGCCGAGGACGACATCCGCACCACTGTCACGAGCAGTCGCAAGACAATCACCACGCCGCCCGCACGGCCGCGGTCATCGACCAGCACCAGAACCGCCGGCACGCCCGACAACCGACGCGGTTCTATTCAATATATTTCTAATATATAGTACATAGTATGTTGAGGCATAACCGAAATAAAACCATCCTCTTACATACTCTCTCGGTTCGGAATTACCTTGCGTTTTGGGAAAAACAGGGGAGTATCTGCACCAATTGGGAGAAGACGTTGTTCCTCTAGCCCGATCAAGAGCAAGTTATTTGATCAAAATTTGGTAACGAATATACTACTCGCCTTTCGTGTGACAAAGCCACGCAAGCAGTTACTAGTGCAGTGTAGTGTACCAACCCACCTAATCCATTTTCGATGCGCGGACAATTACCAGTGCATTGTACTTGTACTAACCCACTTGATTCATTTTCGACTAGCTGTCAATTACTAGTGCAGTGTAGTATTAACGCACTTGACTCATTTCCGGCTACTGCGAAATCTAACCAAGAAAGAACATTATCACTTCAATCCAGTTTCTCACCAGACCGGTGAACATGAATCGAACCGTGTCAATTCATGACTGACAATTGGGTTCCGGAGATATTTCGCAGAGCATTCACGATTCATCAACACCCACCCAACACACCCAGTTCCCCTGTTTACAACGAGCGGAGAGGAAGCGACGACGAGGATTTATCCCTATGAGAAAGAAACGGAGGCACGTACGAGGTTGTGGTAGTTGGCGAGCTTGGCCATGGTGGTGCTCTCGCCGCCGGGGATGATGAGCGAGTCGAGGCCCAGCAGCTGCTCCGGCTTCCGCACCTCCACCCCCTTGGCCCCGATCCTCCTCAGCGCTGCAACCTTACCGGAATCAAGAACACAACAAGCAAGCAAGAAAGAAAGGCGAGGAGAAAGAATAAGAAGGAGCACGCTCGCACCGGCCATGTGCTCGTTGTAGGAGCCCTGCAGCGCGAGGACGCCGACCACTGCCGCCATTGCTCGTCTCGGGACGTGTGGTGTGGCTCGATATCGGTAGGTGGAAAGTGGTGGCGGTGACGTCACGGGAGTGGGAGGGAGGGGAGGAAGGAGGCGCACGTCGCCGTGGGCGGCCGCCGCCACACGCGCGCCACTGCGACTCTGGGAGCCGAGCGATCGTGGCCGTCCGTTTCCACCTGGGCATGGGCCGGGCGGTACCCATGGTAGGTTAGTGAGACGTCAGCCCATACAGACCCAGTAGCCCAAGGCCAGCCCAGTCCAGCAAGGCTGGTTCTGTAGTTTGTTTTTTCATCTTTTCTCTGGATCGGTTACGGAAGAATTTAAACGGTCTTCTTTGCTAAAATTTCCATTTTTACAATACATAAATACACCAGTCAAATTTTACAAACAAGAAAAATTAACATCCCAAGATAGATAAGATTATTTTTTTTTCCAATCAATCACCAGACGCGCATGAGTCAAATCACACATCGTCATGTAATAATTATTTATTGATCAGTACAAGCACAAAAAACAAAACCCTAATTAATCTGGGGGTCAAAAGAGCATGTCTGAACGTACATCTGAACTTACAACCCCATGTTTTACACGATTCTTGCCAACATTCTGGCCTCCGTAGTCGCACGCGCAGTTCCTAAGGCAATGGGTGGATGGGAGGACGGGCGGTCGGGCTAATAGTAGAGCCCCGTCGTGCAGTTGTACACGACCTGAAGATATATACATTGTACTCCCGAAGCAGATTGCTCTTGCTCACCACAATGTCGCTACACTACTTGATCGCTTCCGCCTTCCTTCCCAAGATTTAACGCATGGCTAGATTTTTCCGTTGCCTCTCAAACCTAGTCCTAACATTGTTCTCGCAATCTTAACTTTTTATGCTATTTGATACTACAAAAGACAGAAGTAAGGGCACCTCCAACGGTCCTCCGCATCCGGACAGCCAAAGCGGACCGATTCTGTCCGCTTTGGGTGGACCGCGGACAGATTTTGGGCCTCTGTCCCTTTTGGGGTGGAGGTGCCCCCAACGGCCGGCCGCATTTCTGTCCTGGGACGGCACATTTGCACAAAGTTTGCAAGTTTCTACCAGACAAAGTTCGGTTCAACAAATTGATAAAAACACGCTGAAATATCGTTCTACAACAAAGTTCGAATAGAAAGAAATATGCTGAAATATCGTTTATTACAACAAAGTTCGAATAGAAAGAAAATTGAGCAGGAAACGCTACTGGTTTCCCAGATGAACCCACATGTGCTCTATCAAATCATTCCGGAGACGTTCATGTAGTGGCTTATCACGCATCTCTGCATACACGTCTGAAAACTGCTGGTCCGTCGCCAGTCCAGGTGTAGGCGCAACCAACTCGCCCTCAAATTCCCATCCTTGATCAAATAACCTCGCATCATCCCGTTCATTCTCGACAATCATGTTTTGCATGATCACGCAAGCAGTCATCACCTCCCACATGACCTCCTTGCTCCACGTTCTTGCGGGGTGTCGAACAATAGCAAACCGGGATTGGAGCACACCAAATGCTCGCTCCACATCCTTCCGGCAAGCTTCTTGTTGCTGAGCAAACTTACGAGCTTTCTCACTTTCTCGTATGCGAACGGTCTTCACAAATACGGGCCATGAAGGGTGTATACCATCAGCAAGGTAGTACCCCTTGTCATATGCATTTCCATTCACCTCAAAGTTGATAACCGGTGCATCGCCCTCGGCCAGTCTGTCGAACACTGGTGACCGCTGAAGCACGTTGATATCGTTGTGAGATCCCGACATGACAAAGAAGGAGTGCCAAATCCAAAGATCTTTAGATGCAACAGCCTCAAGTATGACTGTGCACTCTCCAACATGTCCCTGGTACTGTCCTTGCCAAGCAAAAGGACAGTTCTTCCACTCCCAATGCATACAGTCTATGCACCCAAGCATTCCAGGAAAGCCTCTGCTCAAATTCATGTTCAGAAGACGGGCAGTGTCTTCCATATTTGGCTCCCTCAAGTACTCGGGACCAAACACTTGAACTATAGCTTCACAGAACCTGTACATGGCTTCTAGGCAAGTTGCCTCGCTCATATGCAAATATTCATCTACTAGATCACCGGCTACTCCATATGCAAGCATCCGTATAGCCGCCGTGCACTTCTGATAAGAGGAGAAACCATACATACCAGTTGCATCAGGTTTGGCCTCGAAGTAGTCATCATATGCCCTCACTCCTTCGAGCAGACGCATGAACAGGGGCCGTGACATTCGAAAACGGCGACGAAACTTGTGATCCGGATATGTTGGCTTCACGGGATGGAAATAGTCCTTCCAAAGTTGGAAGTGACCTGTTTCCCGGTCACGATCCAACGCCGGAGCCCTTCCAACAACCGAGCCAACATGCCGAGGCCATTCCGCCTGGTTGAAGTTGTGGATGAGCGTGGCCGCGACCATCATGATGTCGGTATCATCGTCGGATTCCTCGTCCGACGTATCGATGAAGGTCTTGTAGAAGAACTCATCATCACTGTCCATCTAAGCAAAACAAACAAATTAGTATGGAATTCACATCAATTTTAGCAACAAAGATAGAGATTGAGTCTCATATACCTTTCGTCGAACACCTGCCGGGAGGTGGACTTCGCGGCCGCCTCTGGTGCAACACCCGAACGTCCCGGGAAGCAGCGGTCGCGGCGGACGACGGCGACGGCGGCGCAAGGCGGCCCTTGTCGCGGCTCGACGAGGCCGCACATTGTTTGTAAGGCAAACGGCGGACGAGCTCAACTCGCAGTTACACGCAAACTTGCTAATGCTGAACGTGATAGTACTGCGTCGCTGCACGCAAACTTGATCGCCTCCACTCGCCTCGACGTGCCCGTGATGCTCCGGTACATCACCTACGTTGCTGACCTGCACACTCGTGCTTTGGCTCGCGCACGGCATCTTCGAGTCGCAGTAGAACTGGTCGATGATGATGGGGTGGTCGACGTCGTCCACGAGCACGTTAAAGAACCGGACGTACCCCGCGCCGCCCTGCCATGTATTGCTTCGGACGCCGTTTTGGGCGCAGCTGATGTGGGCATTGTCAAGGGGGCGTAGGACTCGCCCTGTCCCAGGCTGCCGATGTTGATGCCGTGGCCCGGGTCACACACGACGCCCTCCATCTTGACGTCGAAGCGGGCGTTGGAGATGGAGATGCAGTCGTTTCACGTGCCGATGAGGCAAGCGGTGATGGTCACGGCGGTGGACTCCGCGACGGTGAAGGGCTATTGTGTTTCTCCAGCAAGCCTGGTTTTGTAGTTTGTTTTCATGTTTTCTCTTGATCAGCTTTTGTTTACAAAAAAATGTGCTGTCTGATTTATAGTAAGTGTCGCAGTTTTGAGCTAACCCCAGTTCAAAACTGCGACACTCATTTTGGATCTGAGAGTATATAGGATGTTCTATTAGTCGTGTTCCTGTTTCGTCAATATTTTTGAGAAACATGAGCACAATGTAGTCAAATTTTACAAACATGTAGAAGTAACACCTAGAAATGGATAGGGGCACTTCTCGCTATTTTTTCACACAGGTCAAATCAAGCATACGTCATACAATGATTAATTTATCGATACATTAGATGTAAAAACGTAAGAAAAAACTCTAGGTAGTTTCTAAGTCAAAAGAGCATGTCTGTCACGTTTAACACCTGCCACATACTGAATTTCGGTCCTTCCCACCTCCGGCTCAGTGTGGAGCGGCAGGACCGTCGGCACCTTCTCACCAAACTTCTGGCCTCCCCCAGCACCGCACGAGCGGTTCCTGAGGCAGTCGGCCACAAGGCGAACGGGCTCATAGTCGAGCTAGGGGTGGACCTAGGAACAATTCTGACTAGGGGCATATCATTTGAATGGGACACTTCATCTATGAAGTTGCATGATTTGAAGAATTTTCTTTCAAAATATGTACAAATACAACAAAACTCAAATTTCCGAGTGGCGGCTTAGGCCCCCACTAGCATGTACTTGGGTCCGCGCGCCCCTTAGTCGAGCCGCATGGCGTAGTTGCACACAGTTTGCACCTTAATTAGCGACATTCTCCCGGGCATGCTGGTGTTGCTCAACACAATGTCGTTGCACGACACGATGTCGCTGGACGCAAACATGTAGCTTATGTCCTCCTAGACTTACCTGATGTTCTGATACATCACATTGCTCACCTGCACATTTGTGCTCTGGTTTTTTTACGTCGTCTTCGAGCCGTAGTAGAACTGGTCGATGATGACGTGCTGGTTGATGTTGTCGACGAGCACGTGTACGTCATGGACATAGCTGGTGCCACCCTACCACATCTTGAGCCGGACCTTGGAGCGTTCCCCTCTCCCGTCTACAGTACCAGAGGGGCGATCTTTGGATTCGACAGCTCGCGCCACCGCCTCGCCGTAGATCCGCTCGATTCCTCGGCCTCCGACGCCGCTCCGGCGGCGGGAGGTCGGGGAATCGGCGGATCCGTGTACATAGGTTAGTAGGTGTGAGTTGTGTTGCTGCCGGTGTCGCCATGGAGGAGGCGGCGGCTCCGGTGGTTCTTTTGCAGGTGGAGGCCTTCTTCCGCGGCGTCGTCGTTCCTCGGAGCTCCGGCGTCGTTCCTCCGCTGCTCCTGTGCTCGCGGCTCTGCGGACCTGCGGTGTACAGGCTCCCCTTCGCCGGATGCCGCGGGACGGCGGTTTCGGCGTCGACGACTACTTTACAGGTGGCTGGCGAAGACCGGTTCGACGACGGCGACGTCTACAGGTGTAGGTCCTCCGGGGCCGACGATCGGCGACTTCCCGCACGTTCGGGGGTGCTCTCGATCCAAGGTTTGGAGAGCAAGAGCGGCGGCGCGCCACCGACGGCGCCGTGGATGAAGACGGAGTCGATTTACGGGAGGGTTTGGACTGTAATTTCAATCTTTTCGAGGACCTTTCTGTAATTGCTGGTTTTCAATCAGCCCCTTGTATTCGCAAAAAAAAAAGAAGTGTGGCTGATGCTAGCGCTGCTGAGGGAGATCCCCTCGACGGCGGCTTAGGAGCCGCCCTGTCCCAGGTTGCTAATGCTGGTGCCCAAGGGTAGATTTTCCCGTTGCCTCTCAAGCCTAATTCTAGCATTATTTTTGCAATACTTAACTTTCCTATGTGCTATTTGATACAAGAGGGATGTAGGAAGACAAGCACGAAACGAGATTGTTTATATAGTATGCCAGCTAACAGTAATAGCACCATGGTGGGTGAGTTCTGTTTAGCTCCTTCAAAGCACATACAAACAACCACACCATTGTTCTGTGTCTATATATATAGTACACAGTGTAGTATGTTGAGGCACAACCGAAATAGTCCCTCTCTCTCACACACAAACACACATACAAGTTTGGAGACCTTTATTCAAAATAAAATTATACACTAAATATAGAAAAACAACTTATATATTTGTCCAATTACTTTCGTGACAGTCTCTTTCTAGGATTCCTTTTTTACGTGTCGCATCTTTTTCCGACATCACCTACAGTTGATTCTTCATAAACGGCGCACATGTGGGTGTTTCTTTTTTAATTGTATTAACTATAGTTTTGTATTTTCTCGTTAGTTTTATACCTTTAATCATAGAGTTAGTGGTACCCTGTAAAGGTACTGTTGCGAAACATGATGCATCGGGCTTTTTATTTCCCTTTTTGTTTGGTTACGTTTGACAGGCTGACTTGACTTTTAATAATACTAGATGAATACCCCGCGTGTTGCTGCAGTAATTCTAGTTAAATGAATATTCTACACTACAAACTAAATACCTAAAAGAGTTAGCAATATTATGAAATTATGTAGAAAAATATATGCTTTAGGCAAGGCATCATATTTGTTTAATGCATTCAAGACTTCAAATTATACCGGAACATGTAACCTTTCTTGTACGGACTAATATTCTCCGTTTTCCTCTTTTCGCATAAATAGAGAGAAGTGGATGCACACTAATTCGAACAACAGTCCATAATAAATAAGGAATATTGAAATGTGAAATTTATTTTTAGTTATTAATGGACAACTGGCAAAGAGTCGGTACAACTTATATTTTTAAAACTCCCACGGGTAAAATATGTTGACACAGTCCCTGTTTGATGATGGTTCTTTATCGAAATATGTTGACAACAATTTTGTTTACCATTTTTTTCAAGTCTTCAGAGAAAAATACATCATGGAAAGAAAGTATGGTTCAAATCCAATATGTGTCATGCAGCGGTTACACATTCACTTTAAGGAAATATCATAGAAAGTTTAAGTGCAAAAAAAATCAAACAAAAGCATGAGAAGTAATCATGTCAGGTAAAAAATGGAATATAGTACTATCACTGTGATCTAGTCGACAACACTATTTTTTTATTTGCATATGAAGTACGCATGCATTTATCTTCTTGTTCAACCATAAAGCCAGAAAATGAGTTTCTGCTAGAGCCTAGAGACTTGGTATTGCAGTAAACAACAGACTGACTTATATAGTAAAATGAGATCATAATACAGAAAATAAGCAAGTTTAAATATACTTGTTCAGCTTGTCCTAGTTAATGATGCCAGGATTTAACACTGTCATGCTGAGAACAGATGCCCACCTGAGGTCCCTCGATCAAGAAGGAAAATCTGAAACAAAACAGGGATATATATAGTTCTTCCTGCAAACCTTGAGACACAGTTCATGAGTGTACATCAGAGTAAGAAAATAAAGTGGTCAAAACTAAAATGACTCGTAGCCAAAACCAGCATATTCCTTGCAGCCTAGACAGCAAGTGTGAGTGTGTGACGATTATATAGTTATATATGAACCACTGCTTGCACAACCATCGAACAATATGTGTGCACGTCCATGCTCCGAGATCCCAGCTTTGGTAGCGCGGGTCAGTTAATCCATAGTCTATTGCGGCAGATCATCACCTCTAGCCGAGAAACTCTTATGAATCGTGATACACTCACTGGGATCAAGTGTGGAGATTTATACGGTATGTGGAGGAAGGAGGCGCGGGCCGTCCGTCCGTTTCCACCTGGGCATGGGCCGGACGGTACCCATCACCCATGGTAGGTGATACTAGCCCATGGACAGCCCAGTCTCCAGAAACGCTGGTTCTGTAGTTTTTTCTTTCATGTTTTCTCTAGATCGGTTTCGGAAGAATTTAAACGGTCTTCTTTGCTAAATTTTCCTTTTTTAATTACATTAATACATCCGTCAGATTTTGCAAACAATAGAAACTAACACCCCAAGATAGATAGGCACGCGCTACGCGCCAGTCGGTTGTAGGAGCGCGTAGCATCAGCCGCCTTCCGCGCCGTTTGATTTGAAGGAACACAGTCGTCCATGCGTCCAGATGCGAAACGTCACTTTCAGCTGCCAGACACGTCGCTTTCAGTCGGAGCAGGAATTGGTCGCTCGAGAGCAGCAAGCCTACTTCCTTCCCCACGATGCTGTTCACGTAGTGGACCACATAAACCAGATCAAATTTTCTTTGCACCCTATGCATGCAGCGAGGACCGGTGTACTATTATGCATCAAATTAACTGCTATGTGTACACACAAGCTACTCCGTGCATTTATAAGTGAAAAAAAATGCTTTGTGTTGTCCTCTATGATGTGTACAATTTTTGTACGATGGTTCATCTCGTATTTTGCTGCAAGTCTACATACGTGCTTTTGGTATGTTGGAAAACCTTATTAATTATGCTACATGCATACAACTATTTTGCTTTAGTATTTTTGCGTATTTGTTGTGAGCTTTTTAACTGCAATGCTACATACGAGTTTTTGTTATGTTGAAACAGAACATAAATTATGCTACAAACATACAACTATTTAGCTTCAATAGATTTCGGTATTTGTTGTGAACTTTTTGGCTGCAATGCTACATACATGTTTATGTTTTGTTGAAAAAGAACATAAATTATGCTACATTCATACAAGTATTTTGCTTCGGTATTTTTTGGTATTTATTGTGAGATTTTTTGTTGCAATGCTACATACGTGTTTATTTTTTGTTGAAAAAGCACATAAATTATGCTACATACATACAAGTATTTTTCTTCAGGATATTTTGGTACTTGTTGTGAGTTTTTTGCTGTAATGTTACATACTTATTTTGTTGTTGTTGTAAAATTACATAAATTATGCTACAAACATACGCCTGATTTGCTACGTTTTCTGTGCATTGTCGTGAACTTCGGTCGGGATACTTTAACTTGCAACGACGCCTCTATATATTTGTTGCAAAAATAGCATTCGTCTTATATGTGCAAAAAATGAGATCACTTACTGTACAAGTTCAGTTTTATTTGTTACATTGGCCGACTTGATTTTTTTTAATTTCAATTAATTAGAACCGACGTAGGCCTGTAAGCATCTTGGGTGGAGCCCACTTTGTAACAGTTGCATGCGGACTTTTCTACTGATGCTTTCTTGCATACTACTCCGTACTAGACCTAGCTAGGCTTCATGCATGTTGATGCTTTCCTCGCATGTAGCATTGCGGCAAGAAAATTGCAACAGATAAAGAAAACAATCAAACCAAAATAATTGTATATTTGTAGCATAATTTCTTTATTTTTACAAAAAAAGTTCTACGTAACACGGTAACAAAAGCTCACTACCAAAAAAACAAAGCTATTGAATCAAAATAGTTGTATGTTTGTAGCAAAATTTGTGTGCTTCTACAGGAAAAACAAAGACCGTATGTAGCATTGTAGCAAAATTCACAATAAAAACTATAATGAATGTAGCAAAATTGTTACATGTGTGTAGCATAATTTATGTGCTTTTACAACAACAAGAATACACATATGTAGCATTGCAAGAAAAAGCTCACAACAAATATAGAAAACAACTAAAGCAAATTATTGTTTGTATGTAGCATAATTTTTTATTTTTACAACAATAAGAAAATACCTATGTAGCATTACACCAAAAGCTCACAACAAAATACCAGAAAAAATGCAGCATCAGCCACAGTCCCTTGAAAGTACCGGCGTTGCTTTTTCTTGGGCTCCTGTTAGCGGCCTTGCAACATCGGTGACCATGCCATGGACCCCTTGAGGAGTTTGTGTCAGCTTGCAGCATCTGCACTTGAGCGGCGACGCCAATTTGTGACAGACCGCACATCAGCTTGTACGAAAAATACATCCAAAATACCTAACAACGTAAAGATCCAAATAACTATGTGTGGACGTAGCAAATCAGCACTACATGCACATGTATAGATTGGTCATGGCGTATTGCTGCATGCCTAGGAGTAGCAAAAAAATTCAGCCGCAAACGAGCGGGGTCAACCGCATGTGAAGGCCTATGTTGGATCGAGTGCATGCATAGGAATAGAACGAATCAGTGGTCCTGGTCCACCACGTGTGAAGCAGTTCTGAGGCAACGGAAGAAAACGCGGGCCGTTGCGTGCATGTGGTGGGCCAGACGACGAGCCGGAAGCAGCGGAGCGTCGCGCGCGGAACCGGCTGATGCAACAGTCGGTTGTAAATTAGCATTTCCCAGATAGATAAGAGTATTTTTCAAACCAATCACCAGACGCACATGAGTCAAATGACACATCGTCATACAATTATATTTATCGATCGGTAAAGGGCATGTCTGTAACGTACATCTGAACTTACCACATTCTAGCCTCTACCGTGGCACACGAAGTTCCTAAGGCAATGGGTGGATGGGCGGGCGGGCGGGCTAATTGTTGAGCCACGTCGTGCCGTGGTACAAGACATGAGCATCGGCATTGTACACTTGAAGCAGGTTCCTCTTGCTTACCACAATGTCACTACACGAGTTGATTGTTTCCGCCTTCCTTCCCAAGTTTTAACGCATGGCTAGATTTTTCCTTTGCCTCTCAAACCTAATCCTAACATTGTTCTCGCAATACTTAACTTTAGTTTTTGCTATTTGATACTACTACAAAAGATGGAAGTAAGACGACAAGCACGGAACGAGATCGATTTATATAGTCTACCATCGAACATTAATGGTACCATAGTGGGTGGGTTTTGTGTACCTCCTTGAAGTTGAAAGCACGTGCATCCATAATAGTACTATCATATTTTTTCACAGCTTGGTGTGCAGCCGCGGGACATTCCGCTTCGCCGACCAGCTGTCCCACGTGCTGTTCCTTATGCAGTCCGCGACAAGCGGACGGACTCATGCCCGGGCCCATGGGTGTGCTGACTGTGCCGCCCGCACAAGGCCCCAAATTTTTGGAGGCGCCAAATTTGAATTTTAAGTTAAAATATGTAGATAAAACCAATTGTACCCACTCTTATACGTGAGAAAAGCAATAGTCCATTGGTCAAGATGACATAATCTGTCCATTAGGTGGTCGAATGCTCGATGCATATTTTTTTCTTTTGTTTTAACCTATGATTAGGGGCTAACAAGTGATGCCTAGCCGCACATGGACTCATAAAACTAGGCATATACAGTATTATTAAACCTTTAAATTAAAATTTATTGAGTTTATTTTTGAATTTCTCAGTGAGGAACAAAATTAACATTTACCAATCGATTCAAAAAATAATTCGAAGGCGTTCACCTCGGCGCCTGGAGATGTGGTCGTGGACTTGTACGAGTCCAGAACAGAGCGAGGCTTTACGTCGATCGATCAGGCTAGCGACGCGAGAAATCCGACGAGAAGCGTCAAGCGCCAGTTCGTGTTTTGTTTCTTCCCTAATTTGGGTGTCTAGAGATGTGGTCATGGCGTCGTACTAGTTCATGGGTGAGTGGAAATGTGGTTATGGACTTGAAGTAGTCCATAACGGGGTGAGGACCCCCTACGGATCGATCAGGCTAGTGACACGAGAAAATCGGTGAGAAGCGTCGAGTGCCAGTTTTTGTTCTTTTTTGGCTTCCTCCACGTTTGCGATTGGCCGATCGGCAGTTCCCCAATCGTGATAGGCAATTCGACAGGGACCGGTAGCCAGATTTTGACAAAAAAGAGTAGGACGCATTTTAAATTTTGGCACAAGCCCCTATTTTTGCTGGCCCGACCCTGAGAACTGGTCGATGATGATGGGGTCGTCGACATTGTCAACGAACACGTTGAAGAACCGGACGTAGTCGACACCAATCCGGACGCGGTTCTGGGTGCGGCTGATGTGAGTGTTGTCGAACATAGTACACATGAAAAATGTGGCATCATCCTAGCTGCATTTGCAAAGTGTGAATACCTACTTTCTTGCAACATTAAATTGTTGCCATCTGTCTGAATGATGTGTACAAGGATCATTTTCTCAATAGATGTAGTTCTTCTCTCGTTTGTAAGATAGATGGAAAGGGAGGCTGGTGACACCACGAGAATTGGAGAGGGAGGTGAGAAAAGAGGCACGTTAGAATTCTATACGACATTCCCGCAAAAAGTAAATCGCTGCTACCAGATATTTCCTCTCCCGTTCCTAACTAGCCGTCAGCGGTTCCACAACTAGAGTTCTCCATCGGAGATCCGCCGCTCCCCTTCCCCTCTGCTCGCCGTGTTGGCGACATGAAGGGGAGGGGAGGTCCAGCTCTCGTTCGTGTGGTGTTTCGTCCTAAGTTTTTTAGTTTTTTAGGTTTCATGTTTCCTCTGTCGGTGTCATGGTGGGGCTGATACCGATGGTGCTCGTAGGAATAATGGTCTTTCAGCCCTTGCTCCTGCTAGTCGGAGGTGTTGCTGGCACCGGCGAGAGGCTTGTGAAGTCCAAGTTGTTGGAGAAATTTCAATCTGACGTTGCGTCTAGGGGTGACGGGGTTGCTCTTGGAGTACGACGGTGCTGACTGTTGTGGATCTGCGGAAAATGGTGTGGGATCCGGCCGCCTGTTGAAGGGTCGGGTGGTGTTGGTCCCGAATCTGACGTTGAAGAGGCTCGGATGGTGCCTCCGGCCGATGTTCCTTAGCGGGATAGATCCAGCCTTAATCGCTTATTTTCTCCGGCGGGATAGAAGATGTGGACCAACTTCTGGTGTTCTTCTCCGGCGGCAGCGAAAGACGTGGATGCTTGGTAGTTGCGGCGATGACGGTTTGCAGCAGTTTAATCGCTTATTTTCTCCTATTTTTATGTTGCTTGTATTTGTGTCATTTTTATATCCGTACTTTTATCAATACGCCTGCGGGCATACAATGTCCCAAAAAAAAGAGGCGCCTCTCGCCGTGGGCGGCCTCTGGCGGTCAGGCCTGCTACCACACGCGCACCACTGGTCTGGGAGTCTGGGACTCCGGGTGTGGGAGGGCAATTCCTTTACATCGCCCCGCAGCGATGCTAAACTGTCCCGTCGCCTGAAACGATTCCGCTAGTGGGCCGACCCGTCTAACGGCTTTTTTCGTTTTTTCGTTTTATTCTCTATTTTCTTCTCTGTTTTCGTTTCTTTTTTCCTGTTGTTTTCTTTTCCTTTTTGTTTCGTTTTCCGATTTTTTCTTCAGATTTTCGAAAAATAATTTTGCAGATTTCGAAATTGTTCGGATTTTCGAAAATTGTTAGGATTTCTAAATTTGTTAAGATTTCGATGTTTGTTCAGATTTTCAAAATTTGTTCTGAATTTGAAATTTGTTAAGATTTCGAAATTTGTTTAGATTTTCAAAATTTGTCCAGATTTCGAAATCTGTTCATATTTCAAATTTGTTCAGATTTTAAAAATTCGTTCAGATTTCAAAATTTGTTCAGATTTCTTTTTTTTCTTTTCGTTTTTTTGGTCGATTTATTTTCAAAAAAGTTGAAATTAAAATTTGTTCAGATTTGAATTTTTTCATATTTAAAATTGTTCTGATTTTGAAATTTGTTCAAATCCAAAATTTGTTCAATTTTTAAAATTCTTTCGACTTCAAATTTAGTTCAAATTCGAAATTTGTTCTGATTCGAATTTTGTTCGGGTTCAAAATTGTTCCGATTCAAAAATTGTTCAATGTTCAAATTCAAAATTTGTTCCAATTATAAAAATTGTTGTGATGCGAATTTTGTTCAATTTCGATATTTGTTCCGATTCGAAATTTGTTCTGATTCAAAATTTGTTCAAATTCAAAATTTGTTCCGATTTTGAAACTTGTTCAAATTCAAAATTTGTTCACATTTTAAAATGGTTCCGGTTTGAAATTTGTTCAAATTCAAATTTTGTTTCGGTTTGAAATTTGTTCAAATTCAAATTTTGTTTCGATTCAAAATTTGTTCAAATTCAAAATTGTTCTGATTCAAAATTTGTTCAAATTTGAAATTTGATCCGATTTAAAATTTATTCAAATTCGAAATTTGTTTGAAAAAAAACTCGCTTTAAACAACGAACAAGAAAAAAACTCGCTTTAAACAATCAGGCAAAAAAAAGAAATGACGACGTGAAAAAGTCGTGCGAGAAAACGGTCGCGCCATAAATGGGCCGGGCCCATTAACCTATTCTAGGAGGCGACGTGGCCGAGAGCCGTCGCCGTAAGGCGCAAACCCTATATATCGACTTCTGCGAGCTCTAACTACGCCTCGCCCGCGGAGATTTTGCTAGTGGGCCGGCCCATTAGTCTCGCTCAGTAGACAAAATATTTCAGAAAAGGTTGCTTTGGAGGGGATTCGAACCTGAGACCTTCGCTGAGACGCACAGAGCGCAAGCCAGTGGGCTACGCTCAGGTTCGTGTTAGGTCTTCTTTATCACACCTTCTGTAGTTTCCAACGTTTTTGTTTTTCTTTCCTTTTCTTTTTCGGTTGTTTTTTGTTTCCGTTCTTTTCCTATTTTTCTTGTTTGCGTTCTTGGTTAGGTGAGTTTATTTTTATTTTTATTTTCTGTTTTATTTTTTCGTTTCCTTTTTCTTTTTCCATTTTCTTTTTCTTTTTTTGTTTTCTTTTCCCTTTTTGTTTTTATTTTCTTTTCGGTTTATTTTTCTGTTTTCTTTTTGGTTTTATTTTTTGTTTCACTTTTTTCCTTTTTATTTTTTATGTTTTAATTTCCGCTTATTTTGTTATGGTTCATATTTTGGAAAATAATTATTTTTAAAAAATGGTTCTGATTTTCTAAAATGGTTCTTTTTTTAAAAAAATGGTTTCGAACCAAAAAATATTTTCGAACCGAAAAAATGGTTCCGATTTTGGAAAATGGTTCCGAATGAAAAAAATGGTTTATTTTTTAAAATGGTTCCGATTTTTGAAAATGGTTCCTTTTTAAAATGGTTTCTATTCGAAAATGGTTCCGAACCAAAAAAAATGGTTCCAATTTTAGAAAATGGTTTCGAATGAAAAAAATGGTTCCTTTTTGAAAATGGTTCCGAACCGAAAAAATGGTTCTTTTTTAAAATGGTTCCGTACCGAAAAAATGGTTCCAATTTTTGAAAATGGTTCCATTTTTAAAATGGTTCTGATTTTTTTGAAAATGTTTTCTTTTTGAAAATGGTTCCGAATGAAAAAAATGGTTCCTTTTTTAAAATGGTTCCAATCCAAAAAAAAAGAAAAATGGTTCCTTTTTGAAAATGGTTCCTTTTTGAAAATGGTTCCGAACCAAAAAAATGGTTCCTTTTTTAAAATGGTTCCGAATGAAAGAAATGGTTCCTTTTTTAAAATGGTTCTGAACCGAAAAATGGTTCCAAATGAAAAAAAGTGGTTCCTTTTTGAAAATGGTTCCGAACCGAAAAAATGGTTCCTTTTTTAAAATGGTTCCAAACCAAAAAAAAAAATGGTTCCGATTTTTGAAAATGGTTCCTATTTAAAATGGTTCCGATTTTTAAAAATGGTTCCTTTTTGTGTTTCTGATTTTTAAAAATGGTTCCTTTTTTAAAATGGTTCCTTTTTGAAAATGGTTCTTTTTAAAAATGGTTCCGATTTTTTAATATGGTTCCTTTTTAAAAAAATGTTCCTTTTAAAAAATGTTTGCTTTTAAAAAATGGTTCCTTTTTAAAATAGTTCCTTTTTTAAAAATGGTTCCTTTTTGAAAATGGTTCCTTTTTAAAATGGTTCCGATTTTTTAATATGGTTCGTTTTTAAAAAATGTTCCTTTTAAAAAAATGTTTCTTTTAAAAAATGGTTCCTTTTTTAAAAATGGTTCCTTTTTAAAATGGTTACTTTTTAAAAAATGGTTCCTTTTTTTAAAATGGTTCCTTTTTGAAAATGGTTCCAATTATTAAAATGGTTATGATTTTTAAAAATTGTTTCTTTTTTTGAAAATGGTTCTTTTTTTAAAATGTTTCCTTTTTGTAAATGTTTCAAATTTTATAAAATGTTCCATTTTTGAAATTGTTCTTTTTTCAAAATAGTTCCGATTTTAAATGTTCATTTTTTGAAAATGGTTCCGATTTTGAAAAATATTAATTTTTGGAAATGGTTAATTTTTCAAAAAGAAAATAAAATCTATACAAATTGAACGTTATTCAAATATGGATAATTTAAAATATAAACTTTTTATATCATCAAATATAAAAAATAAAGGGAAACGAAAAATGAAAAAACATGCGAGTGGCGTGAACAAGTAACGCGTATCGCTATATCTATCACGTGGTCGGCCACGTCGTAGTGGTGAGGTTCTTCCTTTCGTGTAAGTTGGTTCTGGGTTCGAATCCCACTCTCCGCAGCTAGTATTTTTCGACCTCGGCTGATTTTTGGTGGGCTTTGTTGCTAAATGGGCTTTGTTCGGGGGAGGTATCCTGTAGGCGAGTCGTACAGTACGACTCGCAATGAAAGATAGGTAGGGATCCTCGGGAGCCCCTAGTTTCCGCTTTACGCGAAGCGAACAAGCTCCCGCACACCCCTATGAAGCTAATGGGCCTCGTTTGCCGGTCCAGTTGCGTCCGTAGGAGTAGCATCAGCTTTTCTCCTTCTGCACTAAAATGGATGGATGACTGCTTCCTGTTTCGGTGCTTTTTGCTCGAATGCATACTGTAAAAATGGCTGACGTTTCCTCCATGTTTTTTTTTCTTCGAAATCTGGATATTTTTAAATTTCAAAATTCGAAATGAACATTTTTAAAACATGCACGTTCGAATTCACGTTTAAAAATGCATATATATTTACACAAATACATTTCAATTTAAGACATAAATGTGCACGAAAATTATGCATGTCCACGTGTAGGTTCCATTCCTGTACTCGGTTTCGAGTTTCATCGACTGTAATTTCTCAAATTTGAATCGATGTTCGGAATTTTTTTAGACGAATTTTGTCAAATTCGTCATACTTGGTTGACCGTTTGAAATATCTTTTTACGACGATGTTAATCTCAATGTCTCGCACAACTTTTGTGTTGTAATTTTTTCGTTTCGATGGTCATGTATGAACAGATTTTGTACTGTATGTTTGAACTTGTTTACACTCCACTCAGTGCACGTGTCTTCTCCTACCTATGTCGCCGCCGCTTGCCGCGGTTAACTCCGCAATGGTCGATGCACCGCCGCCATCCCACGCCGTTCAAGAATATGAACATATATTTCAATTGAACTTTTTTCAATTAGAACATTAACCTCATTTGGACGGTTTTAAAAAGTGAACAGAAAATGACGGCAAACGAAAACTATTTTTAAACGATTTTAAAAATGAACAGAAAATGACGGTGATCGGAAAGTATTTTTGAACGATTTTAAAAGTGAACAAAAAAGGCCGGTGAACAAAGCTATTTTTGAAAGATTTTAAAAATGAACAGAAAATGAAGGTGTACAAAAATAGTTTTGAACGATTTTAAAAGTGAACGGAAAAGACCGGTGAACGAAAACTATATTTGAACCATTTTAAAAAAAGACCAGAGAAATAGCGATGAAATGAACTATATTTGAACAATTTTAAAAGTGAAAAGGCCAGTGAACGAAAATATTTTTTGAACGATTTTTAAAAGTGAACTGGAAAAAAGTCTATGAATGGAAATTATGTTTGAACGATTTTAAAAAGTGAACCGAAAAAACTCTATGAACGGAAATTATTTTTTAAGGATTTTTGAAAAATGAACAGGAAATGGCGGTGAACGAAACATATTTTTGAATGATTTTAAAAGTGAACAAAAGGAAAGACTATGAACGGAAATTATTTTTGAACGATTTTTTTAAAATTTAACAAAAAAAATTGTAAACAAAAAACTATCTTTGAACAATTTTAAAAATGAACAAAAAATGGCGGTGAACGAAAACTATGTTTGAATAATTTTAAATATGAACAGAAAAGGCCGATGAACGAAATTGATTTTTGAATGATTTTAAAGAAGGGAACAAAAAATGGTCTATGAACGGAAAATATTTTTGAACGGTTTTTAATAAGTGAACATAAAAAACTCTGTGTACAAAAACTATTTTTGAACGATTTAAAAAATGAGTAGAAAATGACGTTGAACAAAAACTATTGAACGAATTTTGAAAAACCTGTTGAACAAAATTTGGTATTGAACGACTTTCTAAAAAATATCTATTGAACGGAATAATGGTTTGAATGGAATTTCTAGATTTTTTAAAAACATGTTGAACAATTTTTGAAAAAATACATGTTGAACGAATTTTTGGTCTTGAATGATTTTTGAAAAACCGTTGAACAAAATTTGGTATTGAACGATTTGTAAAAACTCCGCTGAATAGAAAAATGGTTTAAACGGAATTTCTAGATTTTTTGAATACATGTTGAACAGGATTTGTTAACCCATTGAACGTATTTTGGTCTTGAACGAATTTTGAAAAACCTGTTGAACAGAATTTGGTATTGAACGATTTTGTAAAAATATCTATTGAACGAAAAAAATGGCTTGAACAGATTTGGAACAATTTTTGAATACCATGTTGAACGATTTTTGAAAAAAACCATGTTGAACGTAATTTGGGTCTTGATTTTTTTTGAAAGACCCGTTAAACGGAATTTGGTATTGAACGATTTTGTAAAAAACTCCGTTGAACAGAAACTTGATTTAAGCGGATTTTGGAACGATTGTTGAACGGGATTTGGTAACCCACTGAACATATTTTGGGCTTGAACGATTTGTGATAGACCTGTTGAACAGAATTTGGTATTGAACGATTTTGTAAAAACTCCATTGAACAGATAAATGGTTTAAAATGGATTTTGTTACTCATTGAATGCAATTTGGTTTTGAACGATTTTTGAAAAAGACCTGTTGAACAGAATTTAGTATTGAATGATTTTGTAACAACTCTTTTGAACGGAAAAAGTTGGTTTGAACGGATTTGGAACAATTTTTCAAAAACATGTTGAACGTGATTTGGTAACCGTTTTTAACGTAATTTGGTCTTGAACAATTTTTGAACGTAATAAGAAAGAACGAAAAAAGAAAAAGCCAAAAAAAGTATCAAAAAATAAAAAAAGTAAAAAAGAAAAGCCAAAATACTAGAAAATGTAAAAAGAGGAAAAAAGGAAAATAGAAAGGAACATGAAAAAATGAGAAAATCAGAAATAGTACAATATAAGTAAAACGAAAAATAAAACAGAAACTAAGAAAAAAATAGAAACAACCAAAAACTGAAAAACGAAACGAAAAAGGAAATAGAAAAGCAAACAGAAAAAAATAGTGAACAGAATCAAGATTTGAATGGACTTGGGAAACTCGGTGAACAGATTCTAGGTTTGAAAGATTTGAAAAACCCGATGAAAAATCTAGGTTTGAACGGGTTTGGAAAACCCGGTGCCGGTGAACCGAATCTAGGTTTGACTGATTTGAAAAAACTCGGAGATCAAAATCTAGGTTTGAACGGATTTGGAAAACTCGGTTAACAAAATCTAGGTTTGAACCGATTTGGAAAACCAGGTGAACCGAATCTAGGTAAATAAAGGAAAAACAGAAGATTCGGTGAACCGAAAATAATAGTGAACCTAAAATTCCGTGGAACCAAAAATAATAGAGAACCAAAAATGTTGGTCAAACAAAAATAATAGCGAATCAAACAATAATTGTGATCCGAAAATGAGCTACAATTCGGATAAACGAAAAATCGGATAAACCAAAAAAGTAGATCGATGAGTCCAAAAAATGTTCATGGGTACAAATAAACATATTCAAGGTTTTTCTATAAAAATGTTCCAGAGTCCAACAAATGTATTACCAAAAAATAGAAAATGAAAAATGATAAAAAGAAAAATAAAATATAAAGCAACAGGAACAGAAAAAATGAGAAAAATAAAATTAGTACAGAAAATACAAACAAAAAAGGAAACATACAAAAAAGAAAACATAAAAGAAAAAGGAAGATTCGTTTTCACGGAAAATCGATTAAGCAAGTTAGTTTTTTAAAACATAAAAAATAGAGTACTGACTACTTTGTTTTTTTAATACTGGATCTGACTCGCTTGAAAAGTGGGTGAGAGAATCAGTAGCGAGGATGTATAGTAGGGAATAACGATCGGAAAGAAAAGGAAGGAAAAGAAGCTACAGCGTTCGACATAGAAGCAGAAGGACGACAGACAGACCAAATGGGCCAAGCCCATGATCGACAGATGGGTACGCGGGAGCGTATCGCTCCCGCAGTACGCGGAAAATAGTATTTGCCGGGATCCCCCCGTAAGGCGACCTAAAGGATCTCCCGTGTGGGAGCCGAGCGATCGTGGCTGTCGGTTTCCCCCCTAGGCACGGGCCATGCATGTGGTAGGTGCGACTGTCAGCCCGTACAGGCCCAGTAGGCCATGGCCAGCCAAGTCCCCAGCAAAGCTGGTTCTGTAGTTCTTTTCATGTTTTCTCTGGATCAGTCTTTTACCGAATAATTTAAAGGTCTTCTTTGCTAAATTTTTCCTTTTTTTAGATACATCGAGTACAACCGCTAAATTTTGCAAACACTAAAATGTTTTTCGAGAACCGCAGGAGATCTGTATGCGCTCGTTATATTAAGCTTAAGAAGAAGAGTACAGGGGAGCTACACGTTAGTTACAGGACAGAGTGCCTGGCAGCAACACCACATCCACAGCTCACGATCATGCCCACTTTGGGGCCTCTCAGTAGATGAATTAGCCTATTCCTCTAGTCGGCCCACGTCTACAACTCACCCAGCTACGCCATTCATCCATAATGTGTGTCTGAAGACGCGCCCGTTGCACTCAGTCCAGAGGCTCCGCATAACTAGCAGCAGTAACGAATTCAGCTCCTTCTGCACCTTCCATGGCACGGACGACGCGGACGCTGGCCACCAGTCGGTGATCGTCGCTCGATGGCTTATGTCCTCCTTCAATTCCCACGTTTTAACACTAGCAAGGGTATATGCATGACTATATTTCTCTCTCCGCTGCCTCTCAAACCTAATCCTAGCATTGTTCTCACAATACTTAACTTTATTTTGTGCTTTTCGATACAAAAGACGGAAGTAGGAAGACAA
Organism: Poa pratensis; assembly: GCA_947311845.1. NCBI lineage: Eukaryota > Viridiplantae > Streptophyta > Magnoliopsida > Poales > Poaceae > Poa > Poa pratensis. The sequence goes on from CAMZMU010000043.1 coordinate 14,129,126, forward strand.
GCACATAACTAGATCGATTTATATAGTAGTATACCATAGAACAATAATGGTACCATGGTGGGTGAGTTTTGTTTACCGCCTTGAAGCACATGTATCGACAAAACTTGGACTGCACAAAACCATGTGAAAATCATACCATATTATTCAATATCTTTCTAATATACAATACTCCTACATAATATGTACGAGGCACAACCAAATTAAAATTGGGCCTTTTCATCTCTCCGTCTCCTTATCTCTCTTCCCCCATCTTTTCTTGCACACACACATTACGCACACGCATAGGAATTTGTCTTCTACGTGAGTTGGACTACATCCATTCACCGACAGTACACCATAAATAATGCAAAATTCAATATCGTAATTAACGCGTGTGAAAACAAACACACAAATTCTAACTTGCAAACACTAAAACGCGCAACTTCAATATTTTTTCAATTTCTTTTGTTACAGTTTGATGAAGAAGTAACACCCAAAAACGGATAGGCGTACTTACCGTAATCACAAGCCCGCACGGGTCAACTCACACGAAGTCATACAATAATTAGTTTGTCGGTTCGTATGGTGGTAAACCCACAAGGAAAATGCCCTACCTTTATGGGGTAAAAAGAGTATGTATGAGTGTCTAACATTTGCGCATAACATACTACCATATTTTTCACTACTTGGTGTGCAGCGGCCGGACACTCGTCTCTTTCTCGCCGACTTTATAGCCTCTCCTGCCACCCCACATGTTGTTCCTGAGGTAGTCCGTGGAAGAGCGGACGAGCTCATAGTCGAACCTTATGGCACATGTTGCTGTGAGCACGATGTCACTACATGCACGGCGTCACTACACGCGAACTTGATCGCCTCCATCATCCTCGACGTTCCCATGATGTTGACGTACATCATGTTGCTCACTTGCACATTCGTGCTCTGGTTCACGCAAGACGTCCTCAAGTCGTGATAGAACTGGTCGACAACTATTGGGTTGGTCGACATTGTGCACGAGCAAAACCTCAGTGGAGGTAAACCTTCAGTGGAGGATCAAGGATCATACTACGCATGGGGCTACATGCACATATTTTAAATATAAACATAGCATTGTTTGATGATCTTTGCCACTTTTAGGAGCCAACACTCTGCAATTTTATCAAGTTGTTCTTCACTCGCTTCAATGTGAAACAAACATGTTTTGAATGGTAAACACAACACTAAATACAACACAAATTTAGGAAGCATGTATATGGGGTAGAGACCGTAAAAACTTTTTTTCTTGTTTCAACAAGCTTAAGCGGAAGATCGGTAAAATTCTTTAGATATTTTAACCTATTGCTATCAACATTGAAAAACAGTCTCGTCATCATGTGAATAAACTATCAGGTGATTTCTTAATGCGAAATTTTTATGGATCCTTTCAACCCTGTCAAATTGGTATATATCCATCAAACGTTCAACTTTTGGCACAACAAAATAAAATAGATGGAGCGTTGTGTGTGCATGCGTTGTGCGTATGATACTTATAGTTTTTATTCAAACTATGATATTAATTATAGTTAGTCCGGACCAACTAAACACACACACATATACAAAAAAATAGTTTGCAAAATATTTGTGGGGGCATGACCCCCACACTAGATCCACACATGGGTATCATTTAACACCTGCACTGCACATACTGATCCAACGGTTTTCACAGCACGGTGGTGCAGCGGCCGCCGAACACTCGGCACCTTCTCGCCGACCATCTGGCCTCCCCCGCCTCCGCTGCACGCACTGTTCCTGAGGCATTCTACGGCATGGCGGACTAGCTCATGGTCGAAACCCGTGGCGTAGTTGCACACGGTCTGCACCTCGGCACCGTCCTCCCGGCACAATGGCAGAGCCAGAATTTCAACTCTGTGTAGTCAATATGAAATTGTTTTGCTTCTATTGCCCAAAAAACTGTGTAGTCAGCAGACTACACAGCCTCTAAGGTGGCTCCTCCACTGCCGGAGCAGGTTGATGCTGCGATGTTGCTACACGCGAGCTTGTAGCCTCTGCCCTCCTCGATCGTACCGTTGATTTTCCAATACATCACATTGCTCACCTACACATTCGTGCTCTGGTTTGCGACTTCGCGCACGGCGTCTTTGAGCCGCTGTAGAGCTGGACGATGATCAGGGGATGGACGTATGGTTGACGTCGTCGATGAGCACGTTGGACAACCGTACGTCATGGACGTAGCCGGTAGACGGCACCACCCTGCCAAATCTTGAACCGGACGTCGTTCTGGGCATCGGTGATGCTAGCGTTGTCCAGGGAGATCCCCTCGATGGTGGCGTACGACCCGCCCTGTCCCAGCTTGCTGTTACTGATGTCCAAGGGTAGATTTCCCCGTTGCCTCTCAAACCAAATTCTAGCATTGTTCTTGTAACTTTACTACGTGCTATTTGATACAAGAGGGATGTAGGAAGATCTCCTCGAAATAGGCTTGAGTCCCGCTTTATAAATAAAGCAACAACCATACCACAACCATACAAGAGATCACGAACACGAGAAACGCTGGGGCAGCAACAAAAACATGCCCAAAAAGGAAAAGAAATGAAAACTATGTGCTATTTGATACAAGAGGGATGTAGGAAGACAAGCACAAAACGAGATTGATTATATAGTATGCCGTCTAACAGTAATGGTACCATGGTGGGTGAGTTTTGTTTAGCTCCTTGAAAGCACATGCAAACAGCCATACCATATTGTTCAATGTCTTTCTAATATATATAGTATACATAGTGTAGTATGTTGAGGCACAACCGAAATACTTCATCTCTCTCACCCACACACACGTACTAATCTGGAGTCATTTATTCAAAAAAAAAATACACTAAATATATGCTCACAGCTTCATTAGTTTTCCAATTTCTTTTGTGGCAGTCTTAAACAGGTGTGTGCAAGACACAAATACGAATTTTTATTACAATACCTTCTATTCATGATTAACACGATCGAGTTGTGCAGATGTCACCTATATGGTTCCTTGGAGAAGCTTAATTGTGGGCTCCACATGCTAGTAATGCGATATTTGTGTTATATGTGTGTGTGTGTGTGTGTGCGCGTGGGAATAATGATACTACCTCCGTTCATCGAAACAAGTTGTATACATTTTCTGAAAATTCAAGCAATGTTAAATTTAATCCAGCTTGAAAAAAACTCTTGCCAATTATAATACTAGATATTTAGGTATAATACACACATATATTTTATTGTGTATTCAGTGATATTGATTTGACATTTTAGATGTTAATATTTTTATAAACTTGATCTATTAATTCTAAACAAATTTTATACGCATTCTCTTTTTAGGGAACTTTATACGCATTCTTTTGATCAAAGGAGTATTGGTTTTTTTTTTGAGTAATCTGTTGCCGTGAGACACTCAGCCAGCAAAAACCCAGTAGCCCATGGACGGCCTAGTCTCCGGCAAAGCTGGTTTTCTACCTTTTTTCTCCCATGTTTTCACTGGTTATCTTTTGTTTGCGACAGAATTTAAACTGTTCTAGTAGTTGTGCTCCTCTTTTGTCAATTTTTTTTGAGAAACATCGAGTACAATTTAGATGTACTTCTCGGTCAAATTTTACAAACAAGAAGTAACACCCAGAAATGGATAGGGGTACTTCTCGCTAATCACACACTCACACAGGTCAAATCAAGCATCGTCATACAATAATTAATTCATCGATGCATATATTCATATAGCGGTAAAGTATAAGAATAAAAACCTACGTAGTTAATTTGGAGGTCAAAAGAGCATATCTGATACGTTAACACCTGCAAATCACAGTTTTCACAGCTCGGTATGCAGCGGCCGGAAACTCGGCTCCTTCTTCTGGCCTCCTCCGCCGCCGCACGCGCTGTTCCTGAGGCAGTCCGCGGCGGGGCGCACGGGCTCATAGTCGAACCCCATGGCGCAGTTGCACACGGTCTGCACCTCGGCGCCGTTCTCCCGGAGCAGGTTGATGTTGCTGAGCACGATGTTGCTGCACGGCACGGCGTCGCTGCACGCGAACTTGATCGCCTCTGCCCGCCTCGACGTGCCGGTGATGTTCCGGTACACCACGCACCTGCACGTTCGTGCTCTGGTTCGCGCACGGCGTCTTGGAGTCGCAGTAGAACTGGTCGATGATGATGGGGTGGTCGACGTCGTCAACTAGCACATTGGAGAACCGGACATTCCGGACGTAGCCGGCGCCGCCCTGCCACGTCTTGATCCGGACGCCGTTCTGGGCGCGGCTGATGCGGGCGTTGTCGAGGGAGATCCCCTCGACGGCGGCGTAGGAGCCGCCCTGGCCCAGGCTGCCGATGCTGATGCCGTGGCCCGGGTCGCACACGATGCCCCTCATCTTGACGGCGAAGCTGGCGTTGGAGATGGAGATGCAGTCGTCCCCCGTGCCGATGCGGCAGGCGGTGATGGTCACGGCGGTGGACTCCGCGACGTGGATTCCGTCGGTGTTGGGGCTGTCCCCCGGCGCCGTGATAGCCATCTTGTCCAGTCGCACCCCTCGCGACCGGGACACCGTCAGGTGCATCTGCTGCGCGTTCTGGATCCGAAGGCCGCGCACCCGCACGCCGGAGCACGAGTCGATGGTCACCGCCGTCGGCGCGGCCTTGCATGGTTTGGACTTGTCGATCTTGCAGGAGTTTGCCCACCATTTGGTGCCGGAGCCGTCGATGACGCCTCCGCCCTGGATGCGCGCGCCGACGAGGCCGCCGAAGAGCAGCCATAGACGTGGGCTCTTGGGGTCCCACTCCGACGGCTCCTCCGGCGCCACGATGGTGCCATGGATCAGGACAACCAACCTCTCCTTGCACGGGCCCATGAACCTGATTGGTCCCACTTTGTAGCGCCGGCCGGCGGTGGCAACGAACACCGCGTCTTTCAGTGAGCACGCCTTCTCCCACGCTTTCGCAAATGCCTGGTACAACCAACTGAACACATCAATATTTTGAACTTTTTGACAAGTTGATCCATGGAAGCAAAAACATATAGACACACCATTTATTATGCATAGCCAGAGAAAAACTGAAGAAGGAAAACACGGAGTGGAGCTTGTGAAATAAGCAGAGCTTGTGAGCAGAGCTTGAAGAAGGAAAAGTGGAAAGCACAAGCTAAACATGCAGGTATGCGTGCACGCATGCATATAAGATTGTACTCTCTAAGGGAGGACAGAGCTCTCAACGAGATCTGCACGCTGCCAGGTGGTGGATGATGATTGGATCATAAGCTAAGCAACCGCCAATCCCTATCACATCTCTTGTCCCTTTTTGTTATCTCATAACAGGTTAGCTCATCGATCATAGCACACATGGAAAGTGTGATATACACCTACTTTTCTTGCAGCATCAAAATGTTGCCTGTCTAAGTGATGTGCACAATGATAACTCTCTCAAATAGATGTATTCAAAAGATTGGTCCAAAGAAAACTCTTCGCTCGGCCCCCGCGTCGCTCCGCTCTGGGGCGACTCGGGCGGCGACGAAACCCTAGCCGCCACTAGGCTCTCCCCCACCCTCTCCCCTTCCTCGCCGTCGCCTGAGACCGCCGGCGGGCAAGCCCGCGACCTTCGAGGACGGCGGCGGCGAGGCGCCTCCGAGTGCTGCCCGCGTTTCTCGCGGATGGCGCACCCGTCTCGTCCCCAAGCAAGCTCGACGGCTGGGGCCGTCCATGGGGCTTGGCCGTGCTGTTCCGGTGTCCTCCGACGCCCTCCGACGTTCTCCGGCGTGGAGACGGTGCCAAGAGCTGCAAGAGACGGATCTGGCCAGGAGCTGCAATCAGGCTGTGTGGATCTGGTCAGGGGACCAAGATGTCACCGATGCCGGGGCTGGGAGAGGCTGCTGCCCGTCGCCGGTGCTGGGTGCTCCGGTGTGCGCTGCCTCGACCACCTTCCCCATGTTCTTTCCTTGGAAAGCTTCCTGCGTTCAAGATCTACTGTGCACGGTTTTGGTCGGCCAGATCAGGGGATCTCGCCGGCCAAAGTCGTGCCTTTTTGTGGTGCTATGGGCGGTAGGCGTGCTTGACGGCGGCGGCGGTTCTTCGGCGGTCGTGTGCTTCTCGTTTTGCTTGGTTGGCGGGTCGGGGGAGTTCGGACGCCGGGGCGGCGGCCTCGGATTCGGTGGGCGGCGCCTACTCTGCGGCGGAGTGGCGTGCGCGGGTGCTGGTTGCCCTCCTTGGACGCGTGGGCGGCAAGGAGACGGCGGGAGTTGGTCGCAGCGCTTTGTCCTCAGCCTCCACCTCTTGCCCTCTTGGTGTGGTGGTGGTTCGAACTAGGGACGGGAGAAATCCTTGGTCGTTGACCACAGCGGCGACGACGCTCTTTGGGCGCCGTCTACCTTCTTGGAGGCGCCGTTGAGTCCCGTTCGGCCCACCCCCTACCCCTGCCCGGGTGAAAACCCAAATCCATCTCGGATTGGATGGCGGCGGCGCTTGGGCGTCGTTCCCTCCTTGGAGGCGCCATTTGGGGTTCGGTGGTGCAGCTTGGTGCTGTCTTGGAGGGTGGTTGGTGGCGGCTTCTGTTTAGCGGCAGCTCCAAGCTTTCCCTTCTCGTTTTGGTCGTCAGCGTTTGAAGCTGTATCTGTGCAGGGGCTCGCTGCAGCAAGGTGTTCTGTGTCCGTGTGAGGTTGTCCGTCCTATGGAGTCGCCACACACCTCGGTGCTTTGTTCGCCGAGCGACGCGGCCGTGGTCGGTGGGATGCCGTCCACCGCCATTGTCGGTGTTGCGGTGGGCTGGGGTTCGTCCCCACGCGGGCATGTCTGTTGACGACATCACCACCGGTTCTGGCCAGGGGGTCAGGCCGTGGCCATGTTCCGACGCCTCTGCAAGGGCTTGCAGGCCAATGTTGCAGTATCCTGCTGGTTTGCTTCGTCTCTGCGTTCGAGCGAGGAGGTCTTCGCCTTCTTCGAGATGTGCTTCATTTTCTATTTCTTGTGCTTGGGTTGGCGTAGAGTTGTAAGCTATATCAGTACCTTGTTTCATTCGGCCGATGTGGCTTTATTAATTTAAAGCTGGGCACTTTGTGCCTTTTTTCTAAAAAAATAGATGTATTTCTTCTCACATTCCTGGAAGAACTTTTAAGCAAATGAACAGTGCTAATCAGTCTCTCCTGTCGTGCATCCTAGGTATTTTTCGTTTTGTGTATTTAGGGCATGTACAATGGTAGAGAAGGCACGACTTCTCTTAGCTATTCACATCATTTAGAGAAGACAAAATTATAAGTTGTACAATGCATTATTTTTTATTGTCATCCCTAGCAATTAATGAGAATTAATTATATTTTAGTAGGAAATAGTATTTCTAATAAAAGACAAATGGTACAATGGTGAAATTAGTCTTCCCTTATTTCGTAAGAGATCATCTTTTAGCTAAGGGAAAGCAACCTCCCCTTACTTCATTCTCTCTCCGCCAAATAGACAAATATGTTATGTGTCAACTCTAAGAGAAGGCTGACGTCACCCCATTGTACATGCCCTTAGCGACTTGTTTCAACATCCGTACGTGTCAAGTTGACTAATCTATTATTTTGTGCAAGAACCAACAGCATATAACTTAACCAAATAATCTAAGCTCTTCACTGAACTTCCGATTTCTCATGATGAGACAGATCGGTAGGAAACGTTTCTGAAATGTCGCGCCGGTTTCTCATGATTCCCATGCACCTGCCATATATATAGCTCCTGTCGTCACGCCATGGAGATGGGGTTGGTACGTCCGTACGTGTCACGGTAATAGCATGAACGATTCGTGGAAACTAAGCTTAGCCTAAAGTACGCATAGACGTACCTCCGTGTCGTCGGTGCAGCCGTTGCCCGCCGCGCCGAAGTCGTCGACCTTCACGACGTTCCTCTTCTTCTTCGTCGGCGACGGGCATCTGGCACCCCCCAGCAAGATGGTATCTCCATCGTTGTCCTCTTCCTCCTCATCCTCGTCATACTCGTCACCATCGCCGTACCATTTGAGGTGGTCTTCCTCGTCTCCGCCGCCTCCATCGGTCCATAGCTTCAAGAACCTCTTGTCAAACGCCTCGTTTTCGCCTCCATCACCGGTATCTCTTCTCTCCCCAGCCGCTCTCGCCACGGCCATGAACATGAACACCAACACCAAGAACAGCGGTGCTGCTCTCATGCCTCTCCCTTTTCTTCTCCCTCGCTCCATTTCACCTGTGTGTGGGTTGGAAGGGTCGTACGTGCGGCAATTTATAGTGGGAGCAACCGGGCAAGCAAGGGGAGAGGGAGGAGCTGTAGTGTGTTCGTTTCTCTTCGGACTTGTAGTGCAAGTGAATGATAACAGTGTGCGACAGGGCAAGGTGTTAGTTTATGCTTTACTCATCCTCTGCAAAGGGGGACCCACTATGCCCAGGCTAGCATGCGTCCATCCATCCTTTTTATTTTCTTGGTATTTCCTCGATCTGATTTGAATGATACTCCTGCTAAAATGTGATTACATAAGTAATGCTACACACGTCAAGGGAGAGAGCGTTATCATTGGATCAAAAAAAAAAAAAAACGTTAGCCAAGTGGTAGTTCCAATTGTGAGAGGACTACAGGTCATAACTTATTGTTTCTTGCAAGAACTTTTGATGGATGCATCCATGAACCATGGTCCCTTTTGCAGAGGATTAGGGGACCTTTTAGATTGTCTTTACACTAACGTTGATAGCTTATAACATGCTTAATTATACTCCTTTCCCTTGTGAAGCAAAATAAGTCCCATTTCGCTTAAAACATTAATTCATAAAAGGATTGGAAGATTGCAAATTCTTCAGAGTTTTCTTGTGCGCCGCGTTCAATTTTCACTACCCTCATATGTACATGCTAGAAAATTCATGTGGTCTTCATATGGCGTAGGATTCATAAAACATGCTACTACAATCACAGGATTTTTAAAATTTAGTGAATAACAGGGGCTGACCTCATAGAGGGCTCTCATTAACCAAGAGTGACACGGTGATGACCTTGGCCACCTGGCCGCATTGCACCAAAATTTTATGATTAGCGATCAATGATGCAGCTCCACGGTTAGATTCTCGCAATCACGCTCTTGGTAGCGTCTCCCGCTTCATTTGCAATCCTTTCAAGAGCCGGCCAAATGATTGCAGGGAACAACTGGAAAAGATGACACTTCTTCGTCTCATTTTGATTTCATAGTAGAGGCAATTTCTGTCCGCGACTCGTTACTGTTCTGCGCCGTCGTATCGGATCCCCGCCGATCATCTCCATCATCGGACGGTCTAGGTTCACCCAAAGACAGAAATCTTGGCTTATCTTTGGCATGTCGACACAAAAACCTTGTCCTACCCCCACAGGCTGAAACTTTCCCCGAGCTAGATCCAGGTGGCAATCATGAACCTTACCGGCACCGTTTGGTTTGCAGCTCGCTCATGGCACCGCACCAGCGGCGTGCCGTGCCGATGGCTTGCTACGTATGCACTCATCCGTTGGACAAAGCAGCAGCATCCCCTGCACCTGCACACGTTGCCTTGCGTGTTTGATTTCCATGCCATGACGCGCGTCCTCACATTCTTCCTGCCGCAATGTCCAATGACGCGCGGCGACTCCGCTCATGTTTTGATTCCCTTTTGTATTTCTGGACAGAAGTCTTGGTGGGATTTGGTTAACCATTTATCTTTTGGTTTCGAACCTAATTAACCATTTTATGTAAATGGATAAACTGGTTAACCATTAGGTTAAAAGGGTTAAAAACGGTTAACCAATGGTTAGTAAGCTTCGAACCATTGTGCAAAACAATTTTGTTCATTGTGCAGTATCATTGGCTGAGAACTCATTGGTTTTCTGGGTGGAGGAGCAGGGAGCCAGCCAATGGGCTACTACGTGGGGTTGTTATTGGATACGGATCCAAAAGAAGATGAACCGAAGTCGAGCTGATAACTGAATTTCGAACAGGCAAAGGTTCAGACTTTACAGTCATGCCGTTGGCATAGATGGCTTCTGACGACGACGATCTTGCAGAGGCGGCGCGCGGCGCAGGCGTGTGCTGGAGCGCGTCCGTAGCGATGAGGGAGACGGGGTACCGGCGCGTGCGCGTGGATGGGCAACAGGAGCAGACAAGCGAGCAGCACAACACGAGCTCGAGCTCGTTTCCATGTCGACCATGGCGGCCGGAAAAGGGGGCGAATGATGGGGCGCCGTGGAAGATGCCATGGGGCCGGGAAAACAGCCGGAATCGGAAGAGAGTCTCACCGTGGGGCGGTTGGAGTAGTCGATCGAGTTCGAGGAAGACTATTGTGGTCGGATTTCGCTGGAGAAGGTGGTTGGCCGGAGAGGAAGAATACGAAATCGATGGTGCTCCATGGATCCTCGGCTCCAGATGTTTGTAGAAGAGGAAGGAGGACGTCGAGGTGGTTCTCCCAGTCCAGGAAGCGGCCGAAGAGGTGAACGGGCGGGCGGGAGGAGGCCGAGGGCGCTCGCTGGTGTCCGGGACGGCAACAACGGGAAACCTTTGGTTCCATTGGTTCAAACCTAAATAACCTAACGTGATTTTGGGTTTTCCATTTAGCCCCATTGGGCTCTATTTTAGGTTATGTTAACCTAACCAATGGTACAACGGGAACCAAGTCCCAATCATAGACAAAAGGGAAATAACATATGCAGTGATATGATCATCATCCTTTTTGCTGAAACTGTCATGTGAAGCATGAGATCTCTGCTCCAATGTAGACAAGCTGACAGATTTATCAGGCATTTCACTGACAACATTCTCATTTCCCACAGGACAAGGGGACAAAATCAGTCGTTCAGGAAGCTCTCTCTACACCGTCAAAAAAAATTAGTACCGCATATTGCAGACCCAAGGCAAAATCATGACAGTAAGGCGACAGCGAACGGGTTTACTATATCTATTTACAGTTGTACCGCTACACAGGCCATTTCGACGCTACATAAGATTGTTTTCCTAGGACATGTTGATCTCGACACTACCACTCTTGGGGAACTGACAGACAGGGCAGGTATCAGCAATCCTCTCACAATCCACGCACAGGCACAGGTGGCGGCACGGCATCACCAGTACCACCGCCTCCTTCGCGCCGCACCACCTGCAAGCCACCGTGGCCGCCTGTCCGCCGCCGCCACCAGCCATGCTCTTGCCTCCGAGGAGGAGGCTCGACTCGAAGAAGCCCCCGGGCGTGTCGGCGGGGGCGTTGGCGTTGTTGTTCTGGCCAGACGCAGCGCTCACCTCCTCGCTGTCGCCGCAGCCTTCCCTGGTGCGGTTGGCGTGATCCGCTACCACCTGCATCAGCTGGCTCTTCAGGCTGCTGGCGACGGATTCGTTGTAGAGCGCCGCCGACTGCCATGACTGGGCTTGCATGGCCACCTGCCTGATCTGCTCGTTCAGCTCCTGGCTCCTCCTGTTCATGGCCTCCACCTGGAGTTCCTTCTCCCGTAGCTTCTTTGCTACTTCTCGTTTCAGAGAGCTCAAAAAACAAATCATCTGCTTCTTCTGCATATCTCTGACAAATTTACTGAGCTGTTCCACCTGTGAGAAAGACGCACAACATAACCACCAGAAACCCTCTGTACTTGATTGACTTACTTCAACAATAAGCTACTGTAGAACCAACAAGTGATGTGTTAGCCACCAGAGCCTACGACATCAGGATCCCTCATACACTACATACCCCAATAAGGAACCAACACATTATCTTCCATATCATTGCAATCACACTATACAGTAACAGTTTAAACAGATTCTGAATTTCTATATGGACAATTTGACCAAACTAGGGGGACTACAAGGCCTGAAATATGTCAATATATTTCATATTGGCAATCAGGAGGTATGGTAATCAGCCATCTATACAATTAGAAAGTAAGAATAAGTGATGCCATCAACAACTTCAGAATGAATATTTGGATCTAGATAACTCTACCATTGGACACTAAACTGCATGGCATAGTGTTTCCATAACGAACTAAAGAGTAGAAACAATAAGAAAGTCCTGACAGTAAATATTACTATTACTATCTGAGGAAAAACCACAGCTCAGAAGTAGTCGACAAATAATGCAGGATAAAGTAAGTACCTGCATTCCGAAATAATTGTCAATCTCTTTGTTTCGTTTCTCCATTTCTGCCATGATATCATTGACGAAAGGCATCGTGGTAGGCAAAGACATGCTTCCACTACCAGATGTGGTGGAAGAATTACGCTCATTATCCTCGTAGGACAGTTTGAGCCCAGTAGACACAACGCTTGAATTACCAGTACATGGCAACCCGTCAGCATTGTTTTGTTTTGAGCTCAGCCTGTCAGCATTGTTGTTCAAAGACATCTGAAGCTTGAGCTTCTTCTCATCCACTGTATAGTCACTTGACCTTCTTGCTTGGTTCATAACAGGTATGTTAACATTTCCACTGTAGTTATAATAACCACTGGTGCCAACTGCAAGAAATAAATAGATTAACATTGAATCATTTATTTGAGCATCACACAGCAGAATTAAAATTATGTGTTGTGGCAAGAAGGCAAACTGCTTAAGCTGGTCCTGTTGGAGCTAGATATGCTAATAAGCTGGTTCACTCATAATGAAGCCAATATGGATATCCAAAAACAAGACTATCAAAAGCGTCGAAGCAAGCATTTGGCACACATACATATGTAACAAATGCATATCTGGCAGGCAAGGCAGCAAGAAGAGTGTTCTTGCTAAATCCATTAGAACTCAAAATGAACTTTAACCACAAAACTCAGCAGGCAAAATGCTGTCCTTTTAGGCACAGTACAAGGAGGGTATTCCAAAACGAGAACCAATTCCAAACATGGCCTGAACAATGGTTTAATATTGGGATTGCATGCATTACTAGCTGATAAAAATTAAGTTATCAGAGAGTGCTTGGGGGTTATCACAGTAAGTAGTACTATCTGCTAAGAAAGTAAGTAATCAAGATACATAGGCTCCAATTTGGCAATGTGATGTGCATACTGACGGTAAGCAATAAGAACACAAGATTATGGTCGTTAACAAGCCAGCTCAATAAACCCTGCAACTGAGATATGGTCATCTTTTTATCCTGGTACCAAGGTTTATGACATCTACGACTAACCTACAGATTCGGTCACAAGATCATCTAACTGGGTGGCAATGCCTTTCTTCCATCCAAGAAATTAGTTGGTCTAGACAATAGCCATAACCAGTTCCATGCTAACCTAGAAATCTTTTGAGATGATGCCCTGTACATAATGATACAATATATATCTGCGTTGATAAAGTACTCGACTGTAGCGACCACGACCAAGAAACAACGGGGAGTAGGGATAAACGCAATGTATCTGCCCATCATGGTAATAACATTCAGTAAATCCGACAGGATTGCCGACACCCAACTCTGAACTGTAGAGCAAGATGCAGCCAACACAATCATCACCATACCTGCGTTCTTCCCGAAGAGCTGCAGCTGCTGCGGCGCGGACGTGGCATCATACATGAACTGGTTCTCGTTGGCGTTGGCGTTGGCGTTGGGGTTGGGGTTGGGGTTATAGCCAGGGTAGGGCGGATAGCCCCAGTTGCCGCCGCCCCCGAACGTCTGCCCCTCCATTCCGCTATCCTTCCCCTGCCAGTAACACCGCGAGAGTTAGAGGCAAGAGGGCAAGAAAATCGAAGCGAAAACCTCGCGGTCCTCGTCAAGAACGAAAGAAATCGAACGGAAATGGAGAGGGGATCGATTGGAAACCGCCGACAAATGCCGGAAAAGTTCCCGCCGTACCAGGGAAGATGGAGAAGGCTCGGTGGACGCGGAGCACCCCGAGACGAAGGCGGTCTCCGATCGGGGCAGCGGGGGCACGGGTCCTGGCGAATCGAAACCCTAACGAGCCAGCCGCGATCCACCGAGAACCCAGGCGAAATCGTGGAGAAAAGGGAAATACGGGGGGAGCGGGAGCGCGAAATCTGCGGTGCGATTGGGGCGCGGGGGAGGGAAGGGAGGATGCGGAGTGATACTTGCCGGGGAAGCCACCGCCGCCGCCAATGGAGCCGTCGAGGGTTGGATTGGGGAATGCGAGCGGGGGGAAGAGAGAGAGAGCGTTGGGAACTCCGCGATTTATTTCTTCTTTTTTTAGGGGCTCAGTTTAAGGGAAAGAGGAAGAACCGAAGAAGAGAAAGTGTTTTTTTTTTTGTGGGAGTTGAGGAAGCGGAGTGGCCAGCCCACCTAACGGCCTGTTATTAAGCCTGGTATGGCCCGGTTGGAAATCGAATTTAGAAAATTTTCAAATTAGAAAATGTTCAAATATTAACAAAATCAAATGAATGTTCAGATTTAATAAAGATCAGACAAAGAAACAAATTTTGAAAATCAAATGAAAATTATTCTGATTTTTAAAAATTATTCATGCAACAAATTTTGAAAAATCCAAAAAGAATAAAATTACAATACCTTTTTATTGGGCCGGATTTGGAGCTGCCCATGCGGTGAATACTTCAGGCGGTGTTGAGCCCTTGCACCGCAAGCGGCGGTGTATAGGAACATTGTAGATTACATATTTCATAAGAATGCATTCCTTTTTGCTGTTTGGAAGTGGGAACATGCATAGGAGGAATTAACTTTCTTCTTCTTTTCGTTTAGAGGAATCCCGCACACTACAAGGAAAACTGCTTATAGCAAACCGGTAATTGCCGGTGGATCACGCCAAATCCACGCCGGTGGTATTCCGATATCAGATTGTAGAGCTTATCACCGGCGTGGGAAAATGCCCCCGCCAGTGATAATTTCGTAGCACTGTCGTGTCACTCTACGCACCAGGCCGGTGATAAGTTGGCGTAAAGGGCCTCCCATGGCGAAAAATACTACTGTCGTGGGCTTCACACGGCACGTCAGTAATGTCCGCGTTGTTTGTGCCGTGGTGTATGGAGGACACGCCTATAGTAAATGGGTCCCAACGCTGGTTGATCCTGTGTATATATACGGATATTAAAAAACAAAACTAGTACTGACGTGGTCCAGAAGGCCCACGCCAGTAATCCACACGCCCCAGTCCAAAACTTCTGCCCCGGCCCACACCATTCTCACTTATCCATTCACACACCGCGCCGCTCCCCATCCTCCTCCCTCTCCCTCGCCGCCTCGCCCCGCCGCACACCGCACCTCCACATCGCCTCCGTCGCGCCCTCCTAGATCTCGTCCCCTAGCACCGTTCCCCACCCTCGTCTCCGTCCCCGATGCCGCCACACACTGCACCTCTACATTTCGATATGAAAATCGTATATCCATACTAAGGACAAAAACATGCTAACATTCTCCTAGATAGATAGATCATAGTTATCCAAAGCATAAGATTGGTTGGCTACAAATAATGTAGAAAATGATATAAAATGATACATGATATTAGTTGTTCCAGATAAAGGTTACGAGGGACGAATGCATCTTAGGAGAAAGCATACATCAGATAATTCATATCGGTTTGTTGTTCTTACTATCTGTCCGTACTCTACATAATGACAACCACAAATTCATTAAAAACACACCAAAAATCATCATGATGGCAAGGATAATGAAAGTGCATGAGCACTCATGTATGGTTTTGGTAATTAATGACAATCTCTATGGACTAATGGTTGCATTGAGCTATCCTTGTAGGGCTTGTCCATTGGCAATGCTTGAACACCATGTGTTGGTATCAAGATTGAAAGAAGAAGATAAAGTGATGACCAAAGTAATATTCAAGCTGTGATTCACACAAATGGTCATCTAGAGTTGAGCTTATTGCAAGTGTGGCTTGTAAAAGAAGATTGAGTGAACATTCATGTTTATCTCCAAGCCATCATATATATTAAGAAAAGAATATGAAGTGCAAGTTCAAGAGAAGCATATCGAAGAAATCCTATGCTTGAATCTTGTGACCCATTTAGAGATATTGGTCAAGTGAAGATGTGCCTTATAGAGACTCTCCCATCTTGGTGTATGGGGGAGCGATATGTGAGTCTTCACCAAGCGAAGCGCAATCAAGAAAGGTGGTCCACTTGAAGAGATCAAGATCGTCATCATCTAGCTCAAGTGGAATGCGCAAGGCAAAGGTATGATCTTGATAGGGTTTCTATTATACCGGTCTCATGGTGTTAGTGGGAGATTGGGTTATAGGATAGACGGCGTACTATCAAGAGTGGCTCTCAAGTGAGTAACTTGATCGCACCTTTGTGGAGAGCTCAAACCTTTGCATTCTTGGCATATCATCTTTCTTGTTTCTTATTTGGCTTTTATCCATGTGTGAATTTAGAGCTTGTGTTCATCTCCATACCAAGCTCTAGTTCATCAAAAAACGGATTTTATATGCATATCTTGTGTCGCTTTGATGTTGGAGGTTTTACCGGTTTGTATTTTATAGAGAGGTCTTAACTTTCCTTATTTGGTCTCCTACTCACATGATGGACCATGATTTTTCTCTGCATGATCTTGTAAATATCTTTGTTGCGATTCCAATGAGCCCAAGATCATCGAAATCGGAGTCCGGATGAAAAAGTTATTGCCGTTTTCGTATCGGTGTTTCTGCAGTTTTATGAAGGGGCGGAAGTTCCGGACTTTAGGCCGGACATTCCGGCCCGCCGGAAGTTCCGGGCAAAGTTCCGGCCCAAGTCCAGTACCGATTTTTAGCCGGTTTTCTGGGGTCCGGAAGTTCTGAGACGGAAGTTTCGGCCCTGGAACCGGAAGTTCCGGCCCCGGGACCGAAAGTTCCGGGTTAAGTTCTGCTGGAGCGCCTTGTCCAACGGGCAGATTTCTGGAGGGGTATAAATACCCCTCCACCTTCCTCCAGCTCAACCAAGCTTTGGCACACTCTCTCCTCCTCCATTGTTGACCTCCAAAGTTTTGATTTCTCTCAATTCCTCCCATGATTCTTGCATATCTTTGAGAGATTTGAGAGAGGAGATCTAGATCTACAATTCCACCAATCCATCTCTCCTCTAAGTGAGGGGAACCTATTAGATCTTGATCTTGGAGTTCTTGGTGTTTCTCCTTCTTTGTTCTTCCTCTCTTCTCCCCCCCATAAGCATTAGTTGCTTTTGGTGAGATATGAGAGTGAAGGATTTGAGCACTTGTGCTATTGCCATTGCTTTGTGCATCGGTTTGTGCTCTCCACGAGGATTCGTGGAAGTTGAAAGTTTGTGAGCGTGTTACTCTTGGGTCTTTGGACCCCTAGACGCCTTTGTGGTGGTTGAGACATTTGTGGTCACTTGTAGCCGTTCGGGAGCCCCCAATCCAGTTGTGGGTTGTGACTCGGATTGTTGTTGTAAAGGCTCCAGATTCCGTCTTGAAGGATTCCGATAGTGGAAGGTGAACTAAACTTTTGTGGTGCGGTTCTTCGGAGAAGAAGGTGAAGCCTTTGTGGCTATTGAGTTGACCTTTGTGGTATCTCACACCTCTCCAACGAGACATACTCCCCTAAAAGGGAGGAACTCGGGAATACATCCTCGTCTCCGCGTGCCTCGGTTATTTCTATACCTGAGCTCTTTACTTATGCACTTTACATTGTGATAGCTTTCGTCCTTGAAGTATTCTATTGCTATCACTTTGTTGCTTGTCTTGCTTAGCATAAGTTGTTGGTGCACATAGGTGAGCCTAGTATATTTAGGTTGTTGGATTGTTAATTTAAACACCTAGTTTTATTCCGCAATTATCAAGCCTAAACCGAAAAAGTTTTAATCGCCTATTCACCCCCCCTCTAGGCGACATCCTTGTCCTTTCAGATAACAAGTTGATTTTCTCTCTGATTAAGCTACTTGAAGGCTTATTCCATAAATAGATTTTGGACGAGCAATGATACGGAGACGGAGCGATGCTTGCTGCCCCCGCCGCCGATGACGCCGTCGAGGACTGGATTGGAGAATGCGAGCGAGGGGGGGAGAGAGCATTGGGAACTCCCCGTCTTACTTGTTTTTTTTAGGGAAGGGGGAAGAATTGAAGTAGAGAAAGTGGTGGGAGAGCAGAGTGGCCAGCCCACCTAATGGCCCGGTTGAAAAAGTGGGCCGCCCTCGCAGGTTGTGACTAGTAGTCTGCCTCCATTTCGCAACGCGCCAATTCTAATTTGCCGGCGCCAAATTGGGCCGACCCATTTTCAGTTTTTTTCCTTTTACTGCTTTCTTTGTCTTTTTTGTTTGTTTTCCTTTACCTTTTTAGGGTTCAAAAAAATACTTTTTTATAAACAATGTTCAAATTTAGAAAATGTTCGGATTAAAAATATTCAAATTTATTTTTTAAAAACGATCAGACTTGATTTTTTTAAATTATTCATATTTGAATTTTTTTGGATTTAGAAATTGCTTTAATTTTAATAACATTCAGATTTTAAAAATGTACATGTATGAAAATTATTCATATTTTTGAAAAATCTTCAGATAACACAACAAATTTTGAAAACGCAATATATATATTTACAGTTCTTTTAATCTGCACCCTCGCGCCGCAAACCGGCGGTGTATAAGAGCTCCCTCACAACACATGTCCTTTTCTCAAACATTTTGCCCAATATAAGCAGTGCTTTGAGGAGTGCGGCATTTTGCAGCTGAGCCCAAGGGTCATCGTTTTATTTAAAAATTAAAATGACATTTAAACTTTTTAGTAAAATTAGAAAATATCTTAGATGTATAAAATAATGAACTAAACAAATCTGAAATTCTTTATATTCTAGGTTGGGAAAAATTGTAAAATGTGTGGATCTGTGTGATGTGAACAATGCCATTTTCAAAGCATGATTTTTATTCAGATTTTCGTTTTTGTGTAACAAATGTTGAATTATATTTTACACACCGGTAGAGTTCGACAGTATCTATGTGCATGATTCTTGTTGTGGATATTTTGAAACTTACATATGTCGATTTTGATTTTTTTTAAGAACTCTATGGAGCTCGGGCTCCATTTGGGCTTTCCCCGTCTTTGAACGCTCTGAGGCCTTTATATTTGAACTAGTCAAAGCCTTCTAAAAAACTGGGTATTGGTCTCAGGGGTTTGTATTTCTTGCCACTTATCCTCCCCAAAATCGAATTTCTGAGTCGTCTTTGATAAGAACGATCAAATCAAAAGAAATATTTCTTTGTTGCTATAAGACCAGCCCAAAATTTTATTATCCTGGTTCCCAATAAACCCGGGAGATAACCTTTGAGACAACATACGTCCCATCAAGTGGATTATTAGACACATCCTCGATAATAAGATTAAAAGGCCATTTACTAAGGAGAGCTTTATAGTTGGACCTAGTCCTTGAATAGTTCAACATTTTTCACAACCTTGTTTTTGCAAGGAATCGTTTCTCACAATCTTGTGTTTTCATGTTCTATAAAAACCTAATGCTTTCATGCCATCAAGTGTGTTAATTGTTTATAATTGTTATTATGTTCCTAGAATGGAACATTTTGAATATATCTTGCATTTATCTAGCATATTCAACTAACATAAAGGTTGTCAAAGTGATGACCGCTTAGAAAGTTCAATGATTGCACGGCCTAATGCTGCATTTGCTTGGTCACATAGGATTTCCATTCCTAAATCATTCCGAGAAAAATAACCATACATTCCTCACATATGTACAAATTAAGGTTAAAAACATAGTACCTAATGGCAAGCATATCTTTTTTTAATTTAATTTTGTCACAAATAAATTATGCTCAACACTCATACATAGAAAAGGTTAAAATACATCACATATTTTGAAACTGAGATAGTACATACATGTTGGATGTACGTATATCATGCCTCACACAAAGTCATGCTTAAGAAACTATAAAATTGTATGAGTCATCGATCTAGCACGAATAATAAGACCTCAACAATAAGCTGCATGCAATAGTCAAGCTTGGTAGAAACTAACAATGAGTGATCATTAGAAAACAATATAAGTTCATTACCCAAGCCATGACCCACTCTAAAAAGTACATGATAACCATAGGTCACATTCGGCATGTTGATAGCAAAGCCAAGTACACCATGGCCATTTTACGCAAGTGGGACTTGATCTTAAAGGGTACACTCAATTCTTGATGCCTTTCAATCCTAAGTGTTTAGCCGAATCTAAGGGCAAGAAAACAAGGAGATGCTAGACTATCGAAGAGGTTGGGAGGACCCATACATGTCAGTAGTCTACCCATCTAACCACTAGGGCATCACATATGCACTTCCTATTTGATTTTATTTTGAATCCTGATCAATTATCTCTCTCCTAGACTGCCAATATTATACATGAATATACAAGTAGTCACAAGGTAATGTTGGCATAACTTAGTTGCTATTTTTTTTTCCATTGTACCTTTGATGTGCCAACATATTCTGTTCAGATAAACTTCCTAACAATGAACTATTTGTGGTATATGTGAAGTTGTGCACTCACTTGGTGGAGGCGGAAGCAATAAACTATTATTTAAACTATTATTTAAATACATCTACTATTAGTTGTTGGGAGGGGAGCCAGTTCATTTACTACATAGTACTGTAACAAAGTAGAAGGGAGACCATCCTCACTACTCAACGGCGCCATAGCTAGGTTGGAAGTGCAGTCGGGGGCTGCCTCTGGCAGTGATTAAGGGTCGTGTAGAAGTTTGTCGCTTTCTCACCGGTTGCTATCATTTTTTTTAGAAACTGTGGGGCAAAAGTTTTGCCCCTTATATTAATTAAGAGAGTTGGTACAACGAATTTAGAACACCCGAAATAAGATACAACCGGATTACTCTCCCGGTAAAATTTCTCCTAAACGTTTTGCGCCCGCAAGGGCCCAAATCTTCGCTTCACTTTTGATCTTGGAGAAGATGGCTTGCGAGGAGGTGTGCTTGTTTCGGAATACCCTAGCATTCCTCTCATTCCAAATTTCCCAAGTAGTTAAAAGCGCAAGAGAAGCCATCGCCTTACGGTTTGCAACTCCAACGCCGGACATTTGCTCCCACCACGCCTTGAAGGTAAGAGTTGGCCAAAGCGATTGATCAAACGGAAGACCCATCCAATCCTTCAAAAGAGACCAAATCCGGGTGGTGAAGCGGCAATGAAGAAGGAGGTGGTCGGCCGTCTTGGGCGTTGCCTTGCAAAGGGGGCATAGCCCACAATTTTGCCAACCTCTACGAGCAAGCCGGTCCGCCGTCCAAAGGCGGTTTTGGAGGGCAAGCCAAGCAAATAGCTTGGTCTTCGGGGGCGCCCAAGCCTTCCATACTAGGCGTCTCATATCGGAAGAGATAGCACCGAAAAATTGCGCTTGGTAGGCCGACTTGGCGGAGTACTCACCACAAGGCGTGAGGTTCCACACAATGGAGTCTTCAAGGGTTGCATCAAAACCGAAATTTTGCAACTTGGTCCAAAGGTCAACGAACTCGAAGATGTGTTGCATGGAGAAGTCCTCGTCCAACTTTATCTTTTGCACCCAAGCATCGTTGAGAAGGGCTTGGTGAATGGTCCAATTCTTCCTAGAGGAGACAAGGAAAATCAGTGGTGCAATATCCTTAGGCTTGTGACCATCAAGCCAAGGAGCCTCCCAAAATTGCGTCTTTGCTCCATTCCCAACGGTGATAGTTGTTGAAGCATAAAAGAGGTCCATGTCCTCCTCCGTGCAAGGGGTTCCCAACCCGGCCCAAATCTTGTTGGGGTCCTTCCAAAGAAGCCAAGGCCACCGTAGCCGCAAGGCTCTAGCGAACTTATCGGTGTGAAGGATCCCAAGCCCACCAAGATCAGTGGGGCGACAAACGGCCTCCCAATTAGCCTTGCATTTCCCACCGAAAACCTTGTCGGCGCCTGCCCAAAAGAAAGCCTGGTAAATCTTGTTGAGCTTGGTAGTGAGGCCCGAGGGGATGACCAAGGGTGTCAAGTGGTAGATAGCTTGTGAAGCAAGGACCGACTTCACTAAAGTGCCACGGCCGACCATGGTGAAGAATCTTCCATACCAAGCGGGAACCTTGCCCGCACATTTGTCCACAAGGTGTTGAAAGTCAACCAAGCGCAATTGCCAAATAGAGAGAGGCAAGCCAAGGTATCTCATAGGAAAGGTTGTGCGCACCACCGGAAGACCCTAAAGGATGTTGTCAAGATTGATCCCCTCGCAACGAATAGGCACCACGGAGCTCTTGTGGACATTGGTGCAAAGGCTCGTCACAACTCCGAAACCATGAAGAATGCTCTTGAGATTTAGAATATCCTCTCTAAAAGGCGCCACAAAAATAGCCGCATCATCCGCATAAAGCGAAATGCGCAAGACGGTGCCTCTCCCCCTTATCTTGTGAAGCATCCCAAGAGTAGTAGCCTTCTCTAGAAGTTGTTGAAGTGGATCAATGGCAATGACGAAGAGTAGCGGAGAGAGGGGGTCTCCTTGTCTTAGCCCCCGGCCATGGCGAATGGGGAGGCCGGCCACTCCATTGAGGAGAATGCGTGAGGAAGAGGTAGACAAAAGCGCGGCAATTCAATTCCGAAACCTACTTGGGAAGTCCCTCCGTTGAAGAAGATCAAGAATGAAATCCCATCGAACCGAATCAAAAGCTTTCCGGATATCCAACTTGAAGAGAAGAGAGGGCCTTTTGTTCTTGTGAAGACGTCTAGCCAAATTCTTGACGTAGAGGAAGTTGTCATGAATACTTCTCTTCTTGATAAAAGTGCTTTGGGCATTGGAGACAAGCTCGTTCATGAGTGGTCCAAGCCTAAGCGCAAGAACCTTGGCGATGATTTTTGCAATGGCGTGGATGAGGCTAATAGGCCTATAGTCGATAATCTCCTCCGCTCCTTCTTTCTTAGGTAGAAGCACCACACTTGCGGAGTTGAGCCAATGCAAGTTGACAGTGTGAAGGTTGCCAAAAGAACCGATGACTCTCATCACGTCCACCTTAATAATCTCCCAACATCTCTTGAAAAAAGCTCCCGTGAAGCCATCCGGGCCGGGAGCCTTATCGGAAGGCATAGAATGAACCACACTCTTCACCTCCTCCTCCGAAATGGGTGCGGCCAAGTCCTCAAGATCCGGGTTGTCGAAGTGCAACTCCTCCCAATTGAAGTCATGGGATCTTCCTTCACCTCTACCAAGATCCGAAGAAAAATGCTCATGGATGATCTCCTCCTTTTGCTCATGTTCCGTAACCCACCCATTGTTGTGCTTTAGCCGATGCATGTGGTTTTTCCGTCGCCTCCAATTCACCTTCAAGTGAAAGAACTTTGTGTTGGCGTCCCCCTCCTTGACATTGCGAATGCGAGAGGCTAGTTTTTTCCTAGTCCTCTCAAGGATGGACAAACTAAGCACCTTGTGCTTAAGCCGAGCGTGGAGAGCGTGTTGCTCAAAGGAGAGTTGCCGGCTTTCTTGGGCCGCAAGTTGAAGAATGACAAGGAGGACCGCATGGAGAAGAACCTTAGGCTTGGGGAACAAGGATCGGCACCACTTGGAGAGGCAAACCCCTACCCTCTTCAATTTATGGAACAAGATGTGGTAAGGCTCGGTGTGCTCGATCGGGGTATCCCATGAGGTTTTCACAATGTCATCAAACCCCGGCAATCGAAGCCAAAAGTTCTCAAAGCGAAAAGTTCTTGGCTTGAAAGGACCACTATCATCGGCGAGAAGAAGTGGGCAATGATCGGAGAGCGAAGAGGAGAGCGTGTGAAGCACATGAGTTCCAAAATGAAGATCCCACTCGGCGTTGCAAAAGACGGCATCAAGCTTGCAAAGTGTAGGGTTTAGCCTCCCATTGCTCCAAGTGAACCGCCGGTTTTGGAGGTGGATCTCATTCAACTCACAAGCGTGCAATGCATTGCGGAAGCGGTTGATACGACGTCGGTTCACATTTGCCATGTTCTTATCCCTAGCGTTCGATTTCCTACCTGTGTCCTCACTTTCAGATCCGGCAAGATGCTCGTTTCCTCCAGATCCGATGCTAGGAACACAACCTATTGTTTCCTTTACTTGAAATTGGCAAGATGAGGGTGGACGGCGTATCCATCCGCCGGTGATGTCCCCTAAACACTTTGTCGGTGCATTTCAACCAGTCTTCGAGGATACGCCAATTGATACCAGGTTGGCAAATCATGCATATAAGATAAAGCTTTTGCCTTCGTTTCAAAAAAATACCAGGTTGGCAACATTATTGCCGCTCTATATATGCATGCGGCAGCTAGCACATGTTTCTTTAGTAAAATTGCAAATCATTTCAATACGATGTTCATAATCTCACTGTCTTGGATGTGGCGATGTTCATAATCTCACTAGTAGAAAACTGAGCTTTAGTACCGGTTCCAGAGGGCCTTTAGTCCCGGTTTTGCAATCGGGACAAGCAAATTGGGACTAAAGGCCCCCCCTTTAGTCCCGGTTGCCCACGAACCGGGACTAAAGGCCTCCACGTGGCCACGGCGGGGCGCCCACGGCGGGAAGACCTTTAGTCCCGGTTGGTGAACCGGGACAAAAGATTTCTGCCTTTTGTTTTCTATTTATTTATTTTTCCTGGTTTAGGGTTTAGGGCATTAGGGGTTTGGATTTTGTGTTTTCCATTCAATTCTTTTTGTATGGAGATCACGTTGATGCGCAAAAAACAAGTCGTATACATAAAATTTATACTACATCGAGATCACGTTGATGCATATATACATACACATACAAGTTGATTTAATGAAATTCTCACGTCGAGATCACGTCATTTACATGGAGGCATAATATAATTACTAGGGTGACGAAATTCTCCAGTTTCCTTTATGACCCCCCAGTTCAAAAATCCCGCCAATTCCTCTTGAATTGCTCTTAGACGCTTCGTTGGTATGAGCTTGTCCCGCATTCGTTTCATCTAGATCAATATGAATATGTGAGTTGTGTGTATATATATATATGAAATCATCATAAAATAAATTATGAATATAACTCTACACAATATGGTAATAAAAAAAATTGCGAATAGTGTTTACGTACTTCAGCTGTTCTGTTATCTCTATTCGGCTGAGTGACACAAGAGCGTATGAACTCGCAAACGTAGTATGCACATAAATTAGTCCCTTGTTCCTGCCTCTGACACCACTTTACAAAGAATAGAATTCAATCAAATAATAATCAAGCATGATAATGGTATTGAAACTAGAATTAAAGAGTTGTGCGGACCTAAATATATAGTACTACTTACCTTGGTGGTATAAAAATCCAGCTCCGGTTTCCACTCCCCTTTAAACTTCTGGGTGAACCGTTTCCAAACCCTGCCCGGCAAAAGAAAATGATTAAAAGAGTTATTAATTACTTGATATCAGAAAATGAACGAAAGAGGTCGATATAGAGCGATAATGATTGAAATTACCTCTGGAGCATTTCTTGCAAGTTGAGGTACTCGTCCATATCTTTCCTTAACGAGTCCATGACTTCTACTTGTAACTAAGTTAATTATTGAACCAACAGCATAATGATACCAAGCCTCTTGATTAATGGCATATTTTCTAATCTTTTTAATCTTCAAGCGCATTGCATCCATCCTGATCTCGTGATCATCGACGACGTCGGCAAGCTTGAACTCCAATTTCATCTTCTCTTCTAAGCATTGGAGATGAAGATCTTCACTTCTTTTCAATTTTGCTTTCAAATCATTGTTTTCTTTTTCAAAAAACTCGACAATAGGGTCGGTTGGAATTTCCGATTCAACTATCTCCTAGATAAAAATATATCTATGTGAAGTTGGTCGGCATAATTGTCTGTGACACCCCTCCCTGGCACATCTTACCAGAGAGGCGGTCGTCCCGTGCGCCAGCCCAAGATATCTGGCCGCACGTCACGACAGTGCAACATAATGGAAATCATTACACATTCAGGCACAAGAAGTGATACAAATGGTTTACAAGGCCATCAAGGCATGACCAAATATCAAGCCAAGCATGGCTCAGGACCGAGTTTAACTGGCAGCGGAAGACGACTAAGGCAACGGCTTGGAGCGGCTCCACTCCACAGGTATCTGGCTGGGCTACTGATCCTAGCACGCTCTTGCTCCATCTTCTGGCTAAGTCTGGCCACATGAAAAGCCAGTCTGAGTACAATGACGTACTCGCAAGTAACGTAATCCACAAGACATGAACAGTCAGACAATCATGCAACAAATTATTCATTGGAAATAAAATACTACACATGGCAAGTGTGTACTCTAGACAGACAATTATACAGTATAACATAAAGGTAGCATGGCATCACAAGCAATACATGGCATAATCAAACAACGGGGTATCACCAGTGCAGAGTCCAAGCCAGGTGGGGTTGGACCGTGCACCGGCAATCATACAAAGAGCTTACCTGTGACGAGTAAACGAGTGTACCAGTTGGTACCAATTAACATAACAACACCTGTGATCACTGCTAGGCCCAATGGCCTCATCTTTTCACTCTGGGCATGCACGGTTGATGTTGGCTCAGGCCTAACTCTAGGCTCCCAACGATCACACCGCCATCCTATAACACGGGTTACCATCAACAGCTCACGTAACATTCCCTGCATCATCTTATTGTTCATTTAGTGAAGTCAGGTCGTTTCTTAATTATTTCAAACAAATCTTAAGTTTAACCTCCGGACACGACGAGGACACACAGTGTGACCGACACTGAACTGTTGTTCCATATCCCAGGAACGGGGCTAGCTTGCTAGGTTGATGCTCTCGAGAGTTTGCTTTACCACCTATCAGAATGCACCCCACTCAGCCGACACTTCAGGTTTATCACGCCCAAAGTCGTACTAAGCAAAATACACTCACATGACGGTCCACCTGTTAAGACACACTCCTGCACCACCCTATGCGCGTGGCACAACGGGCAAGTAAATCCGGCACATCCCCCGGCGCGACCGGGTATGCCTAGCTCCGGACTCCCTATCACAGTCGAACCCGTGCCTGTCGACCACTACCCTCGGACAGCGCAACCGACTGCGCCCAATGGATGGCACAAAAGGGGCTCAACAACCTACTAGGTCACGGTTTCCATGGGACAACGGTGGTATCGCATGCAAGGGTTCAGATTAGTGGCACTATGAATAGACCTTATCGTTGTTTGGAGGGATGTTTCATTTAATCAAGTTTCATCACAACAAGTCACAAAACAGAGGATTAGTCCAGCATAATAATCACGATATCAATATTAACATAGCAATAATAATATCCGGGTGACTATGGCGGTTCCTCCAGCCGGTGTCACCAGGGGTTAGTGTTCACAGCATATATAACATAGTGTTTCAACGGATGACCGTGGCGGTTCCTCCAGCCGGTGTCACCATAAAGAATGAACCGAAAAGCACTCATAAGAAAGAAAGCATCCATTCCACTCGAGGGTTACCTCGACGTGGTGTCAGCAATCTTGGCAAAAAGAACCAAATGGAAAGCAAATGTCCCAAGCGTCGCAGTCTAGGTGGGCTTACGCCAACCACG
Source organism: Poa pratensis (assembly GCA_947311845.1). NCBI lineage: Eukaryota > Viridiplantae > Streptophyta > Magnoliopsida > Poales > Poaceae > Poa > Poa pratensis. The sequence goes on from CAMZMU010000043.1 coordinate 14,156,455, forward strand.
TTTGACGGAGGAACAAGAAGCAAATAACTCTTTTGGCAAATGCCCCCAACTCCGAGGATCATAAGACGACATTCGTCCGCTCCTCACCTCGGCGAAGAAGAAGAAGCAAACAAAGCCCCGCAAGCGCGAGACGCACAGTTGTAATAGTTCCCCCCATTCCTTTGACTAAGGCGGTTCCTCCGGCCATTGTCTCGGGAACGGGAGTGATGCGCAGATAAGCAATTATAAAGTAATGCAATAGTTAAAATGCAACATGATATATGCAGCAATACAAGGCTCATATAAAATACGGACAACAAACAGACATGCAACACTAATAGTAGACGGTCATAACAATATAACAGGAGACAGACCTAAACACCCGGCATGGTATTAAGCAAATAACCAAACAAGCATTGCAGGACGGCTCATAGAAAGGGGTTAGCTTGCCTCCGGAGATGGTCTTGAAACGGTTCGGAAAGTCTCGGACTCGCCGGGGGTCGGAATCCCGGGGAACGCCTAATCCACGAAATGACCAACGATGTATTAAATAAAGGCTGTGAAACTAAAATGCTCCAAAGTTATCAAAACTAGTACCACTGGCTAGATTTCGTCGAGACACAAATTTAGAAATTTGAATCGACTAAATCGGAGCTACGGTTCAAAATCTAGGGGCATTTGAAGTTACTCACCAGAAGAAAAGGAAAAAGAATTCCCGAAAAAAAAAGGAACGGGCCGCTCCGCCGCGCGACTGGGCCGTCGCTGGGCCATCGCGCGTCCGCGCGTGGGCGCGCACCTTGCTGGGCCGAGAGCGGGCCGCAGCCTGCTGCGCCTTAGCAGGCCGTGGCTGGGCTGCTGCCGCTGCTGGTCCACTGGGCCAGGAAAACGGTTCACCGAAAAAAAAACGACGCCAGAGGAGGGATCGGTGCTGGTCTTCTTCCTCCTCCCGATCCCGTACTGGACGGCCATGGCCAGCTGGGGATGGCCAGGAGGCGGGCTCGGAGGGTCGGCCGGCGGTGGGGACGGCGCGGCGGCGGCTCACCGCGGCCAGGGAAGAAGGTTTAGGGCGTGGGGGAAGGCTGGGGGCTCGGGCACGCAAGCTCGCGTGCGTCGGCCATGGCGGCCGTCCACGGGCAGCTCACGGCAGCGTGCGGTTGGACGACGTGGAGCCGGGAAACGGATGCGGAGGTGGTGGGGAGGCTAGCAGGTGGTATGTCTCGGGCTGGGAGGCGGGGAAAAGCTCAAGCTCGTGCTCGACGTTGCCTCGGTGGCTACGGCCGAAACCGAAGAAAACGAGCTCGTCCCTAGAGCGAACTCGCTGGGAGAGAGAGGACAGTGAGGTGCGAGGTCCAGAGGAGGTCCGGGGTGCTCCTATATAGGCCAGAGGGGAGGAGAGGTGGGTGGTGGCCGGTGCTGCCATTAATGGCCGCCGAGGTCACCGCTTACGTCCTCCGGCTACAGGGAGGGGATAGGGGCGGCTCTGGTCCGAGCCAGGGGAGCAGGAGGTGCGCGGCCACTGCTTGCTTGGTCCAGAACCGAGGAACAGCGAGGGGATCAGAGGAGCAGTGCGGCGACTGCAGAGCATGCCAGCGGTGACCACGCCACAGGGCATGCCGACACCGGCATCGAGATGGTTCTCTCGTCCCAGGGCTCTAGAAGAAAAACTAACCGTGTCACCTCGTGCCAAATTCAATTTCCAACAACTTTGCTGACTAAAGTTTTTGCCTAATCTCAAGTTGGTGCGACTAATTTTTTGAAAAACAGTACTGGACTATTTTGAAATTTGTTGTTTGGAGAGGCAAACGATTTTTGGTTTGATCAAAACTTGGTCCAGAGGTGTAGGCTCTCCTAGTGCTTGCATCTAGGTGCTCACCTCCCACAACAAAAATCAACTGGCTTGTTTTTGAAAACAATTGGGTTTTTGGGCAGAAACTTGCACAGGGAAAAAGTCCAACAATTTCCTAACAAGGTACCAAATATTTTTACATAAATGGGTTACACTGCCTAGGGATCATTCCCTAATTTTCATAGAATTTTTGGAGACATAAAATAGGGGTTCCTTTGGAAATTGCAAATAAGCATGAAAAGAGCATTACAAAGGAAGTACCTCAAATATTGCTCAAATGAGGTTGGGACAATGGAGTGAAATGTTCAGGAGGTGGAATCATGCACCTTCCCAAAATGGCATAATTTCTGGATGAGTGGAAGGTGTCTAGATAATTTCTGGATCAGAAATGGCATTTCGGAAAATAATGTCCAACTTGGAAATATTGCATTGGAGTATGCAATATTTTTGCATGGAATGTCTTTATATGGATATGGGAGTCCTCTGGTATTTTTAGTGGAATTTATCTAGCGACGAAATGGGCTTCCCTTTTGTAGGTGGAGAAAAGGGTTTAAAGGTTCGATAGTCGGGGCTAGGGTTTTCGAGAGAAAACTTAAGCACAAAATTATCACGGCATTGGAGTGGTTCGTGGATCACCGGGGAAATTTTGAGAGAGCAATTCCAAAGTCAAATCATCCCCAAAAGATTTGAAGAAACATTTAGGAAAAAGAAAAAGTTTTTCAGGCGTCAGAAAACACCGCTAAATTAGGTTTGAATTTTGGGGTGTTACAGACCTTCCCCCCTTAAAAGAATCTCGTCCTCGAGATTAAGGAGGTTATACAAGATAATTCTTGAACGATCCATTTATACCCCATTTAAAAACTTTTTCTGCAAAATATTAGAGTTTAACACTCAAGAGATTAACACTCCACAAGATTTTATTTAAAACAGTATGATATTTCTACCATACTCAATGCATTTAAAAGATGGCATGGCAGGGGCTCACTCAATCAATCAACATAGGATCTACCACCATGGTTAAAATTAAATCTATGGTTTTGCTCAACTCAACACAAACATGGCAAGATCAACCAAATCTACAACCAAACTATCAACCAACAACCAAAGATTTTTCTTGGGTAAAGAATTACCCACCATTTTATAAAACCAAATTATTGAGGGATATCCTAATCATACCCCTTGCCTAGGGTTTTGTTTTAGAAAAGCTGCATAAACATTTTCACGTTTACACAGGTTTTAGAAAACCAAAGGTTTCTTTTCAAAAGAAAATATCCGTGTCACCAATAATTGGTTCACAGACACTGTGGGATAGGCCATTTCCCAAAATTATTTTGCAAAGATTTTCCCTAAAAGAAACACTGGAGAGACGAGGGGATGATTTCCTGAGAAAGGGATAGAGGCACACCGTGGCTATCGGCCTACTCGCTGACGTGTGGGACCGGGGTCCACCTGGCAGTCCCCCTCCTTTCTCTCTTCTTCTTCCTCGCTCTCTCTCGCTCTGTACACGGCGGTTCCCAGTGCGCGGAGCACTCCACTGCGGCACTGCTGCGCGTGCGGTCCGTCGACGTCGCGGCCATCACGGCTTTGGGGAACATGTCCTCGATGGTTTCGCGCCACTGCTCGCGATTCTTTCTCTTTTCCCGCGTGCGGTGTCGAGGAGCGGCGTCCGAGCTCCAGCTATAAACCAGATATCTCCGAAATCCTCTCTTCTTTCATCGCAACCATGGGCTTCGTTCAGAGCTTCTTCAGAGCCTACGTCGAGATGCTGGATAGGGCGGGCTTCATCGAGCATGTGATCATCGTCGCGCTCTTCGGGATCTCGTCCACGGTGGTGGGCGGACTGCTGTTTGCGGCGGTGGTCTTCCTGATCTTTGGCCTGTGCAACTGGTGGTCTGGCGCTGGTGCTGATGCTGCGGTGGAGGGCAGGCTGCGGCGGAGGGGCAGGTTGCGGCAGAGGAGCAAGCTGCGGCGGAGGGGCAGGCTGCGCCGCCGGTTGCTGAGGTGGCCGCTCTTCCAGCTGGAGGTGAGCCGGCCGCTCGAGCCGTCCGTCGCCGTCGCGCGGCTCGCGACTCGGCTTCGGGTGAGCCAGGCTCATCTTCTAGCAACGCCACTGAGTTGAGAGGGAGTAGATTTCTGGGGTGCCTTGCATCTGCACTGAGGTAGTTGTAGTGTTCTATGCTGGAGTAGAACTTGTATCCTTTGATTCTGTAATTTCCCTTCTGTACTGAACTTAGTGGATGTATCAAATTTGTCTCCTCTGATGAACTGGAACAAGATTTTCATTTCTGAATTTTCTCAGCTGCAACAAACCTGGTCTTGCAGCACAGATAGAATTGCAGAGGTACTAGCATACAGATAGAAGAACTTGCTGCACTGAGAAAATATCTTTTAGAAAATTAATCCTGCATTTTATGGCCCAAAGCATTTGCAGGAGTGTGGCATAACCTCTCAACCATAATGGTTAACAAGAGAATCAGAACACCAAGTTTTATTACGGCTGATTCAACATCACCAGAAAGCATACAACAACTTACATTACAAGCTAACACAAGAAAAACAAACAACCTCGCTGATTCTCACCTACCAACACACAAGCGCCACTCGGGCTAACTAAACAGGGTTCTACTCAGCTTGAGCCTCTGGTAGTCGGTGGAGCGCGGCCGAGACGAAGAGTGGTGTCCACATCTCCATCTTCCGCGGGGTGGGGAATCGCATGCGCGCCTTCGAGGATCATACCTCGCTCTTGGGGGTGCTGCTGAACTCGAGCTAGTGCTTGCGCCACAGATGCATCAAGACCGCGTTCCAGCAAATCATCTGGGAACGGGAGTCCTGTGCCCTGAGCTTGCCCATGGGCGGGGGTAGGTAGGTTCCTTGCTCGACTCAGTTGCATGCGAGCAATACCAAGGTTGCGCCTTGTGGTCATGAGTTCCTCCATCAGAGAATGGCTGAGCCTTGTCATTGCAGCTCCGTAGGTGGCCAGGGTGATTACGGCAGGGTCGACTTCTTCTCCAATGGGAGTTTGGATAGCCTCCGCACCATGCTGGGGTCTGGCTGGGAGGAGGTGGAAAGCTCGACTTTCGCCATTGCCGGTTCTGAGTACCGCAGGCGGACGAGACCTTCCCAGGCTGCTACCTGGATGGCTTGATGGATAGTGGCCATGCTCCTACCTTGGATCAGGTAAGACGGACTTGTGCCCAATGCACACGAGCCGACATGCACGTCTGCTCGAAAATCACTCCCGGCAGGCGAGAGTGAGTTCTCGAGCACCACGTATCGAGGGCGAGCAGGCCTACCAAGAAGAACACAGACGGCCTTCCAAAGCATCAGTGGAAATCCGCCATGATCCTCGGCAGTGGTCTCTAGGACGATCTTGGGGTTCGCCATCGGATTATTTCTGGATCTGGGTGTAGGATGAGATGAGAACGCGGGATTCCTTTGCGGGATCCTGCTTCAAGAGAGTTGGGTTGGCTAAGGATAGCAGGCGAGGGGGGATAAACAGCAGCTAGGACTGGGGTCTCTTAGAAGCTGGGTTGTGTCGGCTCCTTCCATGGAAGAAACCGGCGAGCCTTGCTGGGTGGATTGGGTCACATCCTACTGCACCTTACTGTGGACCGACACAGCCATGCCGGTTAGGCGGGATGGGTTAAATCCATCGGGCTCGCTGTCGGGCAAAAGTAAGGCTGGGTTTTCCATGCTAGGGTAGTCTACAGCCAGCCTGGTGCTCTGATACCACGTCTGTGACACCCCTCCCTGGCACATTACCAGAGAGGCGGTCGTCCCGTGCGCCAGCCCAAGATATCTGGCCGCACGTCACGACAGTGCAACATAATGGAAATCATTACACAATCAGGCACAAGAAGTGCTACAAATGGTTTACAAGGCCATCAAGGCATGACCAAATATCAAGCCAAGCATGGCTCAGGACAGAGTTTAACTGGCAGCGGAAGACGACTAAGGCAACGGCTTGGAGCGGCTCCACTCCACAGGTATCTGGCTGGGCTACTGATCCTAGCACGCTCTTGCTCCATCTTCTGGCTAAGTCTGGCCACATGAAAAGCCAGTCTGAGTACAATGACGTACTCGCAAGTAACGTAATCCACAAGACATGAACAGTCAGACAATCATGCAACAAGTTATCATTGGAAATAAAATACTACACATGGCAAGTGTGTACTCTAGACAGACAATTATACAGTATAACATAAAGGTAGCATGGCATCACAAGCAAACATGGCATAAGCAAACAACGGGGTATCACCAGTGCAGAGTCCAAGCCAGGTGGGGTTGGACCGTGCACCGGCAATCATACAAAGAGCTTACCTGTGACGAGTAAACGAGTGTACCAGTTGGTACCAATTAACATAACAACACCTGTGATCACTGCTAGGCCCAATGGCCTCATCTTTTCACTCTGGGCATGCACGGTTGATGTTGGCTCAGGCCTAACTCTAGGCTCCCAACGATCACACCGCCATCCTATAACACGGGTTACCATCAACAGCTCACGTAACATTCCCTGCATCATCTTATTGTTCATTTAGTGAAGTCAGGTCGTTTCTTAATTATTTCAAACAAATCTTAAGTTTAACCTCCGGACACGACGAGGACACACAGTGTGACTGACACTGAACTGTTGTTCCATATCCCAGGAACGGGGCTAGCTTGCTAGGTTGATGCTCTCGAGAGTTTGCTTTACCACCTATCAGAATGCACCCCACTCAGCCGACACTTCAGGTTTATCACGCCCAAAGTCGTACTAAGCAAAATACACTCACATGACGGTCCACTGTTAAGACACACTCCTGCACCACCCTATGCGCGTGGCACAACGGGCAAGTAAATCCGGCACATCCCCCGGCGCGACCGGGTATGCCTAGCTCCGGACTCCCTATCACAGTCGGACCCGTGCCTGTCGACCACTACCCTCGGACAGCGCAACCGAACGACTGCGCCCAATGGATGGCACAAAAGGGGCTCAACAACCTACTAGGTCACGGTTTCCATGGGACAACGGTGGTATCGCATGCAAGGGTTCAGATTAGTGGCACTATGAATAGACCTTATCGTTGTTTGGAGGGATGTTTCATTTAATCAAGTTTCATCACAACAAGTCACAAAACAGAGGATTAGTCCAGCATAATAATCACGATATCAATATTAACATAGCAATAATAATATCCGGGTGACTATGGCGGTTCCTCCAGCCGGTGTCACCAGGGGTTAGTGTTCACAGCATATATAACATAGTGTTTCAACGGATGACCGTGGCGGTTCCTCCAGCCGGTGTCACCATAAAGAATGAACCGAAAAGCACTCATAAGAAAGAAAGCATCCATTCCACTCGAGGGTTACCTCGACGTGGTGTCAGCAATCTTGGCAAAAAGAACCAAATGGAAAGCAAATGTCCCAAGCGTCGCAGTCTAGGTGGGCTTACGCCAACCACGTTTGACGGAGGAACAAGAAGCAAATAACTCTTTTGGCAAATGCCCCCAACTCCGAGGATCATAAGACGACATTCGTCCGCTCCTCACCTCGGTGAAGAAGAAGAAGTAAACAAAGCCCCGCAAGCGCGAGACGCACAGTTGTAATAGTTCCCCCCATTCCTTTGACTAAGGCGGTTCCTCCGGCCATTGTCTCGGGAACGGGAGTGATGCGCAGATAAGCAATTATAAAGTAATGCGATAGTTAAAATGCAACATGATATATGCAGCAATACAAGGCTCATATAAAATACGGACAACAAACAGACATGCAACACTAATAGTAGACGGTCATAACAATATAACAGGAGACAGACCTAAACACCCGGCATGGTATTAAGCAAATAACCAAACAAGCATTGCAGGACGGCTCATAGAAAGGGGTTAGCTTGCCTCCGGAGATGGTCTTGAAACGGTTCGGAAAGTCTCGGACTCGCCGGGGGTCGGAATCCCGGGGAACGCCTAATCCACGAAATGACCAACGATGTATTAAATAAAGGCTGTGAAACTAAAATGCTCCAAAGTTATCAAAACTAGTACCACTGGCTAGATTTCGTCGAGACACAAATTTAGAAATTTGAATCGACTAAATCGGAGCTACGGTTCAAAATCTAGGGGCATTTGAAGTTACTCACCAGAAGAAAAGGAAAAAGAATTCCCGAAAAAAAAAAGGAACGGGCCGCTCCGCCGCGCGACTGGGCCGTCGCTGGGCCATCGCGCGTCCGCGCGTGGGCGCGCACCTTGCTGGGCCGAGAGCGGGCCGCAGCCTGCTGCGCCTTAGCAGGCCGTGGCTGGGCTGCTGCCGCTGCTGGTCCACTGGGCCAGGAAAACGGTTCACCGAAAAAAAAACGACGCCAGAGGAGGGATCGGTGCTGGTCTTCTTCCTCCTCCCGATCCCGTACTGGACGGCCATGGCCAGCTGGGGATGGCCAGGAGGCGGGCTCGGAGGGTCGGCCGACGGTGGGGACGGCGCGGCGGCGGCTCACCGCGGCCAGGGAAGAAGGTTTAGGGCGTGGGGGAAGGCTGGGGGCTCGGGCACGCAAGCTCGCGTGCGTCGGCCATGGCGGCCGTCCACGGGCAGCTCATGGCAGCGTGCGGTTGGACGACGTGGAGCCGGGAAACGGATGCGGAGGTGGTGGGGAGGCTAGCAGGTGGTTTGTCTCGGGCTGGGAGGCGGGGAAAAGCTCAAGCTCGTGCTCGACGTTGCCTCGGTGGCTACGGCCGAAACCGAAGAAAACGAGCTCGTCCCTAGAGCGAACTCGCTGGGAGAGAGAGGACAGTGAGGTGCGAGGTCCAGAGGAGGTCCGGGGTGCTCCTATATGGGCCAGAGGGGAGGAGAGGTGGGTGGTGGCCGGTGCTGCCATTAATGGCCGCCGAGGTCACCGCTTACGTCCTCCGGCTACAGGGAGGGGATAGGGGCGGCTCTGGTCCGAGCCAGGGGAGCAGGAGGTGCGCGGCCACTGCTTGCTTGGTCCAGAACCGAGGAACAGCGAGGGGATCAGAGGAGCAGTGCGGCGACTGCAGAGCATGCCAGCGGTGACCACGCCACAGGGCATGCCGACACCGGCATCGAGATGGTTCTCTCGTCCCAGGGCTCTAGAAGAAAAACTAACCGTGTCACCTTGTGCCAAATTCAATTTCGAACAACTTTGCTGACTAAAGTTTTTGCCAAATCTCAAGTTGGTGCGACTAATTTTTTTGAAAAACAGTACTGGACTATTTTGAAATTTGTTGTTTGGAGAGGCAAACGATTTTTGGTTTGATCAAAACTTGGTCCAGAGGTGTAGGCTCTCCTAGTGCTTGCATCAAGGTGCTCACCTCCCACAACAAAAATCAACTGGCTTGTTTTTGAAAACAATTGGGTTTTTGGGCAGAAACTTGCACAGGGAAAAAGTCTAACAATTTCCTAACAAGGTACCAAATATTTTTACATAAATGGGTTACACACTGCCTAGGGATCATTCCCTAATTTTCAAAGAATTTTTTGGAGACATAGAAATAGGGGTTCCTTTGAAAATTGCAAATAAGTATGAAAAGAGCATTACAAAGGAAGTACCTCAAATATGGCTCAAATGAGGTTGGGACAATGGAGTGAAATGTTCAGGAGGTGGAATCATGCATCCTCCCAAGATGGCATAATTTCTGGATGAGTGGAAGGTGTCTACATAATTTCTGGATCAGAAATGGCATTTCAGAAAATAATGTCCAACTTGGAAATATTGCATTGGAGTATGCAATATTTTGCTTGGAATGTCTTTATATGGATATGGGAGTCCTCTGATATTCTTAGTGGAATATATCTAGCGACGAAAATGGACTTCCCTTTTGTAGGTGGAGAAAAGGATTTAAATGGTTCGATAGTCGGGGCTAGGATTTTCGAGAGAAAACTTAAGCAACAAAATTATCACGGCATTGGAGTGGTTCGTGGATCACCGGGGAAATTTTGAGAGAGCAATTCCAAAGTCAAATCATCCCCAAAAGATTTGAAGAAACATTTAGGAAAATAGAAAAAGTTTTTCAGGCGTCAGAAAACACCGCTAAATTTAGGTTTGAATTTTAGGGGTGTTACATTGTCATAAACACGAAATAAAACAGATAGTTATAACAAACAATCATACCACATCCGAATAATAGAGCGGACGAGAGCCGGTGTGGACAGATGTCAAAACCATGGCACTATATAACAAACAATTATACAACTAAGAAAATTATACAAGTAATAATTATGCATCTAAATCCTACAACTAAGATTTTTTAAAATAAAAGATAAAAACAAGAGGCTCACCGAGGTGGTGCCGGTGACGGGACGGCGCGGACGATCGACGGCGGTGAGGACGGGGACGGGACGACACTAAAACCCACAAAGCATAATTTAGTTTGAGCTAAAATTGCACATAAAAAAATGAACTCCCTAACTTAGTCATTTCATCAAACACCTAGCTAGCACTACAAAAATGAATGAGCTAAACTAGCAATGAAATGAGTTAAAGAAGCAACGCCGGAAGAAAGGATGAAATTGCTAACCCTTAAATAGATGAGGTGCCGTCAATCTTGACAAATGGTGAAAAAAAATGGGGATAAACTAGAGCTCGAGAGAGGAAACGGAGAAGAAAAATGGTGAAGTTTCGAGCAGAAAAAATGGAGAGGGCTCGGGGGTGGAAGAAGATGATATAGGAGAACCTTTAGTACCGGTTCGTGTTACGAACCGGTACTAAAGGTTGCACGCGCGGGGCCCCATGTCTGCGGCCGCGGCAGCAACCCTTTAGTACCGGTTCTTAACACGAACCGGCACTAAAAGTTACTTACGAACCGGGACTGGTGCTCTCCGGCGCCCTGGCCATTCGAACCGGAACTAATAGCCCCATTAGTTTCGGTTCTAATTATGACCGGGACAAATGGGCCAAACGGAAGCCCTGTTTTCTACTAGTGCGTGTGAGATAACACCTCCTCGATGTTGAGTTTCAACCGTCCGGGATGTATTGCTATGCACGACCTAGCTCAGGGACAAATGCAGGGAGTGCGAGCTAGGGCCATGGCCAGCCCTATGCTGGAAATTGTTTTGGAAACCCTGATATAATATGTGAATTGACCCCAAAACTTTTCAGAAATTGGCTATACGGCCCTCCAAATAATTTTAGTGTTCAACTGGCTCCGTCCCTAAGCTAGCTGGTGTGAAGAACTCGTCAATTGCATAACTACGGCACTTCTTACATGTATTCTAGTTTCCATTTTTTTTGCTTAGTTTAACTAGCCATATGAGCTATAAAACTCATGCATGCATACTGGCCGAGAACTTAGTTTCATATATCAGTTAGATTTGCATTTATACATCTTATTGTGTTTAACATTAGCTCAGATCTTTTAGGATTTTTTCTATAATTTCAGGATAATCAGATTATCCAGGTCTGTCTTTTAGTTTCCATATGTGTTGCTTCATGTAACTTGATTTTCGATTAATGAAATATGTGGTTACTCTTAAAAAAAAAAAAACTAGCCCGCATTAGAGTCACCGGTGCGGAACTACCTTAGGACACCTCCAATTGGACATGAGTCCCACATATGGTAGTACGGTAAATCGGGAACGCTAGAAATTAAATAGGTGACCACGAGTCAATTCACATCATATACAGTCAATAATTGTGGGCGGTTGTTGCTGTGCCGCCCACATCGCCAAAGTATATACTCGACATGTTTATTGCTGGGGTGGAACTCTGTGGCAACCGACGTAAAGAAGAAACCGTTTGCACTATGGGTTCAACAGATTAAACGAAATAAGAAACTCATGTGTGTCCGACAGATTCAAAACTTACACCGAGCTAGTGTAAATAAAGGACGAGGAGCTGCAGGAAGGAGAACCGACCGCTCGCTCGCGCGTGAGCTCTCGCGACCGCTATGGTTCCGCGCCGCCGCCGCCGCCTAGTTCCTCCCCTCCGCGCCGTCGCCGGCGGCGACCGCCGGGGCCTCCCCTCCCTCAGCCCCTCTCCCCCTCCCCTCTTCCCCGCTCGCGCTCCCGCCGCATCCCGTGGCGGCGGAGCGCGCCCCACCCGGACCGGCTCAGCCACATCCCGTACTCTTCCCCGTCGCCGCCGCCGGCAGGGCTGCCGGGCGTTGCCCGTGTGGCGCCGGCGGCGGCATGTCTCTCCCCGCGCCAATCTAGGGTGAAGATGGGGTTCCCCTTCGTTGGCGGCGGTGCTACTCGGGCGACGGCGGCCCGGCTAGGGGTGGAAACGAGCCGAGCCAGGCTCGGCTCGGCCAAGCTCGCAGAAACACGAGCCAAGCCTGGCTCGGCTTGCATGCAAAGATTTCTGTGAAACACGGCTCAGGCTCGGCTCGTTGATGGCTCGGGCTCGGCTCGAGAGGCTTGCGAGCCCAGCCCTTGCCCATCTCAGTTAGAAAAAAAATCCCCTCTTTTTGCTCTCTCGCGCACGATTAGCGCTCGCCGGCCGCCACCGCTCCACCCCTCTGCCACACCGCTGCTCCGGCCGGCCGCCGTGGCTCCTACACTGCACCCGGCTGCTCCTCTCCTCCACCGACCGTTGTTCCGGCCGTCCGCCACGGCTCCTACGCTGCACCCGGCTGCTCCTCTCCTCCACCGGCCGTTGTTCCGGCCGGCCGCCACCGCTCTGCCGCTCGCTCGCAATACCATGTGCAGCATGTCCAGCACCCGCTCCTCCCCAGATTTTTGTTTCAAGTTTCAGGCACTAGTGGTGGACGTACAAGCTACTTTGATTAAGACCTATCTAGGACTGAAGCTGCAGGTGGCCTTTGATTTCATTCATCTACACGCCATTTGATTCCAAAGCTCAGGAAGGCACGATTGATGCACACATCTACATAACTACTCATAAATTGACTACGTGTGTAAGAATTATTCAATTCATGAGTAGAGACCAACAAAAGGCAGCAGCGTATATGTGTTCTGAAATTCCTACGAAGCATAATCTTTCATATGTTAGTGCCATAATTTTGTTTATACTTAGTGATATTTGTGTAGTGGACTTGTCGTGTATGGCACTATTATGTTTACTGATACTCTGTGAAACTTGTTAGACTATGGTATGGATATATTCATGCTTTATTGTTGATTACAATTGTTAGTTGTTACATTTTTAGCAATTTCATCTCAAATTTTTGTATTGCATCGAGCCTTTGAGCCGGCTTGCGAGCTTCACCGAGCCGGCTTGTCGAGCCTCGAGCCTTACCTCGAAGGTTTAGGCTTGGCTTGTCCGACTTTCGAGCCGGGCCGAGCCCGAGCCGAGCCTTGTCGAGCCCGAGCCGAGCCTCGAGCCTCGAGCTTTGTGTCCACCCCTAGGCCCGGCTCCGGCGGGTGGTGGCGCTAGGGAGGCGACGCACGGAAGCCTGCGGGGCGGCGCAGTGCTTCCCGTGACGGTGTGCAGCGGCGTTGACCAGCGGGCCCTGGCAGCCCAGATCTGGGCCCGGCGTGCCCCATCTGGGTTGGGCGGGCCGGCCTGACCTGAGGCACTCTTTGCAGCTTGAAGTGAGACGGCGGATGCAGGGGACAGCGGTGACGGCGGCCAGCCTGTTGCAGCGTGGTGGCGAACTTCACGGGCCCGATCTGGGCCCGGCCGGACCCTATTAGGACTGGTGTGCCCCGTGGGCGCTTTACGGGCCCGCTGGGCCCCGCCAGACCTGATGAGAACTGGTGTGTTTGTGGCCACGTCCGGTCGACTACCGTCCACGGCGGTGGAGGTTGGTCCCTCCCGCCGGCCGGCCGATACTGCTGACCCCAGGTCATTCTTGTCCTCACCTTCGTCTTGCAGACCTCGTGACAGCTACTTCGGTGAGACGACGTCGATGGCTTCGGGATCGTTTTGGCGCATGACCGGTAGGCGGTTAGTCTGGTGGTACCGAGGCTCGTCCTCGCGGGGCTCCTGTGCTACCGACCGTCCGGGGTTGTGGTTGGAGTTTCGGGAGAAATCCTTGTCGGTTAGTTCGACACCGACGCGGTGCCGCCTCCAGCTGGCATCATTCCTTCCTGAAGGGCGTCGGGGCTACCCTTCGCTTCCCTCCGTGCCGGGGGAAACCCTAGGACCAGTGCCCTGGTTCGGGCAGCAGCGTGGCATCCCTTCTTGAAGGTGCTGCTTGGTACTCGTTGATTCGGTGCTACGATCGTGGTGGTACTCTGTTGGAGAGGGCGCAACGGTTGCGGGTCACCTTCGTTTAGTCGATCCGCCTATATCTCCATTTTATTTCTTCTTCTTTTCTTTGGGTGTTTGTTTGCTGCCGCCCTAGCAGTGCATTTCTGTTAGTTGTATCGGGTGTTTGCTATATTTATATAGCGGGGCTACAACCTATTTCGTCAAGTGTAAATAAAGCTCAGCTCCATGGTCATCCTAGTCAGCATAGGCTTAAAAATTGCGGCCAGCTACTCCAGGCGGGACCCGGAAGTGTCATTGACACGTCTTAAGGATCTAACAGTTTAAGAAGGAATGTGACGGTTGGTAAACTGAAAAAATCAACTGATAAATAGAAACTACATTTTTTCATTCATCACAATATATGGCCTGGAGGTAATTAGCTCTCTGCAACTACTTACTCATACTTGATGCACATAAAAACATGTCTATAAAGGCAGAGCGCTGAGAGCCAGGCTTCTTGAATTGGGTTGGAGATAAATAAACATGAATACTATCTTTACTATTAAATGGGAGTTCGTACGTAACTGCCAGAAATTTCTGCCATCATTCCTCTGCCATCGTTCGATGTGCCATCGCTACGATGGCACATATCCTGACCACACACTCGCGGTACGAAGTCCACATCGGTTCCTCGTTTCAAAAAAAAAAAAGTCCACATCGGTCCCTCGATTCCGCCTCTCCTTCCCCGAATCTCTCTCCCATCCTGATGCAGCGTCGCCGCCCCCAATTCCCTCTGTCCCTCCCGATCCATCTCCCTCCCCCGGTGTCCAGCGCTTCCGGCCATCTGGATGAGCAAGACGGCATCCTCTCCCCCACCGTATCTACCCCTCTACTCGAGTTGTCCTTACCGGCGGACGCATGCCCCTGCGCGGCAGCGCCGGAGGGCATTGCACAGGGTCGCCCGAAGAATTGCGGCCGACCTGCGATCAGATCGAGCACCAGGCGCTTGGAGGCGCCGACATCCACAACCAGCCGACGGCGTCGTGTTGATTTGATTGCTGGCGGCTGGGTTGATTGATGCTTCTGCTGACCTGCTGCTTGCCAAATGCCAAGCACCTAGGTTGCCGGCCGCACGGAGTCTCTGCTGGACGTCGTCATTTCTGTTGATTTGATTACTGCTGTCGCCGCCAAGTGCTCCGCCTGAGATCTACCCCGTCGGCCTTTTTTCCCTTCCGACGACCGGTGCTCCAACCCAATGCCCCGTTCTCTGCCCCTATGTTGCTGCCCATGTCCCTCCATGCGGCGCAAAGGACCGAGTTGAGACGGAAGTTCATCAAGGCCGAGGAGGGCAACGTCCAGCATCAGCCATCTGCTCGTGCTGAACCATGTCCTTCTCATCACGCAGGCCCTCCATACGCGATACACTGCTGGTCTATGACATGGGGATTTATGGAATTATGGCCATGGACGAGAAGGGAGCTCTCACATGACCATGAAATTAATCACGGAAATGAGGTATTAGTTCCAAATCCTCTATGGCCTGAACACATCCGCAATTTTGAAGTGATGGTGTGCGTCCCAAACTTGAATTTCGCATCGATGACATGTGTGCTGCTTTGTGAACATGTTAATCGGTGTGCCAATATAAGACAAGTTCAACTGATGAATTTTTTACTTTGGCAGTCAGGCATGTTGTATGTATTCTTGTTCAATCAATATGCTTGACAAAATAGGAGAACGAACATATGAAATCTGTTTCACATACTGCAACACTGTTACTCGACGCTGCCCATAAGTCCAATATGGGGGATAGGAGGAATTAAAAGATCTATGTGTTGAGAACTTTGTGCGAGATAACTGTATAATTTGTTATGTATTCGAGCTACCAAGTTGGGTAATTCCTCGCTTCTAAAGTCAACACTAAGCGTGCATCTCTTTTTGGGTAAAGGTGTAATCAAGCGACCCATTATTTGTAGCTGCTTTCCCATTTTATGCAGACAATAGAAAAATAGATTTACATTTTCTGGATGTGCTCACTTAAGCTTGTAAGCTCCTCTCACAGCTTGGAACGAAGGGAAAATTATTTCTGAGAAAAACCTATTTTATTTCAGCTATTGAATTGGTCGGACTGGATCGTGATGAACGAAGTTTGCTTCTAATTTGTTTTGTGACTCAGTGGTGAAGATTTCGTTACTTTAGGGTTTTGGTAAATCCTTATGTTTCGTTCTCTGAATAATTCGTGTGTGTGAGTTGGTTCTTCTCTTTATCTTAACTTTTATCATATCATGATACAAAACTTGTTCTTTTGGTTTTGGGTGTTGATTCTGTTTGCAGAATGATGATGGAATTTGCATCAATGAATATATTTCGTTTTGTCACCACTTCTGCTCCATGCACGGGTACAGACTTCTACACTGTCAATCATGGCTTCTCTTTGTTTCTCTTTTTGCCTCCTTAGTCGTCACCCTCGCCTTTGATCAATATGACTGCCTCCCCTAGGTGAACTGGAGGTAGAGCAGCAATGTAATCAACTAGAGGAGGTGGGGACGTAGGTTCATATGTTGAGCTCAAGGTTAACTCAACCGAACCTACTTGACCCATCGGAGTACTAAAATGTCTCTTTTGTCTTGATGCAGGGACTCCTCTCCATATTGCTGCCAAGGAAAGGAACAAGAGGGTGGTGAGGTTCCTGATTGAGAACAGCGCGTTCCTGCCCCCCGACCTGAACGACCACAGGTTCAACCCGCCCCTCCACTACTGCTCCGGGCTGGAGTGGGCGTACTAGATGAAGCGCATGCAGGACGAGAGCGACTCTAGCGGCGAGGCTTCTTCCTTCAGCTCGGAGAACTAGATGAATTACCCAACAGGAGTCTGTGATAATCTTTCTGTTAGGAGCTGTCTTTAAATATTAATCTTGCAAAAGGTTACTTCCTTCGGTCCACGTGGAAACGTCAGAAGATGTACCTGCACAACTAATATTTGCAGGGCTATGCTGGTATTGTACTTACGGCGATAACATGGCCCGGTTGTATGTTTAGGCTTTGTAGTTTGATTTGTATTCTTATATACTACTATCGATGATGCCAGGCCGCAGTGGTGAACATGCTATTGTTGATGATGATGTTGAACATTCCATATTATGTACTGCTGATGAAGTCTTTGAGACTGTACCACCATTATTTTATTAGAATTGATTGGATCTGGAAGCTTATCTGCGAAGGTTAAGAAGCATCACCAGAGCTTCTTAATCTAGCTGCAACTAAAATCATGTTCTTCGCATGGTTGTATCTTGTATGCCAGATTTTGTTCAAATGGAAAGCTTTAGATTCCTGTTGATACACCGGCTGCCGAGGCTTTAAGCAGAGATCTACTGGATACACAATGACAGTCTCAGCCTATCAAGCAGACAGGAACATACTGACAGCAATACATCATGTTAAAAGACAGGTGGCTGGTACAGGAGTTTTTGGATAGCAAATACAGCGAGTTTCTCAACCACCAGGAATACAGCGACTTCCAGAAGCTCTCTTAACATTGTCTCTTGACCACCCTCTTGAACACCAGGAATACAGCGAGTTTTTCCAGTCAGAAACTTTGCTTTGTGATCAGTGGTTTGATAAACAAGGGGCGAACAAGAACTAGGTTTCATAAACCATCACCTCGGCTAAACCAGAGAAAAAGATGTGGGGGAAAAACACTGGATACGAATAGTCACTATCCATCGTTCCACAATATTACAAACCACTGGGAACACTTATGTAAGGCTCGGTAATTATTACAAAGCATAATAATAAACAAACAAGTCCACTGGACATCGTTCCACGATATTACAAGCAATAGGAAGCAAAATAAATCCAGTGTTCAACAATTCCACACCGGTACAAACCATAACTTGAATTTGAATTCCACACTAATAGAAATCAATATTTTTAACGCGCTGAAGTTTTTCCCAGTTTGCATGATCTACCTGTTTGCATGACTTAGTGAAGACTCTATCACAACGGATCAATTCAAAGTTATCAAGAGAACAAGGAAGTTCTGGAAGCGATTTAATATTCGGGCACCGCTTAATAGCTATGGTCTTGAGCCACCGGAGGTCCTTCACATTGTCTGGCAAGTAGTCCCAGCGGATACCCCAAATTGTGAACTCACGAAGATGAATGAAACACTCAAAAAGTTCGGGAGCAGGTCCCATTTGACGGCATCCGGTGAGAAAAGGTGCATTTAGGTACTTTGGGCCATCGTTCTGCACACCCACCATCCAACTTGGGTAGCCCAGACCTTGGTACCCCATGATTTTCAGACTTTTAAGACTCATGGGTGGGCAAAGACCCTCAAGCACCTCTGCTTGAACTTCTGGGGAAGTCATACCATCATCCCACAACAGTTCCAATCCTTTCAGTCGTGTCTTAGCAGCTAGATTTGCTTCAAGTGCTTCATTCTTGATTTTAACATTATCAAGACCTTGAATCGACAGATGGCCCTGAAGCTTGTTTAGGTCCTTCAACTGTTTTATCTCATACCCATGTTCAATCCCTACTTCGAAATGTTCTAATGTTTGGAGTGATGTTAGCCTAGCAATGTTTGGCAATGTCATTTCCCGATTGTCCAAGCTCATATGCCGCAAATTGGAGAGCTTCCCCATATCTATATCAGGAGGGAATTCCCATTCTTTGTTACCTCTAAAAATTAAAACTTGCATATGGTAAAGTTTGGTTAATGTTCTTGGAAAAATTAGCTTGGATCTGTAGGGCATCCTTAAATCAAAATATCGCAGATGCTTTAAGTGACCGATAGTTGGTGGTATTTCCAACGCTCTTACTGTCATGAATTCTCCAAGTGTGTATCGAACGGACAGTACACGCAATGTCCGCAGCTTCTCGAACACTTTCTGAAAGAATACTTCATTAGCTGACTCAGACAATTCCATACCATGAATAATGAGAGTCCGTAAGTTTTCCAGTTAAAAAATCTCCTCAATAGCCATTTCTCCATTCACATCAAAAAGATGGCGAACATCACGAGGAACTTGTATTCTCGGGCCCTTCTCGATTCTGAAGCAATCATTCCCTGCCACCTTCTCTGCCAAATCATACATAAGATCATGGACTACATAGCGGAACGTGCCTACGTTGTATTTTGATTCTTTTGGTTGCATGAATGAGGTTGCGAGTAACTCATCAAAGTAACGCCGAGCAACAACTTCTGGGTCCTCCTCTGGATTAGCAGTCTGTATGAACCCCTCTGCCACCCACAATTTGACTAAGTCTTCACGGTCCAAACTATGTCTTCTCGGAAAAACACTGCAATAAGAAAAGCATCGCCTGACCTGCTCATCAAGTTGTTGGTAACTCCACCAAATAGCCCCCGTCGTCTCATTCAGAAGGTCGCGATCTATATCCATTCTCCAAAAGTCAACATTGTTTTGTTTTTTCGTAGTTGTCCTCCCACCGTACGGGCTGCCAGAGGTGAACCTTTCAACTTCTGTGCAATTTTAGCCCCAATACTTCTGAGTTCCATTTGATCTGGATCATCTGGATTCCATAATCAACAACGGCCAGACATTATATATCATCTCTACTAATTAAATTAGTTCAATTTCTTGGTGTAAAATAAGCATGTTCTTATAGATGCATACTTGCTCATACCTGCACGACACGGCACGGCACCTTCATCCTAGTCAGGTTGTATTGTTTTTCTCATGTATTTTGGTAGAATGATGTAATAATGTGGCCTATCTCGATAGGTTTTCTTTCATATAAGGAAGGCCCTCAACCAAAGGTAGAAATAACATTTTTCCAAATATATAGAAAAATCTGAAATAATTAGACATATAGAAACATCTAAGTCTGTTGTGCCCGTAAAATTTCATGCTATTTTTTTTTAGTTATGCGCCTTGTATACAAAAAGTTTAATGCTTATATAGAGATCCCAGTCTATTGTACTTGAAAAAATTTATGGTAACATTTTTTAGTTTTGCATAAATGCATATCGATGATTATTTCCCATTTTAACTAGGATCATTTGTATGTATACAACAACTAGGATTACACTAAGATTATGACATCACGTTACAACTATAGTATTTAACCAGGCAGGCCATTGGAGGAGACCGATGGTGCTAATTGGTTGGTGCAGAACAGGCTTGGGGTGGTGGAGGAGACCGCATCCGTCTCGAAGTCGGGGTGCTGCAGGAGACCGCATCCGGCATTTCGGGTCGGGATGTGGGTAGCTGAAGATACAAGGTCCGGCTCAGGGTGGTGTGGATGTTGTTTTTCTTGTGCTCCGAATCCTAATCCCGTTTTACCATATATGGAGTCCTACCGGAATAAGACATGTCTACAACTCCGTTTCGTGTCCGCCAAGACAGAGAGTTGTTTGCGCCCCATATATAGCTAGAGGTAGTCATAGAATAGATCGTGAGATTGAGAGATCCACCAGATCCATAGCACGAGAATGGTTTGTCCTCTCGTGCATTGTAATACTCCTCCCGATTATAGTTATACGCCTTTGTTCGTCCGTGGTTTTCTCCCGTAAGGGTTTCCACGTTAAATCTGTGTTCTTGTTTTTTGTTTAATCTACTTTCTGCTACGCTATTTTACAACAAGTGGTATCAAAGCCGAAGGATTCATCGATCCGTTGCTCCGGGAGACTTTCCGCTGCGCTCCCGGGGCAGCACGGCGCAGCTTCGTCAATTGGATCAACAGCCGCAGTCTTGCGGTATCAGGCAGCTTGACCGGCGATTGGTTCGTGATCGAATCGTTAGATCCAATCTACGAGATCGAGATTTTTGTCGGCGTCTCGGATCCATCTTGACGATCCGTCCGTCTGCAGTACGGAACGGTGCATCTCTCCTATCTCGGTGCTAATTCAGATCCGCCGCTGTATCCTATCCTCTAGTCGGTATAAATTCCGTACGAGGGCTGAGGAGCGTACACCGCGTGTTCGAGTCTGCCTCGGCGAGGTAGCGTGTGCAAGCCGGGCCAGTGGATGCCAGAAGCCACGAGGAAGCAGACCCGGTCGCATGCATCAGCAGGAAGTCAGATTGATCCAAGGGATCACCCGATGCAAGGTGAGCTGCTGCCTGTACTGCTATCTCACGTGAAGCGAGAGTGCAAGATCAGATTGGTTTCTTCTCTTTCCAAGCGGAGTACTAGTTCAATTGATTTTCCATCTCCGTATTGCTATGTCCACCCAAGACAAGTACCAGGTTCTATTTACCTCAGTTGTTTGTTCCGCAAATTTAATTCTGCAAGGAATAGTTTTTTGGCTTGTACTACTTGTGCACAGATTATCGGCTCATGGTTATCATAAAGTACGATCTTTGTTGTTGAATCGTGACACAAGGTTTTTTCTTATGGCAAGTCAAGATGCGGTCATTATTGGCGTAAGCCGTTTATGAGGATATACTGGTTAGTTTTATGTTCAAGGTGGAGTTTTTGGGATTATAGCCTGTCGGGAGATTTATTGCTGCAGTTATATGATGAGCACAATTATCAGAAAAAGAAAAAGGAAAAGAAAATTATGGAGGAGGTAATTATTTAAGCCTGTTGGTAGCCAGCATATACTCTTTTCTCTCCAGAGTTTTTTGCTGTTATGCATGTGAAGTTTTTATTTAGTTCGTGATGAGGATCAGTTATGATGCAAGGAGATTTGTTTTCTGCTAGATACTACAACATTTAGTACTGATAAGCTTCCAGTACAATTTAGTTGTCTTTGCTCTTTCATGAGGGGTCTATTACAGAGTTGATACTCCGTTGCATGTTGAGAAGGTTCCTTCATCCGACAGTTGTTCTATAGGGACAGATTTTACCATGTCATGGATTTTTCATTACCGTCGGCAGTTTTTTGTGTACGTGATGTCATCCGTACCAGATGCTCTTGCATGAGTATTGTTTGCCGAGGTTTGTGCTATTTGTTTCGTAGCACGTTCAGATTCCATGATATGAGTTCTTCACAATGCGATGTGCAACAAGATATTGCACTATTGAGCTATGCGCTCGTTCATGCACCACAGGAGATATGATGACTTATGTCATTTGATTGATGATTGAGCAGTTTTTCAGTTTTGGAGGTCAGTGACATAGACTCAGACTTTTATTGGGTTTTATGGGAGACCCAAGTTTCGTCCGTCTGCTTTGTTGACAGCTGTGTTGTTTTCGTACGACCTACCGTTGATTTCCTCAATATGACTTCGAGAGAAGTTTATTCGTCCTATGGACGTTTGAAGACACAAGGTTTACTTGTGCTGACTTTAATTGAGGAGTTGATACTATCTATGACTGTTATAGAGGATTCGTCTCAAGGAGGCCTGTTGTTTTTCTTGTGCTCCGAATCCTAATCCCGTTTTACCATATATGGAGTCCTACCGGAATAAGGCATGTATACAACTCCGTTTCGTGTCCGCCAAGACAGAGAGTTGTTTGCCCCTCATATATAGCTAGAGGTAGTCATAGAATAGATCGTGAGATTGAGAGATCCACCAGATCCATAGCACGAGAAGGGTTTGTCCTCTCGTGCATTGCAATACTCCTCCCGATTATAGTTATACGCCTTTGTGTGTCCGTGGTTTTCTCCCGTAAGGGTTTCCACGTTAAATCTGTGTTCTTGTTTTTTGTTTGATCTACTTTCTGCTGCGCTATTTTACAACAGTGAATGCTCTATCTTAAAGCGTAGGCCTCCTTATTCTTAGGTGGCACGGCGGGAGTCCTTCTACTAGCCCCTCCTATGGCTGAGGGTGCGTTCACCCATCTCTCGTCTCCTCCTTTGGCTGAGGGCATGGACCCCCACCTCTTTGTCTCCCTTTCTCCTCCTCCTCCCCTCCGGTGGCCACGACCTCCTTCCTTCTCCGTCCGAGAGCACGAGTACCTGCCTCGTTGTCTCCTTCTCCTCCTTTGGTGGAAGGACCCTAGTTCTCTGGAAATGCGTCTAGGGGTGAGCATCCTCTTCCCCTCTAACAAGTCGGGCGCAAGCGCAACTTGGATCTGGATGGGTACATTGATGGTGGTGGTGGTTTATCATGTTGTATTAGAAAGAGAGCACAGAGATGACGTGAATGCGCGTCATTTGTATTAGAAAGAGAGCACCAAGATGACGTCAAGTCGTACAACCAGCTCAAAAAAAGAAAAAGAAAAGAGAACGACAAGGAAAAAAGAACCAGAAAGAACTATACAGCTACACTAGTTCTACTAAAAAATTCTACAAACTAGTTCTACAAAGAAAATTATTATTATGTTTAGAGTAAATTCTACTCTGTACCAGACATATATAAGATACAAAGTGACAAGTCGCAATTTGCACCAAAAGTTCTACTTAACCATATGAAAGTAAGTTTCGTACAAAGATTATTGAAATAAACTAGACATAATGTTTAGTTTTCTACCCCGCCCTTACAGCATGTGTCCACCTGTCAATGTAATATTAAAAAAAGTTGGTACTAAACTTCTTTTTTGAATTCCATGTGTTGGTTGATTTTGCAGGATATTAGTATTAAAGCGAAGAATCTTCCGGGAGCTTTAAATCGTCTTTTGAAGGACAATATGTGCAAGATAAAAAACCTCCTTGATAAAGCACAAAATATTTTTCCACTCGCAGAACTCATCAAGGAAAGCAAGAAAAGAAGCGGAAAAAATGTTATTGCCAAAGATACCAATAGTTCAGCTCCAAAAGTGAAGGTAATTGGCCGAGATGAGGATCGTGGCCGAATAGCAAAAATGCTTCGTGATACAAAATATGATGTTGATCCAAGCTCAAGTGACAGTAAATGTTTTTCTGTAATCGGCATTTATGGCATTTCAGGGTCTGGGAAGACAACCCTTGCACAACATGTTTGCAAGTATGAGGAAAATGAAAAGTATTTAGACCTTGTTATGTGGATTCATGTTTCTCAGAACTATAGTGCACGTGACATTTTGAAGGAGATGTTTGAGGCAGCTTCAAAGGATAAGGGCAAAGCATGCCCGAATTACAATAGCCTTGATGTCCAGCAAAAAGAATTGGAGAAGAAACTAGATGGCAAACAATTCCTCTTGGTACTAGATGATATCTGGTGCGATGAGGATTATGATGAGCAGAAGTTAGAGAACCTACTTTTCCCACTGAATTTTGGAAAGAAAGGAAGCAAGATCCTAGCGACAAGTCGCAATAAAGAGGCATTTTCGGATCTGGGTCCTGGTGTGGCATGTACTGACTTCCCAATAAATTCCTTAGATGATAAAAAATTCTTGGAACTGTTCATGTATTATGCCCTTGAAAGTACAAATCCAGATGATCCAGATCAAATGGAACTCAGAAGTATCGGGGTTAAAATTGCACAGAAGTTGAAAGGTTCACCTCTGGCAGCCCGTACGGTGGGAGGACAACTACGGAAAAAACAAAACAATGTTGACTTTTGGAGAATGACTCTAGATCGCGACCTTCTGAATGAGACGACGGGGGCTATTTGGTGGAGTTACCAACAACTTGATGAGCAGGTCAGGCGATGCTTTTCTTATTGCAGTGTTTTTCCGAGAAGACATAGTTTGGACCGTGATGACTTAGTCAAATTGTGGGTGGCAGAGGGGTTCATACAGACTGCTAATCCAGAGGAGGACCCAGAAGTTGTTGGTCGGCTTTACTTTGATGAGTTACTCGCAACCTCATTCATGCAACCAAAAGAATCAAAATACAACGTAGGCACGTTCCGCTATGTAGTCCATGATCTTATGTATGATTTGGCAGAGAAGGTGGCAGGGAATGATTGCTTCAGAATCGAGAAGGGTCAGAGAATACAAGTTCCTCGTGATGTTCGCCATCTTTTTGTTGTGAATGGAGAAATGGCTATTGAGGAGATTTTTGAACTGAAAAACTTACGGACTCTCATTATTCATGGTATGGAATTGTCTGAGTCAGGTAATGAAGTATTCTTTCAGAAAGTGTTCGAGAAGCTGCGGAAATTGCGGGTACTGTCCGTACGATACACACTTGGAGAATTCATGACAGTAAGAGCGGTTGAAATACCACCAACTATCGGTCACTTATAGCATCTGCGATATTTTGATTTAAGGATGCCCTACAGATCCAAGCTAATTTTTCCAAGAACATTAACCAAACTTTACCATATGCAAGTTTTAATTTTTAGAGGTAACAAAGAATGGGTATTCCCTCCTGATATAGATATGGGGAAGCTCTCCAATTTGCGGCATATGAGCTTGGACAATCGGGAAATGACATTGCCAAACATTGCTAGGCTAACATCACTCCAAACATTAGAACATTTCGAAGTAGGGATTGAACATGGGTATGAGATAAAACAGTTGAAGGACCTAAACAAGCTTCAGGGCCATCTGTCGATTCAATGTCTTGATAATGTTAAAATCAATAATGAAGCACTTGAAGCAAATCTAGCTGCTAAGACACGACTGAAAGGATTGGAACTGTTGTGGGATGATGGTACGACTTCCCCAGAAGTTCAAGCAGAGGTGCTTGAGGGTCTTTGCCCACCCATGGGTCTTAAAAGTCTGAAAATCATGGGGTACCAAGGTCTGGGCTACCCAAGTTGGATGGTGGGTGTGCAGAACGATGGCCCAAAGTACCTAAATGCACTTTTTCTCACCGGATGCCGTCAAATGGGACCTGCTCCCGAACTTTTTGAGTGTTTCATTCATCTTCGTGAGTTCACAATTTGGGGTATCCGCTGGGATTACTTGCCAGACAATGTGAAGGACCTCCGGTGGCTCAAGACCCTAGCTATTAAGTGGTGCCCGAATATTAAATCGCTTCCAGAACTTCCTTGTTCTCTTGATAACTTTGAATTGATCCGTTGTGATAGAGTCTTCACTAAGTCATGCAAACAGGTAGATCATGCAAACTGGCAAAAACTTCAGCGCGGTAAAAATATTGATTTCTATTAGTGTGGAATTCAAATTCAAGTTATGGTTTGTACCGGTGTGGAATTGTTGCACACTGGATTTATTTTGCTTCCTATTGCTTGTAATATCGTGGAACGATGTCCAGTGGACTTGTTTGTTTATTATTATGCTTTGTAATAATTACCGAGCCTTACATAAGTGTTCCCAGTGGTTTGTAATATTGTGGAACGATGGATAGTGACTATTCGTGTCCAGTGTTTTTCCCCACATTTTTTTCTCTGGTTTAGCCGAGGTGATGGTTTATGGAACCTAGTTCTTGTTCGCCCCTTGTTTATCAAACCGCTGATCACAAAGCAAAGTTTCTGACTGGAAAAACTCGCTGTATTCCTGGTGTTCAAGAGGGTGGTCAAGAGCCCCCCGACCTGAACGACCACAGGTTCAACCCGCCCCTCCACTACTGCTCCGGGCTGGAGTGGGCGTACTAGATGAAGCGCATGCAGGACGAGAGCGACTCCAGCGGCGAGGCTTCTTCCTTCAGCTCGGAGAACTAGATGAATTACCCAACAGGAGTCTGTGATAATCTTTCTGTTAGGAGCTGTCTTTAAATATTAATCGTGCAAAAGGTTACTTCCTTCGGTCCACGTGGAAACCTCAGAAGATGTACCTGCAGCAACTAATATTTGCAGGACTATGCTGGTATTGTACTTACGGCGATAACATGGCCCGGTTGTATGTTTAGGCTTTGTAGTTTGATTTGTATTCTTATATACTACTATCGATGATGCCAGGCCGCAGTGGTGAACATGCTATTGTTGATGATGATGTTGAACATTCCATATTATGTACTGCTGATGAAGTCTTTGAGACTGTGCCACCATTATTATTAGAATTGATTGGATCTGGAAGCTTATCTGCGAAGGTTAAGAAGCATCACCAGAGCTTCTTAATCTAGCTGCAACTAAAATCATGTTCTTCGCATGGTTGTATCTTGTATGCCAGATTTTGTTCAAATGGTAAGCTTTAGATTCCTGTTGATACACCGGCTGCCGAGGCTTTAGGCAGAGCTCTACTGGATACACAATGACAGTCTCAGCCTATCAAGTAGACAGGAACATACTAACAGCAATACATCATGTTAAAAGACAGGTGGCTGGTACAGGAGTTTTTGGATAGCAAATACAGCGAGTTTCTCAACCACCAGGAATACAGCGACTTCCAGGAACGTGGATTTTGCTCATGCGTAAGGGCGCCCATGTGCAATCTGGGCCGTCGGATTCAGCGATCTGACGGCCAGGATTTACTGTTGAGGCCCAGATTGCGCATGGCGCCCTTACGCATGAGCAACTTCTTTTTCGGGCAGGAACGCGCTGTTCTCAATCAGGAACCTCACCACCCTCTTGTTCCATTCCTTGGCAGCAATATGGAGAGGAGTCCCTGCATCAAGACAAAAGAGACATTTTAGTACTCCGATGGGTCAAGTAGGTTCGGTTGAGTTAACCTTGAGCTCAACATATGAAGACACTCACACCATTCACATCCTTTAAAACAAAACAATACATACTCTGGTTCAGCTACATGACCTCGTCTATATAGCTAACAGAGCTCGGACTGAACAGAAAATAACTATTATCATATTTGGATGAAAGTACTTCCTCAGCTCAGCCGTTAAATTAGTATATTGGACAACAAAGCAGATGCATGGCTGGTAACAGCAGCAACCCGAAACATCACACAAACTGAAAACACTAGTACAAGCTCTGAAGCTAAAAACTGATGGGAAAACAATCGACAATAAACCCATAAAGTCTACAACACTGAAAATACAGGCAACGGCAAGTGAACTTACAGCCACAGGCTCCATTTGTGCGAGCATCGATATTAGCACCGTGCTCCAGTAGTTCATCCATGACTCTGACATGTCCACCCTGAGCAGCAAGATGCAGCGGAGTAGCTAGCACCAGGGGACTTTGGCCCCCATGCAGGTGCATCGACATCGATCCCTTCATTCAGGAGACGTCTGACTCTCACCTAAGGGAGGAGCGCAACATAGTATGTTATTCATTATTTCAACGAGCTTGACAAGTACTCCCTCCGTTCCATTTTAACTGACTCCAATATAGATGTATCCAGTACTAAAATATGTCTAGATACATCTGTTTTGGAGTCAACTAAAATAGAACGGAGGGAGTAAGAAAATAACCGTTAGGTAAGATGTGATATGCGCTTACTTAATCTGTCCATGCCTATGGGTTAGGACTACAAAAATCATAGTTTTGCTTTATAACGATTCTAGCTCAAGGAGTGATCCCAAGAATGACATGTCACCAAAGGTATCACAAGACAGGAATAGCAAACAGAATGGTTGGTACCTAAAACTAGTCATAGATGAACAGACAAAACAGCTAGGGGAGACCTACGGATGAGAGTCGGAACAATCAGCATGCCTAACTAGCTACCAGCCTCGCCTGCTGGACAGTTTGACTCGGCCCAGCCCGCGTCGCCATCTGCCGGGACATCTCCGATTTCCCAGGCCGCGACGCCTTCGGCTGCCAAGCACGTATCGCCGCCGCCTACGGCTCCTGCTGCCACCTCGACCGCCGTGCCAGGTCATACAATGACTACGCGTACCCGTGATAACACACGGCGACTCAAGGACTTCAAAGATGGGACGGTGCGCTACGATCCTCGCCGTCGCGCCTTCCTCGCGACGCTGGTATCTCACCGCGAGGCTCTCCGTGAACCAGCCTGGCACACTGCCATGACTGATGAGTTTGCGGCTCTTCGACACACCAACACTTGGACTCTCGTTCCTCGGCCGCCTGGTGTGAATATTGTGGGCAGTAAGTGGATCTTCAAAACGAAACATCGACCCGATGGTTCTGTTGACAAATACAAGGCACGTCTCGTCGCTCGCGGTTTTACTCAGCAGCACAGTATTGACTACGGTGATACGTTCAGCCCAGTGGTCAAGCCGGCCACAGTTCGCCTTGTTCTCTCTCTTGCAGTTTCGCGCGGTTGGAGTATTCGGCAGGTTGATGTGGATTTTTGTCTGAAGATGTGTTTATGCTGCAGCCGCCCGGTTTTGAGGATGCTTGGTATCCCTCACATGTGTGCAAGCTGCAGCATGCTCTTTATGATCTGAAACAGTCACCTCGTGCCTGGTATGCTCGCTTGAGTGCTCGCCTTCATCAGCTTGGTTTTGTCTCGTCCAAAGCTGATACGTCCCTGTTCATCTTCTCCCGGGATGGTGTTCAGATATACATGCTTGTTTATGTTGATGATATTGTCATTGCTGGTTCCACTACCGGATCTGTTGATCGTCTGGTACGTTTGCACTCAGACAGTTTTCCCATCAAGGATCTTGGTCCTCTGCATTATTTTCTGGGATTGGAAGCGTCTTACAATTCAGGGGGCATGACATTAACTCAACGCAAGTATGCATTGGATCTTCTTCATCGTGTAACCATGGAGAATTGCAAGCCCACTTCCACCCCGCTATCTGCTACAGAGCGCCTAGCACGCGATTCAGGCATACCATTGGGTACCGAAGATTTATTCCGGTATCGTAGCATTGTGGGTGGTTTGCAGTACTTGACCCTCACTCGTCCAGACATTTCCTTTGCAGTAAACAAGGTGTGTCAGTTTCTTTCATAGCCCACTGAGGTACACTGGGAGGCTGTCAAGCGCATTCTTCGATATGTTAAGGGGACATTGGATACAGGACTGAGGCTGCGCAAGTCCTCATCCACTGGTGTGAGTATATTCACTAATGCTGATTGGGCGGGATGTGTTGATGACCGTCGGTCTACCAGTGGATTTGATGTTTTTGTTGGACCAAACCTTGTCTCGTGGAGTTCCAAGAAACAGCCTACTGTATCGAGATCCAGTACAGAGGCAGAGTACAAGGCATTGGCAAACGGAGCTGCAGAA
The DNA here is from genome assembly GCA_947311845.1 of Poa pratensis. NCBI lineage: Eukaryota > Viridiplantae > Streptophyta > Magnoliopsida > Poales > Poaceae > Poa > Poa pratensis. Next base: position 14,186,138 of record CAMZMU010000043.1, read on the forward strand.
GCTATTTGGGTTGAGTCACTACTCGCCGAGCTTGGAGTACCTCGACAGCGTACGCCCATACTATGGCGCGATAATCTTGGGGCTACATATTTGACGGCGAATCCCGTCTTCCACGCTCGTACAAAGCACATTGAGATTGATTTTCATTTTGTGCGAGAGCGAGTTGCCTCCGGTGCCCTGGAGGTCAGGTTTATCTCCACTGATGATCAGCTGGCTGACGTGTTCACCAAACCAGCCACACGGCAAATGCTAGACCGTTTTAAATACAATCTGAATCTTGTTTGTAGTAGTAGTTCAGATTGAGGGGGAGCGTTAAGATAGGTCTAGAGGCGTGAGAACGTATCCTGTGAAACAGCACAACTCATGCACCGGCTGAAACCCTGTCACATGAGCTGTTGGATATGAAAAGAAGGGACAAGATGCATCTAAGAGATGGACTGGTGATACATTCTGCAAAAAGAACCTAACTGTGCCGCAGAATTGCGTGAATCGTCCTTCCCAATCCTGTCCCAAATTCCCCATCGTCTCTCTCCCCCATTCTTCTCTGTACGAGCTGTGCCATGGGAGCTAGGGTTAGAAAATATCACCCATGTCGTCTCGCCCTTAGATCATGTACCACTTGAGCCTCTCCTTCCCTCTCATACAAAGTGGTACCAAGGTGGCGGTCTCCGGCATAGAATCTCAGCCGGTGCCCTGTTCCTCGACCACGCCCGTTGATGTGTTTGGGTGCGGTGGCAAGAAGCGCACGCAGCGGCAGGGGCAGGACAAGGATGAGGACAAGGGCCAGCAGCAGGAGCCGCTGCTGGAGGACCGCGCGTCATCTAGGGGCTCGTTAGTGGCGGGCGGAGCTCGCCTGGGACGCCGCCAAGCTCCTCACGTGTTGCTGCTGCTTCTGCTGCGGCGGTACGTCGTGCTCTAATTTGTTCAGTCCGGATTTTTTTATTCCTTTTGTTATTTAGCATTCAATTGTCAGTTAGGAATCGGATTTGGATGGTAGTTCAATGTGCATCTCTATGCGATAATACCGTAATTTGGTGTAGGGATTCACATTTTGCTCGATCGGAGTTCTTTCCGTCTTGTACTCACATACTATAGCGTCGGGGCTGGGGGATTGCTGATGCTTGTATTAATGAGATAGGCTGCCTCCCAATTGCACAAGATAATTCATCAGTCACAGTAAGTAGTGGATCAAAGCATCACCCAGGGCATCATGTTCTTTGTTGTTGTTTCTTTAATCAAAGCATAACAGCTGTTGCAACATATCACTACAAGAAGGATGCACTACGCTGACGGCATTTTGCCGTCGGCAAATGACCATAAGCCGTCGGCATAGACTACGCCGACGGCAGCCGTCGGTGTAGGTCCTTGTAGGCGTAACTCAAAAGGCCGTCGGCGCCGGCTTTCCCGACAGCCAAAACCTGACCGTCGGCGTATTTGCCGTCGGCGAAAGGAAGGTGGGACCCACGCCGTGCACGGGCTGCTGGAGGAACCTGTGCCGACGGCTGCCGTCGGCATAGGGCTGAGAGGTGGCATCTTTCGGAGAGCTAACACGGGCTGCTGGGAGCACCTATGTCGACGGCATTGCCGTCGGCGTAGTCACTGCAACAGCTACGCTGACAAGGGTATACATCTCGGGTACCCTACCGTGAGGGTACCTGGTGCACGTGGCGACTAAGGCCCAATAGCGAAGAGCCTATTCAAAGCACAAGACCAGAGGCCCAAGAAGATGGAGTATCCTCCAAGATTAGTCATAGGCGTAGTCGGTTTAGTCTTTCCTTACGTGTAAACTAGGTCGGTTATGAACTCCCGAGACCCAGCCTATTTAAAGGCTGGGAGGGGTGCCGATCCAAGACCAAGCCATACTCAAACCACCAAACCTCTAGTGAGATCGACATCTCGCCGGAGCCGCCTTGTAACCGCATAATCTCACACGATCAATAACAGACAAGCAGGAAGTAGGGTCTTTACCTTCACCCGAGGGGCCTGAACCTGGGTAAATCTTTGCCTCTGCTTGTCAGCCGACGAAACTACCAGTACTACCACGTTCTCTCCCCATAATCTCAACCCTAGGTCCTTAACCATGTGATTTGATGAGTGTACCCCTCGTCAATTGGCGCCGTCTGTGGGAAAGAATAGTGCTGGACTCACGGTTTCTTCGGTTCCATCGGAAAACGGCGCCTCGCCAATTGGATCTACAAACGGCAACTCGCCGGCTGCATCAACAAACCAGAACTCGCCGACTCGGCCAGCACACGGCAACTCGCCGACTCACTCGACAAACGGCAGCACGCCAGCACCTACAAAAAGCGCATCAGATCCTCTGATGGATTTCGAGCCACACTCGCCAGAATTCCTGGAGGCCTTCTCCGATCTCGAGTCAGGTTTGGGTTTAACCGTTGGTTCGTTCAATTTTTTCGTCAACAAGCTTGGTGTGCAGGACTTGACAGATCCATGCCAACTCGCAACTTCCGCACCCGAGGCTCCATCGGTTGCGGCTCCTTCGACTGCGGATCCATCAACTACGTCCATACCATCATCGCTCCTCCAAGCTTGCTCGTCTGCAACAACCATGTCGACTCGAGAGATCAACGAGCTCATTGAAGAACTCCAAGGAGAGGAGGCCGAATCAACATACCGCACAAACGATCCCGAGCTTAATCTCCCACTCGAGGATAGTTTCGACTGCGGGATCTCCCTCAGCGACTTCGATGAGCCCGAAACTCATATCGACAACAACGTCGACTCCGAGATCTGCACCAACAACAACCTCGACTCGAGATTCATAACAACTTCGCCGACGCCGAGATGAGCATAGGCGATGAAGGCATCGACAACGAGATCCGTTCAGACGGACCACTCGATGGGCATATCGACTCCGACATGAGCCTTGATGACGACATCGAGAACACATACACATACCCTCGGGTGATACCCCAGCATGTCTATGTTGCCTTCGCCGCAGAATCATCTGATGCTGCGGCCAGTCGCAGGCCTACAGAGTTCCCGTGCACGGTTACTATGCCTGACGGAGTCACAAATATGGCAGCAAAAGCAGATAAAGTTATCAAGGAGTGCACAATGATGCCAGCAGACGCAACACGGGAGGAGATGCTGACCTTCCGGTACTTCAACTGGCAGGAATCACTTTGACTGCAACAGATCAGAGCAACACTCGAAGAACGCAAAAAGCAGGCTAGCTTGTCGAGTGCGCGAAGAAGATAGCTCTCCTTGAGCTCCACCGGGCGAGCAGACACAAGACCCAGATCAAGGCTGTCACACCTCTCGCCGGATGAGAGGGCGGCACTCACCCGCAACCTAGGCAACTCTTTCATGACATACGACGAGGAGGGAGTGCCAGTACCCAAAACAGCCGCGGGTGCTCTCTTTACCGCTGCAGCATTCCTCGAGGCAATCAAACCTCCAGCTGATGACCCCAATGCAAAACTACATCGTCAACAGATCAAATCACTCGCCTTAGCGGCGAAGGCCATACGCCAAATTCCAAGAACTCCAGGTGGGAGTCGAAACCGTGCCCTAGTTGACACGCGTCGTGAAGAGCATAATCGCAGCGGTCGCCGCCACCACTCGAAGGAAAGAAGCGGCTCACGTCGGCGCAGGTCCAGGAGCAGATCACACAGATCTTACAGTAGCGATTCATACTCTGATCGAGACCTGTGCCACAGAGCTCTGTGCTTCACTCGACGCGTCTGTGAGACACGGATGCCTAAAGGGTTCAAACTCACATCTGAACAGCCCAAGTACACGGGTCGACAGGAACCTTCAGGGTGGCTAGAAGACTACAGGCTGGCTGTCGCGTGCCAGCGAGGCACAAACATCACATCCATGCAATACATACGACTCATGCTCGAAGGCACAGCCCGTGATTGGCTCAAGGCTCTACCTCCATCAACATACGACTCGTGGGATCACTTCCGCACGGACTTCATCAAAAACTTCGACCCTCTATGTGAGCGCCCAAAAACGTTCGAGGAGCTGCGAGCTTGCGTTCAACGGTCAGACGAAACATTGAGGTCATACATCAGACGATGGACTGAGATACACAACTCAGTTGGAGTAATTTAAGAAGATATGGCCATCGATGCTTTCATCATGGGCCTCGCCAGGCAGACTTCAAAGAAGCACTCGGTCACCAAAAGTCAACCTCTGTGGCTAACCTCTTGAAGATCGCGACTGAGTGGGCAGACGGAGAAGACATGGCGCGTACCACACGCGGGTCCTCACCCCGTGACAATCATGAAAGTGGCAGTCGAAGCCGCAGAGACTCATATAGAGACGACCGAAGGCGCAAGCGTTCAAAACGTCACTACGACGATGACAGACCCGAATTCATGGCGGCTGGGTTCTCCACACCCCACAATGACCAAGACAGAAGCGACCGGCGGTCAGAAGATCGACGGGACAGTCGAGATGATCGACGGGACAGTCGAGACCGCGGCCAACGCAGTGATAGCTACAAGAGGAAGACTGGCGCAAGTCACGATCCGGCGCACAATCCGAGCGATCATTCGAAGAAAAGATGGATGCTGATTGCAGATTCCACCTATACAAGGGGAAGACGGAAAACTACGCTCCAATCACTCGATGAGAAACTGCAGAGAATTCGACCAAATGGCGACTGATTACATAAATCTCAGAAAGGCAGCAGCCACACCCGCACCCGTAGCTGCGCCGCAGCCAGCCAATGTACCCGTTCTGATGCCACCACCACCACCACCACAGCCTGCAGCAGGCGGTAACATCGCGGGTGCCATACAACATGCACCTCGGGTGGACGAACCTCAGTACCCTCCACCGCAAGGGAGCAAAAACTTCACACTCGACAAGTAAACATGGCGGTCATGTCACCTCCTGCCGTAACTGAATTCTGAAAGGATCCGAAACTGCAATAAGCTTCAGCAGAGAGGACCACCCCCATCGGTCGTTCGTCCAGGGCACTCTGCTCTGGTACTCGACGCACAAATTGGAGGCTACGCCATGTCCAAGGTCTTCATGGATGGTGGCAGCGGCATAAACATCATCTTCGCAGATACTCCGCAAAATGAACAGGTCAGTCGAAAACCTGCCAAGATCTTCAAATACCTTTCACGGTATCGTCCCAGGCAAAGCAATAAGCCCAGAAGGCACCATACAACTCGACGTAACGTTCGGGGACAAGAACCACTTCAGGACAGAGTCGATTGAGTTCGAAGTTGTCGACTGGAAGTCACAATACCATGCTATACTTGGACGCCCGACGTTCGCTCGATTCATGGCGGTGCCACACTACGCATACCTCCAGCTAAAGATGCCTGGACCAAAAGGAGTAATCACAGTCAAGGGAAACTTCCAAAAGTCTGACTCTTGCGACCGAGAGTTTAGCAAAATCTCTGAGATGTTCGGCATGGAAGCAACACTCGCCGATCTAGCGGTCTCCAACGATCGAACACTTATGCCGGAGCACAAAAAGGTGGCAGTCGACAGAGCATTCAATGCCACCAATGACACAAGATCGCATCAGGTGCACCCGACTGACCCGACCAAGACAGTCAATGTCTCGTCGAGTCTGCCTATCGCATAGGAAAGCGCGCTCGTCGAATTCCTCCGTGAGAACTGGGATATATTTGCGTGGTGTCCAGCCGACATGCCAGGTATTCCCAGGGAATTCGCCGAGCACTCTCTCCAATTATTTCCAGATGCTAAACCAGTCAAGCAAACAATGCGCCGCATATCCGGCCCAAAAAGAACCGCAGTCGAAGCCGAAGTCGACAGACTACTCGCAGCAGGTTTCATCAGAGAAATCAAGAAATCACAATGGGTGGCCAACCCCGTACTCGTAGAGAAGAAGCACACAGATATCCTTCGGATGTGCGTAGATTTCACAGCACTCAATAAATGCTGTCCAAAGGATCACTTTCCACTACCTCGAATCGACCAGATCGTCGACTCCACCGCCGGGTGCGCTCGCTTGTCCTTCCTGGATGCTTACTCGGGTTACCACCAGATAAGGATGAAGGAAGAGGATGAAGAGAAAACGGCGTTCATAACCCCACTCGGGGTCTACTGCTACACAACAATGCCTTTCGGGCTCAAGAACGCAGGCGCAACCTACCAGCGCATGATGCAAGACTGCCTCAAGAAGCAAATTGGGCGAAACGTCCAGGTCTACGTAGATGACATCGTCATCACAACAAGGGAGGAAAACACACTACTCGATGACTTGCGAGAGACGTTCGCAAACCTCAAACGCTTCCACATCAAGCTCAACCCGAAGAAGTGCACGTTCGGTGCCAGCCGGGCAGCTCTGGGGTATCTAGTCTCGGCTCGAGGAATCGAGGCAGACCCGGAGAAAATACAGGCCATCTTGACGATGCAAAGGCCTTCAAAGCTCCATGACGTGCAAAAATTAGCGGGTCGAGTGGCAGCACTCAGTCGATTCATCAGCAAACTGGGCGAAAAAGCACTCCCGTTCTATCGACTGATGAAGAAAGCAGATAAATTCGAGTGGACGCCAGAAGCCGAAGCAGCCTTCACGGACCTCAAGCGAGTCCTCACAAGCCCTCCAATCCTCGTCGCACCAAGGGAACGCGAGCCACTATACCTATATGTCTCCGCAACTAACAGGGTGGTGAGCACCGTACTGGTAGTCGAACGCAGGGAGGAGGGACACGCCCAAAGCATACAACGTCCAGTCTATTACTTGAGTGAAGTGCTCTCCATATCAAAGCAGCGGTACCCGCACTATCAAAAGCTGGCTACGCCGTGTTCATGTCCTCAAGGAAGCTGACGCACTACTTCGCAGAGCACCCGATCACTGTAATCAGCACCTCAGGGATCGGGGACATCCTCACAAACCCCAAGCAACTGGGCGAGTCGCAAAATGGCTCATCGAGCTAGCACCACGAGATATCAAGTATGATTACCCGAAGGCCATCAAAGCACAAGTCTTACCTGACTTCCATACCGAGTGGATCGAAGCTCAGTTGCCAGGAGCACCAGATGTGTCCAACTCATGGACTATGTACTTCGACGGCTCAAAGAAGAACGAAGGCGCAGGCGCAGGTGTCATCCTCATATCACCAAAAGGCGACAAGCTTCGCTATATCCTGCAGATGGAATTCGAGTTACCATCCAATAACGAAGCTGAGTACGAGGCCCTGATCCATGGCATGCGGATGGCCAAAGCCCTCGGGTGCACTCGACTGATGATCTATGGTGACTCGAATCTTGTGGTGCAGCAAACAATGAAGGCCTGCGATGCAATCGCAGATAACATGATCGCCTACCGTGACCTGTACAACTCATGGAGGGCAGCTTCGAAGGCTGCGAGTTGCGGCACATAGGGCGTGAGAGCAATGAAGAAGCAGATAAGCTAGCCAACATTGGCGCGACCAAAGCACCAGTTCCACCTGGTGTCTTCCTCGAGCGCATCGAGCACAGGTCCATCAAGAAAAAGCGAACATCTCCTACATCAGCCGCACCAGCCAAGAGCAAAGCACCTAGCACAGAGGACCCGCCAGTCGAGGTACTCCTCATTGAGCCAACTTGGACTCAACCTTTCCTCGCATACATACTCCGCGGCGAGGTACCTGAAGACATAACAGAGTCAAGACGCGTCACTCGACGATCTAAAGCATACACTGTCATCAACGGCGAACTTACAAACGCAGCGTATCAGGTATGTTCCAACGTTGCATAGCATTTGAAGATGGCCAAGCCATCCTTCGTGATATTCATGCAGGTACCTGCGGGCATCATGCCAGCAGTCGATCACTCGTAGCCAAAGCCTTTCGCGCAGGCTTCTACTGGCCCACAGCACTCAAAGACGCGGAGGACATAGTCAAAAGGTGCATCGGCTGTCAAAAATTCGCCACAAAGCCGCACGCACCCGCATCGGCGTTGAAGACAATACCATTGGCCTGGCCCTTCGCCCAATGGGGGCTCGATATGGTCGGGCCACTCAAAAAATCCTCCCATGGAGGGCATACTCACCTTCTGGTGGCGGTCGACAAGTTCACCAAGTGGATTGAAGCAGTCCCTATCACAAGTTCGACTGCCACTACAGCAGTCAATTTCATAAAATCCATCATATACCGCTTTGGTGTGCCAAGCAGTATCATCACTGATAACGGTACAAACTTCACGGCTGAAGAGTTCCGAACTTTCTGCAAAGAGCAAGATATCACGCTCAATTATGCATCCGTGGCACACCCGCATCCAATGGCCAAGTCGAAAAAGCCAATGGACTCGTGACGAGTGGAATCAAGAAACGCCTCCTGGTGCCACTCAAAAGGGCCGCGGGTGCTTGGGTCGAAGAACTCCATCTGTGCTATGGAGCCTACGCACAACACCCAATGCCTCAACACAATTACCCCATTCTTCATGGTCTACGGCGCAGAGGCAATCCTGCCATCAGATGTAAGATTCAATGCACCAAGAGTCGAAGCATACAACGAAGAAGATGCAGATGAAGCACTCGAAGATGCAGTCGACTTGCTCGAAGAAGCACGCAACACGGCGCTAGCACGCACAGCTGTCTATCAGCAAGACCTCCGCAACTATCACAGCCGTCGACTGCGTACCAGGTCCTTCGAGGTTGGCGACTGGTACTTCGACTGAAGCAAAAGAAGGTGCATAAACTTGCTTCTCCATGGGAAGGACCCTTCATCATCACCGAGGTCATTGGTGGTGGAGCATACAGACTGAAGCACGCGAAGACAGGCGAACTCTCGCACAATCCTTGGAACGTTGCGCAGCTGCGCCGTTTCTATGCTTAGATTGCTCAGTCGCACAATGTAATAGGCACATATGTCGGATGGCTGCAGGTTTCAGACGCGCTCTTTTCCTTACCAGGGTACCTAAGGGGACTGGAAGGTTTTTAATGAGGCGGCCTGCAGCTTAACATTCAAAAATGGAATATAGTCAATGATTCCTCATATTTCTCCCTGTTTACTACTCGCATAACTTATCGCACAACTTAGCCTCACCCGAGTACTCGGGGGCTGCGCTACCTCAAAACATGAGCTCTCGCTCCTTCTTCAAACATAATACCCCAGCCGCACTCGAATACTCGGGGGCTGGGTCATAAAAATCATACATAAACAAAAAGTTGCTCAATAACATGAGTTGAAGCTCCAAACATCGCAAAAATTCACAGCCTCACTCGAACACTCGGGGGCTGTAGAATTCATGTTCTATATAAGTGTTTTTCATAAACCCCACTCGATACACTCGGGGGCTGCATACATACAAGTAAACGAATATACACTAAGTACAAGTGGCAAAATTTACACTCGGGGGCTGTCCCCTATACAGAAAAACCCTAATCTTCCGGTTCGTCCTTGACTGGAAGAACAGGGCCATAAGTTGAGCGTGATAGCACTCAACCAACACCCTCGCATAATCGACTGTATCGTCAAGATGCGACTGTGACAAAGTCGATCCAGGAACGGGTGGACGTAGCTGCATATGTGGACGCTGGCTTCGGATATATGCCATCGTTGCGTTGGCTCCATCCACAAGCTTCTGGGTGATAAAGTCTCGAATGGGACCGGCACTCCGGAAAAGCCCGAGCAACGCGTGGATTCCTTGAGGTTGCGGCCCGTCGGAAAAAGAATTTGGTTGATGCGACTGAAGGCCGACCTGCATAATTCGAGCAGCATAGTGCTCCGCCACACTCGATCCTGTAGAGTCCGAGTATGCGTGCTCGGTGCTTATCCAAGCGAAAGTGCTGACGGCCCGTCGTGGGTTCGTCAGTCGCATTGTTCAACTGCTCATCTACACGAGCCTGCTCCGCCTGGAAATCTGGAACAAAACCTGCAACAACGCACGTTGGGTGAACAAAAAGGACAGACTATGAACTCTTGAGATCAGGGCAGTCATGCTCACACTCGAGTTGTCTGTTCACGATCTCCATCTCGCCAAGCACATAGTCCTCCGCTGAGTGGGTAAAGCAGGCCTCGCCCTCATCCTATCCAGCTCACTCCGGGCACTCCCCAACTCTTGCTCCAGTTTTGCGACTCGAGCCTTCATATAACGCATTACTGCGGCATCGTTTGCCACCTGAGCTCGAGATCGAGTAGGGGCGCGATGCCGCGATGAGCCAGATGAAGTAGAGGCTGCCTGTTTCTGTTCCAAACATCATAAAAGTTTCATGAGAAACTCATCACAAAGCTTAGGCGAGTAACAGCACACAGCCTTACAGGCAGAAACATAACAAGGAAGATCAAATTCATACAAGTATGGCAAAAGCATAAGCATACTCGAGGTATCATAAAAGTATAATTACAGTCCAACAAAAGGGAAGATGGCCTAAAGTCTATGACGCAGACTCCGACCTAGCCCTACGCGCGCTTGGCGACCTCCGCTGACCGGCGTTCCATGGTAGTCATAAAAATTTCAGCCAGCTGCGAGGCTGGCTCGTTCACATGCTTCAAAGACACCAGTTTCCCGTCCGGCTTCCGAGGGAAATCAGACAGAGCGGCCTTGAAGTCACCCTCTATCCCATGACCTAAAAGGAGCTTGAGGGTGGTTTCTGAGCCGCGTACCGTCAGGGTGCGAGCAAAATTCGCCATCGTGGAGGTTCCTGGGCCTAGGACGTCGGTGAAGCCTTCTACAGTCGATGGAGGTTGGCCAGACGGGAACACGTCCTTGTATACGGCGCCGAGTGTGCTCGTAGACTTGGCGAGTGCATCCTTGGCTTGGGCGGAGACGACGTCCAGGTCACCAATAGCGCGGTCGAGGGATAAAGAGCCACTCGCCTGGTCTACAGGTGCCGGTGCGCCAACAGCTCCTTCAAAAATCAGAAAGAACAGAAACTCTTACACAACATTCAGCGGCAAAAGAAGTAAACAAAAAGTGGCAAATTCAACTCACCGCCCACGTCTCGGGTGAGGCTAGCCAGACGCTCAGCATATTCTTTCTCGCGCAAGGCAGCGGAGTTCTTGGCATCATCCAAAGCCTTCTTCGACTCAGCGCGCTGCTTGGCGAGTGCATCTTCTAGCTCTTTCACCCGGGACTCAGCCGATGCCTTGTCATCTGAATTTGACGACAAGAAGTAACACTCAGCTAAGCAAAGACAGTGAAAAGGGACTTCGGGTTACAAATCAAAATACACTTACGAGTGAGTTGCTCCAAACTGGTGCGCAGGCTATCCCTCTCTTGCTCCAGTTGGACAAAAGCTTTGCCCGATTCTACCAAGTTGAGGTAGTAGGCTGCAAGCACACGAAATCAGCATAAGTTATACATAACCAGTCCCGAGTGTGGACTCGACAAAAAGACACTTACGTGTTCTGTCCAAGGCACGGGCTTCGCGGCTGATGCCCCGACGTCCGGAGCTGCGGCACTCATAGCTTTGGCCGTCTCAATAGCAGTAGTAGTGGCTGCTGATTGAACGACTTCCGGAGCCACGTGAGAGACTTCCGGGTGCTCAGGAGTCGTGATCTTCTCGGATGGAGGAGTCGGCGGACGCGCAGTCTCAGCACTGCGAGTGAGAGAAGAAATAGCATAAGCAAAGATCATCAAAACAAAAACTTTAGTGCAAAAAAGCTCAGGAGCATACCTGTGCTCTTCTTCCTCCTCACACTATCAAGGTTGTCAAAGTTTGGGCCTCCAAAAAGTAGCTCCTCACCCGAGATGGGAGGAGGAGCTGAGCTCAACGGGCTCACATTCAAAGGAGCAGCTGTGGTAGTCGGAGACGAGCCCGAGTCTCCGTCATCTCTCACATCTGATTCCTTCGCGGGTGAACTCGTGGAGGAAGACACAACTCGGGCCGCTCGACGGCGCTTGCGAGTGGGAACCTCGCTCACGTTATCAGTCGTGGCGAGCTCCTTGGCCTGTACTTCCTCTGCCTCTTCCTCTTCGATCTCTTCCATGGGAGATGTGGTAGCCGGGAAGAGGCGATTCATCTCTCCCTTCGTTTCTACCGTTTGCACTCCGTTTCATGAGTTGGGCCATCTTCGGGAAGAGGAGGAAGGGTTGAGGCAGTCGAGTGGCCCTGCATACAAAATACAGCAGTCGAACGTCACAAAGATGCACAACAAAATAACAAAAGCAGAAGATCATAAACTTGATAGTTCACTAACCTCCTCCAAAGGATTATCAGGACCATAAGGGGTGACAGGGCAGTCGACGTTGCAGGGCTCGCTGGACTTTGTGCTGGTGATGGACCACACATGTGACACCAGCTCGCTCTTCGACAGCTCCTCCTTGCTCATTCGGGTGGCATCGAGCACACCCTCGTACTCCCACATGGGGTGGGCGTGAATGCGGAGCGGCCACACCCGCATCTTCACAAAGGTGGCAATCAAATGCACACCAGTACGCTGCTTAGCAGCTCTCCAATCTTCGACAGCAGAGGCGCCGCTTCTGCCTTTTCTTCTGCCGACAGCGGGTGGTCCCAGGCGTTCGTCCTCGCCAGTATGCCAGCAGTCGAAAACGGCGGGACTCCTTCCTGGTCGACGCGCACAGAACCACCTCTTCCTCCACCCTTGCGCCGAGTCGACTGGCTTCAGGGCGAAGTAGCGGGTGTCGCTGCGCACTGGATCCGAAGCCGCCAACAGGATAGGTGCGGCCGCCTCGGTTGTTGGGCCAGACCATGAAGATCGACTTCCAGAGGGCCCAGCTGGGAGAAACTCCCAAGAAGCACTCGCACAAAACCATGAAACAGGCAATGTGCATAATGCCGTTCGGGGTGAAATCATGGATTTGCACCCCGTATGCATACATCAATCCACGAATAAAGTCGTGGAAGGAAGCGACAAGCCCCTAGGCAGAAACTCCGCAAAACAAACACGCTCGTTAGCGCGAGGCTCGGGGAGTACCTCCTTGGGCAACGGCGCGCGGACGAACAGCTGATCCGCGGGTGGCAGCAGTCCCTCCTCGCGAAACTTGTCCAAATGCGCCTCCTTGATGGTGGATTTCATCCAAACGCCATCGCTCTTCTTGAGGTCGACGGCGGGCGCAGATGCGCCAGCCGCGGTCTTCTTCCCCTTCAGAGCGGCCGCGTCGGTCGCGGGCGCGTCAGCAGCAGCAACCTTCCTCTTTGGCGCCATGGCGGTGGTGGCTAAAGAGAACAGCAAGAGCTTGGGCGCAAGAACAATGGAAGCGAGGGAAGACGATGAACAGGGGCGGCGCGCAGAGCAAATGGCAAAGTAAAAAACAATGCCTGCGCCGTTCCCCTATTTACCACAAATCAAAAGCAATCACAGCCATTCATATCCTAATCGTGCGTTACGCACGCAATCTCACCGTACACGTGGCAAACGCGGAGGGCAACCGTCGCCGGCCACTCCGCCCACTACGCACGCAAAAAGAGGAGCCATCATCACGCTTCCGTAAAAAGTGGGCCAGAGTGGTCAAATCAAGTCCAAACGGCACCGTCGTTCGGTCAGCGCTGCACAATGGGCCCACCTATGTGTCACGTCCCATCCATCACAGCATAACGCACGCCACCGCATGTCAGGAAGTGCAGTCGCCAGAAACGTCATCCCTGACGTCATTGCAAGCATCTGTTCAGAAATACAATCGAGTCTGCCCAACACATATTGGTCATTCGACTGCTTTGTTTGGTTCGGGTGTGAAAAAACAATGTTAAGACAAAATTGGTCACTCGACTGTTCCTTCGGCTGAGGTATATTACTCCCATCGGGAGCGTATCAAAATTTTTTCGACTGAAGATGCTCAAGATAAAATGATTTAGAGATTATCCACCATTACAAGAAATACAGCATAATCTCGAGGGCTACTGCCATCGGGAGCACTGTCGTGCACCGGATAGAATTACGGCAAAAAATTTCTTTGTTTAACATATGCAGGGTAAGAAGATCTGAGATTATCCTCCATTGCAAGCAATAAAACACAATCTCGGGGGCTACTCCCATCGGAAGCGCTGTCGCGCACCCGATAGAATAACGACAAAGTGTCAGTCGACAAAAGGCTCGACTTAGTCCATCTTATATCTACTAATTGGAAGCACCAATGGAGCCACCACGTTAATCCTGGAGTTTAAAATAATTTCATCCATACGATTAACCTGTCATTAGTTTACAGCCTTTGGATATTCGAGCTGAAGCGCGCACTCCCGTCCCACCTGCGCGAAGCGTTATTCTTCCGTACGTGACTTGCGTGCCTCCATCTAGGGCTTTGAAAGGTCATCCATGTGCTGTCCGGCCGCCGCCGTGCGATCTGTATAAACCGGAGCACATCGCACATGGAAACATGGTGGAAAAGCATGTATGCACGTTTGTGGCGTTCCGGTATATTTGCTGACTGTGCGGCCGCCGGAAGCGACAGCCAAAGCTGGGGTACGCTCAGCCCTCAGCCTGTAGTGTTGGTCGGTCGCCCTCGAATTTCTGTTTTGAGGTAAGCTAATTTCTCTAAAATTCAGATCGTGTGCTTCTCTAATCTGGAAAACATGAAGGATTGGAGATAAGCGTTGGCACTATTAAAGATTGATCTACCTGCGTCCATCTATTGTTTCTTCCTGCTGTGTGCACGTGGCCATATGAATTGTGAGCTTGATATATTTATATTCAGGATTTTCTCATGGCTTGGCTACCTTTCTCTCAGTTCGTGACACACCACGCTAGAGATTGACTCCATGGAGATATTAATGCATCTGAGTTTACTGAGATTGTGTGGTAGTAAGTAAGCAGTGTTACAAAAGTAGAACACATTGATAGGATTAAACGACTTCTCATCGGAAGAAAAATTACGCTTCAGTTTACTATTTGGATATGCAACAGGCCTAAATCTGTTGCTCTAGATATCGCTATTCGTACTACACGTAATATTGCAAACTATATATCTTTCACCACCATTTTCGCTCTAAACAGTTGTCATGCCTAAGTGGGAAATTAGTTATCGATACGGAAAGTGAACACGGAGGCCGAGCTACATGTAGCTCGGTTTTTTTATAAAAAAAATCTGTATTTCATGTTTTAAAAAATTCAGAAAACGGGTGTAGATAATATTGAGCTCCACCACTGTGCAAAATTTAATAAAAATATGTTATATTTTGGCCTAACAAAAAAGACAAATATGCACATCTAGATCGGTGAACAATTCATAGTCTATAACCTTCGAAATTTTAGCAGATTTGTCGCAAAATAATATGAATTTTACATTGAAAATTTACACAATGGTATATCACGACTTTATCTACACTACAATTGTTTTCCGTATTGTCGATACTATTGTTGGATCCCACCAGATAACCACATCTTTCGGTTTTGCTGGATCACCTCTTCTTGGCTCTCCTTACAGTCCCATGTGTCCAAGCAAATAGATCACGTACACATAGCTATGGTTTATATTTCATCACCCTGTGTTGCATTGATCTATAAGCAGGGAGGCTGTTGAGCTGTCAGTAAGCTGTTACCACGCGGGATTGACACAAAAGCAGAAGAAATAGTTGCAGACTCGGCTCCACGGAAAGGTAATTTTTTCAATAGTGCCATATTTATGCTCACTGATGAATTGTCTCTGTGCAATCCTTGATGCAGTATGATATACTGATATAGTAATGGGATTTTGGCTTGCAGCCAATTTCTATAATCTTTCATATGCTGCAATACTGAAAGGCGTGCATTCTCTGCAGTGTTAAAGTTACAAAATAGGAATATAGGCAATACAAATTATCTTTTATATTGTGGGATTACTAGACATTTATTAGGACCGAATATAAATGAAAGTTACAATCAATTTGAAATTTCTTGGGTTCTGTAAGAGACCATGCTAGATACGGTTGTATTCTGATACTTCTGCAACAAATTAGTGACTCGGCAACTAATGGCATATCAAATGGGGTGCTTTCAATGTGATCACTGATAGCGACCGTACCATCAGATTTGTTAGATTCTGTAAGTTCTAATGGTTTTGTACTGCTAGAAGCTTAGTTTTGTTTCAAATATGACTTGGATAGTTTGATGGATACTTGCATCCAGAGTAACTTCCATATAAGGGTATTCAGTAATATATTTCATCTTTATATTCAAATTTTCTTTGGTATATTATTGTGTAGTCTACACAAGACAGCAGCAAGTCTTCATCACCTCACGTCGATCGTTAGAGATATTCCGACGGTGTGCTATGTTGTCAATACTGCTGAATATGCTTTGTTTGTTTCTCTAGGTTATCTCTCTTCAATGCCGCTGAGTTATTGATCCAAACCCGTAAAAGAAAAAAGATATACTTATCCAAGATTTCCATTTTGCAGCTTTAATGTTGTCTCAGTCCAAATCAGTCTTGGATTGAGAGATCTCTTCTATCTGATGTTGCATTTCCTCTGAAATTGGCTCCTCTTCTCTTGGTATGGCTCTCTCTTACTGTTAACTTTTGTGGACAAAATAAAAAGACATTCATGGCAGGTACTTAAATTGGTTGGTAATGACAGAATGACAAGATTTAACATGTGCCATGAAATCCCAAATTTAATGTTGTTTGAAGATATCATATCTTTGAGTTGTACAAAAGTATTGTTTTTTCATCCACAACACAATGTACTACTATATCAGCAGCTAAGATTTACTTTTACTAATCCTTTCAGATCTGGAAGAAGTAGTGGAAGTATAATCTCTACACATGCACGTTAATTTCAGAAAGGAGAATGCTTTTTCTGTTTTATGAGTCACAAAGTTCTTAACTTCATATGTAGTTGCAAATCATAAGCTGGCCTGATTGACCCATTGATCGATCTGGTGCTATGTACAATGCCATCTAGATGGGCTAATTGATATGTACCGCAAGCTCGATGTGTAGCAACATCCATTAGCTGAACCAATGAGATTACTTTTGAGGGTTGTAGCTAGCCGGGGATCGGCAGCGGCGTCGGAGCTCAGAGCAGTCCTGTGCACACGCTTTTTATCTTATTTTTGGGCTGGAATTAATGCGAGGACTCCATCCCATTGATTGTGATTGTCACCTAGGGCGCTGAAGATGATTCCATTGTAATTACAACATTTAAGAAAATAATTCTCAACGATGTGGATCTCAGATTTTGATTCATTCCCCAGGGTCTACGTTTTGAATGGTTTGATTTTCAAGCTAAAACAATTTGATTCCTGTGCTATCATCTATGTCTTTTCCAAGCACGAACGATTCACATGCAAGTGTTTGTTCCTGATTTTTTTAATGTGTGTTCTGGACTGTGGGTTCTCTAGCAAAAATTATGTTGTTCTGCAGCTTATTAGATATGTTGATTCAAAGCTTTGGGCCAGTATCTTATTAGATCGAAAACTTACTAAAACTAATCACCCGTAGGATTTAAGTTCAGCTGCTAGGGACACAAACAGAGAGATAAAGTTACTTTTGTGCACATAAGGTTTGCAGTCCAAGAAGTTTAATTGTCTGTAGAATCATTTTTTCGGATCCCAAGCATAAGAATCATATAGTTCGTTTGATGTTTAAGATGAGCCCTCTCTGCCAAGCATAACACCCGCAAAATCGTTGCCGAGTCTTTTTGGGCTTCATCCGAGTATTATTGATACTTGGCATACAACTATTTTTCTGTAGTAATTGATGCACTGGCATGTCCTTATTTATAGGTTTTTCTTGCATAATGACTTAACGAGTTGTACGCATACTCTTTGGTTATGATCAGGTTTGCTTTGCAAGATTAGCTCGCCTACATAAGCATGTTTTCCAAGGTTAGCTCGCCGACATGAGCAGGTTGGTTATGAAAAACAGAGATGATCTCAAACCAAGAGGTAAATTTATATTCATGATGTATGTAAGAAAACACTCTTTCTCTTTCAATTTTTTTTCTGATATCAGGACCATACCTTGATCTGTGCAATGCACTATAAGACTAGAAAAAAGGGAGGAACATCATAATAATTTTTCTAAGCCATTGATATTAAAAGGATTATAATCTCCCATGCTTCAGTTTATAAGAGAGAAATCATGTAAATGCACCACTAAGAGTAGAAAAAAAAGGAGGAACACCATAATTGTTTTCCCACGCTGTTCTTACGGGACATGTGTCCAATGGTATTAAAGGAATTATAATCTCTCATGCTTGAGTATAAGAGAGAAATCATGTAAACAATAAATCATTAACTAACTGTAGAAAGTGCCATTAATATATTTTGTGTGCATCCAAGTTACCTTTTGCAAGACTTAACTCACCAGTTATACCTAAAGTTAGGGCATCTGCATCAAAATACGCAAGCCAACTCTTAGGCGTCATGGAGGAGTGTTATTGACTTCGAGGAGAGAAAACATAATAAACCCTCTATAGTAGTAGGTATATAGACAATCTGGTGGATTTCGACAACTTTCTCTCCATTACTGCTATTAGCTCTTTATAAGCTTGATGTATAAATAAGTTTAGAATAAATATCATGTAACATGTTCTGAAAGTTCACTTATTGATATGGATGGATAAAGATTGAGTAGTTTACTCCGCCTACCCTGAGTATACTTTCTGAAATAAACAAGTTTACAATGTAATATATAATATTAATATGTATCTTAAAATACTAGCCCGTGCAGATGCACGGGTTCACGACTAGTATACAAAATCATACTCGAAACATTCCCGAGTTGCGTCCGCCGCAAATACCTCGGATGCTGCACGCATAGTGCAAAGGTAAGACCCGCCAAACTTTCGAGCTGGGCTGAGGACCGTTCCAGCAACGACAATCCTTATGCTTTCCGTGTCAGCAGACATGATGAAAAATCCCGACGGGCGCGTTTGGTAAATTTCAAATCTATACTGCAGATCGACTCAGTAAGACCTGTGCGGCCTAGTCGAATCTGACCAGTTTGTTCCAGATTCGAGTCCGGGGACTCGAGTTTGATTGAAAGCTAGTAAGGTTTTACCCGAATGTGTAGTTAACCAGTCCCGATCCGTCGAATGTACTGGGCCTGCTAAGCTATTATCCCTTGATCATCATAGGAAAAAACCACAGTCGATGAGATACTCGACATAGCCAAACATGTGCTATTCATACAGGAATTCCAAATTATATATGCAGAATACAAAGCATATGACGTGCACTTACGAACGAGTCCATGCCCGATTCTTCGAGTCAGACAAGTACTCGGGGGCTACTGACAAGGGTATACATCTCGGGTACCCTACCGTGAGGGTACCTGGTGCACGTGGCGACTAAGTCCCAATAGCGAAGAGGCTATTCGAAGCACAAGACCAGAGGCCCAAGAAGATGGAGTATCCTCCAAGATTAGTCATAGGCATAGTCGGTTATGCTTTCCTTACGTGTAAACTAGGTCGGTTATGAACTCCCGAGACCCAGCCTATTTAAAGGCCGGGAGGGGTGCCGATCTAAGACCAAGCCATACTCAAACCACCAAAACTCTAGTGAGATCGACATCTCGCCGGAGCCACCTTGTAACCGCATAATCTCACATGATCAATAATAGACAAGCAGGAAGTAGGGTCTTTACCTCCACCCGAGGGGCCTGAACCTGGGTAAATCTTTGCCTCTGCTTGTCAGCCGACGAAACTACCAGTACTACCACGTTCTTCCCCATAATCTCAACCCTAGGTCCTTAACCATGGGATTTGATGAGTGTACCCTCGCCATACGCCGACGGCATTGCCGTCGGCATAGGTGCTCCTAGAATTTTTTTTCTTGTTCCAGCAGTTCCAGCAGCTCGTTTTGACAGAAAAATGGATGCAATAAATAACAGAAAGTACATCAATACAAGATCACAAGCAATATCACACATAGGAGGCTATATATCATCACATACAAGATCATCAAGCAAAATGGTATAACATCAAGTACATACACAGGAGTAGGACCACCAGAATGGTATCATCATACATAGCTAACTGTCTAGAGGCCGAAAGCCCTACATCTGGGGCGGCGACGGGGTGTACCCCATATCTCCCGCTGTGAAAGCAGGCGACCGACGGCTCGGCGCAGCAGTAGAACCACCAGAAGAAGGCGAAGCACCAGGCAAAGCACCACGCGAAGCACCAGGAGTAGGACCATCGGAATGTACCGGTGTGATCTCACGCGAACCCGGTGAAGCACCAGGCGAACGACCATCGGGATCAAACGGCGTGATCTCACGCGAACCCGGCGAGGCACTAGGAGAAGCACGACCAAAGTGTGGGTTCTCCGAACATCCCGTTCCCTACATGTTTGAGCAAGAGTTAGCAACTTGCGAGGCAAAGGAAAGCGGTAACAAGTGGTTTGGCAAAGAACTTACCGGGGTCGATGAGTAGTAGATGAGAGCGAACTCGTCCTTCGATGGAAATAGTGGCGGCGGCCCCGGCTGAGGAGGCTCCGGCATAGGAGGGGGACCCGCTCTCCAGTGGTAAAAAAATTCATCATCGACTGCAAGATAATTTAAATGTCAGGCGTTGCAAAAATAAAGGTTCAAACTAGGGAAGTGGGAATTCTCATATTTTGCAAAAATAAAGGTTGAAACTTACAGCATTGACCAAGGTTTGGAACAAGGCATAGGCCTCATTCCTCTACATCCACTCGCGATAGGCCTCCCGATACTCCGCATGAGCAGAAGCGTAGTCCGCCTCGAGATCGGGCTACGATTTCGAAAATAATGAATCTCGTCAACTTAGCCATGCTAGAACGAATGTTGGAAAGAGGATGAAAATGAGAAACTTACATCGGTGGATATGGATCGACGAGGCTATGGACGAGGCGGGATAAGGGGGCTGCCATCAGGGTGGGTAGCTCGGATACGCGTGAAGATCGTGGTAGGCTGGACCACCTTCTCAAGAAGGCGATTACGGCCATGCAGCCTTTCGTGCCCCGACAGGACCAACGAAGGCTCGTCGACCTCCTCTCTCAAGGGTCATCCACCTCCGGGTGACTAGTCAGGACCGTCTCGCAGTACCTGTCCAAGTCCTCCTTGGACCTGCCATAGTACTCGGGAAGCGACGGCTGAGGCTTCGATAGATCGAGTTTCTTCTCCTTCATCTTCTGTCACATTTGCAAGTCAGTTCTCGACTCCCCGGTAGCGGCCTCCTACGTCGCGAAAAGAAATGTTATGCGTACCAAGTAAGAACATGACGGGAAAATAAATGCAGGTCGTTCCATGTATATATATACCAGCTTTTCCTTAAAGCGGTGGTGGTTGAGGTTTCCCCCACTGTGTGTTCCCTCAGTGCCTCGGTTTGCCTTGTTCCGGTTGCTCACGGCGTCGAAGTCGGGGTCTTCCCCGACCCACCTCGCAACCAACGCCTCCCATGCGTCTTCTTTGCCGTCGGCCCAGTCGGGCATAACCTGAAAATCCAATTCAAGAAGAGATAATGCAATGGCAACTTAGCAGCAATATAGAATTTCATTGATAGTTTACTTACCGACATGTAATCCTCCTTCGTCATCTCCGGTGGCGTCTTGACATTGTCCTTCTTCATGGTCCTCTTGCCCTTCCTCTCTGACATGAACTGATTGACGCTCGTATGCCTTTGGTTGTAGAATTGATGCCGTGTCAGCCTCACACAATGAGCACGCATAGTGGGAGCCGCGAATTCCCTATGCTCGTCCGGCACCTGAAAATGCCGCTTCAACCATGCATAAGAAAATTGTGAGAGTCATGAGTTAGCACGGTAGGGTCATAAACTATGAACGGAACTCAACAAATATGTCTTACCCTAAACTTGGTGATCACGGCGTCAGCAGCTGTCCCGAAGCCTGGGCACGGGGCAACCTCATAGTCCGCCCAACAATAGGTTACCTTCCTCTCGTCGTTGGGGACCGTAGTGTAGTAGTAGCCCAGCCAAAATTTCCTAATCAGAGCTCCAAGCAAGCTCGCATGAGTCCGGGGAGGCTTAACTGGCCATGTCCAATTGCTGCAGAAAAATCAAATATTAATACATATGCCAAATTGTTATGAACAAAACGAAATTACATGTTCAAAATTACAAAATTAGTACACTTACTCAATTCTGTTAGGAATAATGATGGCTTTCCTCTCCTCGCTAGTAGTCTCCTTGTCCTCGTCGGGGACTCCCGCTTCGCCACGACACCGCTTAATCTTCGGTGCCGCCTGCTCCTCCACCTCCACCTCCTCCTCCACCTCCACCTCCACCTCGTGTCTAGACTCCGTCTCCGCCTCGCCCTCCACCTCGTCCTCAACTGGAACTGGGAAGCCACGTCGCCAGAAGCGGAGCGCAACTCGGAAGCCACGTCGCCAGAAGCGGAGGGTGGACGCTCTCCACATCTACTCCACCTTGTCCTCATCCTCGTCCTCGTGGCGCATCGCCGGGCTCGACGTAACGCGGATTGGGAATTGTTCCTCGGTCACTTCGTCTAACTCCAGCCTTCTCTTGGCGCATCTTACTAAGCAAGGTCGCCGAGTTTTCCTTGCCTTGGCTCATATTGTTCAATTACCTGCATTGAGAAAGAGAAAACAAGTAAGCATAAAGACATAATAAAATGTAGACACTAAGATAAAGGCGTAATGCAATTAAGAAGCATGTTAAAAAATAAATAGTAAAGCATAAAGACATAATAAAATGTAGACACGAAGGATAAAGACGTAATGCAATTAAGAAGCATGTTGAAAAATAAATATTAAGCATAAAGACATAAAAGACCGTCACCTCGAATCATCACTCTCATAATTAAGTTGGTTCTCATTCTCACTATCACTATCACTATCACGTGAGTAGTAGGTTGGAGGCTCATCACACGGTGGAGGCTCGTCATCATTGCCATTGTCCGCATGTAACTTCGAGAGCATATCTATGTCCTTCAGATCCACCACTGACTCACCACGAGTGTGTGCATCGTTCTCGAGGTTCTCAAGACCACCCGCATGTAAGGCAAAGTCCCCGAAGTCCTCTTGCTCTTGATAAAAAAATTCCTCGTATGTTTTAGGGTCAATGTTGTTGTAATCGTCGGCGGAGGACATGTGTGGCACCCCGCTCTGGCACATATTTCCAGAGAGGCGGTCGCCCCGTGCGCCAGCCCAAGATATCTGGACGCAGGTTACGACAATGCAACATAGCGGAAATCATCACACAATCAGGCACAAAGTGCTACAAAAGGGTTTACAAGGCCATCGAGGCATTACAAAATATCAAGCCAAGCATGGCCCAACTCAGAGTTTTAACTGGCAGCGGAAGACATAAATGAGGCAACGGCTTGGAGCGGCTCCACTCCACAGGCATCTGGCTGGGCTACTGATCCTAGCACGCTCTTGCTCTATATCCTTGCTAAGGTAGAAGATGAATCCTCGCCAATATCTGGCCACAAACACAAGGCCCGTGAGTACATTTGTATGCACTCAGCAAGAATCGCCACTCACTACAAACAATCCAACAATCATGCAACAAGGTATACATTGGAAATAAACTCCTACAACATGACAAGTGTACTCTAGATACATGACATAAAAGTAGCATGGCATTGACAACCAAACATGTCATAAGCAAGCAACGGGGGTATCACCAGTACAGAGTCCAAGCCAGGTGGGGTTGGATCGTGCACCGGCAATCATACAAATAGATTACCTGTGACGAGTAAACGAGTGTACCAGTTGGTACCGAGTAACATACTAATATTTATCATCCCTGCTAGGCCCACTGGCCTTATCTCTTTTCTCAACCCACCTAGGCCCTCTGGCCTTATCTTTCCACGTTGGGCATGCACGGTTGATGTTGGCTCAGGCTAACTCTAGGCTCCCAACGATCACATCATCATCCCTAAACACGGTAACCATCCACAACTCAAGTAACATTCCCTGCATCATCTTATTGTTCATTTAGTGAAATCAGGTTCTTCATCTTTCTTTCAAACCGAACTGATGTTTAACCTCCGGACTTGACAAAGACAATAGTGTGACCGACACTGAACTGTTGTTCCATAACCTTGGAACGAGGCTAGCTGCTAGATTGACACTCTCGAGAGGTTGCAGTTTCCACTCATCTAAATGCACCATATAGCCGGTACTTTAGGAAATCTTCCTTAAGACAACCTGATACACGTACATGACCGTTCACGCTACCAAGACACTCCCTGTATAGCTACCGACACAACTCTATGTCTTATGACGAAGTGAATCCGGCACGTCCCCAACTCATGAGCGACGCCTAGCTCCGGAACCTTCACAAGAGTAGCCCAGACCAAAAAGGTAACCGACTAGACTTGCCAAAATGGTAGCAGCAAAGGAGGCTCAATAGGATACGTAGGTCAAGGCCCGCCCATATGAGCGACAGTGGTAGTGCTTTCGATGTTCAGATTAGTGGCACTATGGACTGACCCTTTCGATGTTTGGAGGGGTGTTTCATTTAATCAAGTTTCATCATAACAAGTCTAAACAACAGAGGATTAGTCTAACACAACGATCACAATATCATAATAATATATATCATCAACATCAAGACATTAGCAACATAATATCCCAAGCAATAGTTTGTTTGTATTGACCGGGTGACTATGGCGGAGCTACCTCCGACTAGCGCCATCGCAGATCAATACAAAAGTTAGCACAGGTTGTTGGCATCGATCGGGTGACTGTGGCAGAGATACCTCCGACTAGCGCCATCGTAGATCAACTACAAAAGTTAGCACAAGTTGTTGGCGTCGATCGGGTGACTGTGGCAGAGATACCTCCGACCAGCGCCATCGCAGATCAACTACCAAAGTTTGTAGGGCATGTAGTCTCCAAAATGAACCGAAAAGCACTCAAAAGAAAGAAAGCATCCATTCCACTCAAGGATTAACCCGACGTGGTGTCAGCAATCTTGGCAAAAGAACCAAATGGAAAGCAAAAGTCCCAAGCGTCGCAGTTAAAGCGGGCATACGCCAACCAAGTTTGACGGAGGGAGAAGAAGCAAATAACTCTTTTGGCAAATGCCCCAACTCCGAGGATCATAAGACTACATTCGTCCGCTCCTCACCCCGGCGAAGGAGAAGAAGCAAACACTCATAGGAACGCATGTTTTACAGTTGTTTAGTTAGAGGGTTCGACAAAGCCACGCAAGTGCGAGGCACACAAATAATTCACAAGTCATTCTAATGCACACATGGATGATGAATGAAACATGGCATCACTATCTATGCGTTGAAATTAAACATGGCATTGCTATCTGTGCTCGAAATAATAGGACATGCATGCATTCACATGAAATTACATCGATAATCCTCAACACCGACTAGCAAGCAAAACATAACAAGATAGACCTAGACAGGAGTTCATAGCAAGTGGTTAGCTTGCCTCCGAAGATCGACACCGTTTGGCTTGGAGGGTCACGGACACGTCACGGGTTAGGGTCTCGGTTTGCCGGTACTGCGGAATACACCTATGCATGCATACAAGGGTGCATGTAAAAAAAAATTGGTCAAAAAAGTATTTTACAAAAATGTAAAACTGATACTACTAGACAGAGCTTTTCAAACTAAGAATTTACAAATTTGAATCACCTCAAACGGAGTTACGGTTCAAAAGATACGGCCGTGCGACGAATAGCTATCTGCTGCTCACTCGGGAAAAAACAGACGGGCCGATTTCAGAACTGGGCCGGGCTGGTCGCGCACTTCGGTGGAATACGTCTTCAGTTCTGGAAGACGTAATACGCCGATTACGCCTCCACTTGGCTGACATGGTGGCTGGGCCACGCCGGGCCCGCCTGTCGGCGTCACAGGCCCGCCACGCTGGCGCCACGCTGGCGGCCTCCTTCTTCTAGCTCCGGCTTGCGTACGGGAGGCTCGGGAAACTGCCGCCGCCGGCGACAGGTGGCCTGGCGAGGCCAGCTGAGGACTACGGGGATGTCCCCGTCCTACGCCGCGCCCGGGTAGGGCTCCCTGCTGCGGGGCGGCTCCCGCGCACGGCGGCCGCGAGCTCCGCGGTACGACCATGGCGGCCAAAACTTGGGGAGCTCCGGTGACCTGCTGATGCATGTAAAATGCATACATGAACTTTGCACTATATTAATTATATTCCAATCATATTTGCATCATATAAGGGTTATATCAATGTTTTATAATGATTTTTGGAATATTTCATAATTTTCCTATTTTTATGGAATTAACCCTGCGCAGGCAGAAAACCCTATTTTCCATATTTTAATGTTTCAGGGACCCAAACGACGTCCAAATGACCTGGAAATTTACGAGCATCAGTTTTTGGAAGGAAGAAGACTTGGGAGCGAAGGAAGCGAACAAGCGGAGGCCCGAGGCCCAAAAGAGGGTGGCCCACGCGGCCAGGTACCTGGGCCGCGTGGGACCCACCATCTGGAGCCTCGAGGCTCCGTTGCCGTCGATCTTTTCGCCCACGACTCCCTCTTGACCTAAAACCGACTATAAAAATAGTCCCCGACGCCCTTCGGAAAGGAGCGCCGCAGAAACACAGAAACACCAAAACAGAGACCTTGAGTTGCAGATTGGAGGGGGAAAACTCCGGCGGGGCGCTGCCGGCGTGGTCTCCATCTTATCCAACGACTTCTCCACCGTCTCCATGGTGAAGAGGGAGTAGTCCACCCCTAGACTATGGGTTTGTGGAAGTAACTTATGTATCTCTCCTCTCTTGAGCTTCACTAATTAGTACCGTATGAGCTGCTGAACATGATTACGGTCATCTATGTAATACCTTTGTGGTGGATCTTTATATGAGTTAATATATGTTTAAGATTGCAATGGTTTTGTTTCAGTTATGAAAGTAGATGCATATTATGTACCCCGTTCTTATTTACTTGTCATGATCAAGCATGTTTATGAGAGCGTGTGAGGGGGAACGTGTGCATTAGTTGGAGTAACGGGGGGTGGCTAGTGCAGTGTACAGAGAAAGTTCTGCGATCCACTTGGGTGTTTTACCTTACTTTTTTGCCTCACTAGGGATAAAAAGAAATACTATGCTACCGGAGATGTGGGTGTGACCATTGCCACTTCCTCCATGACTAGATCTAGCATGTTCTTATTTTAACTTCATGTCATGATACTTATTGCTATACTCTGAGTTATCTTAATTACTGAGGTGTTATGATTTAGTTCGCATCTTGGTGGAGTATAGAGAGACTAATAACCAAAAGGTCTCTATGTTAGGACGTGATGTAACGCCCCAATTTTGGGAAGTCAGAAAAACACAGTTTTTAGAGAGCCAAAAAAATCAGGACCAACAAAAACTTTTTTGAAAATGCTTCCCTAATGCTTGTGATTCACTTCCCATTGCTTTGTTTGACTTTGGGTACTTTGTTGGTTGTGTTTGTTAGCACCTAAAGTAACCTTGTGGGATTTCAAGACTAAACATCGTCCCGATGGTTCTATTGAGAAGCACAAAGCTCGTCTTGTTGCCCGCGGTTTCACTCAGCAGCAGGTATTGACTATGGTGACACTTTCAGTCCAGTTGTGAAGCCTGCAACTGTTCGTCTGGTTCTCTCGCTTGCTGTGTCACGTGCTGGACTCTTCGCCAGATCGATGTCAGTAATGCCTTTCTTCATGGGTTCTTGTCTGAGGATGTTTACATGCAGCAGCCCCCTGGTTTTGAAGATGCTCAGTATCCTTCCCATGTTTGTAAGTTGCAGCGTGCTATCTATGGTCTGAATCAGTCACCCCGCGCCTGGTATGCCCGCTTGAGTGCTCTTTTGCTTCAGCTTAGTTTTATTTCTTCCAAGGCCGACACGTCCCTTTTCGTTTATCATAGGGGTGATGTGCATATCTTCATGTTGTATATGTGACGATATTGTTATTGCTGGCTCTACTCCTGCGGCTGTTGAGCGCCTAGTACGCTCTCTGCGGACACGTTTCCTATTAAGGATCTTGGGGTTTTGGAGTACTTTCTTGGCCTCGAAGCGTCTTACAATTCTGGGGGCATGACGTTAACTCAGCGCAAGTATGCTCTTGATCTTCTGCACAGAGTTAACATGGAGAATTGCAAGTCCACCTCTACTCCATTGTCGCCTACGGAGCCCCTTGCACGAGATACTGGATCACCCTTAGGTACTGAAGATTCTTTCCGGTACCGCAGTTATTGTGGTGGTCTGCAGTATTTGACGCTTACACGTCAGATATCTCTTTTGCGGTAAACAAAGTGTGTCAGTTCCTCTTCAGCCTACAGAGGTGCATGGGAAGCAGTGAAGCGTATCTTGAGATATGTTAAGGGATCGGTAGGAACTGGTTTGCATATCCGTAAGTCTTCTTCTCTAGGCATTAGCATATTACTGATGCAGATTGGGCTGGATGTGTTGATGATCGTCGGTCCACAGGAGGCTTTTGCGATATTTGTTGGTCCGAACCTTGTATCATGGAGTTCGAAGAAGCAGCCTACTGTCTCGAGGTCGAGTACCGAGGCAGAGTATAAGGCGCTTGCAAATGGACTGCTGAAGCTATGTGGATTGAATCCTTGCTTTCTGAACTTGGAGTTTCTCACCAGCGTACTCCTGTTTTTGAGTGCGACAACCTAGGGCGACTTACCCTCACAGCAAATCCGGTTTTTCATGCTCGGACTAAGCACATTGAGATCGACTTCCATTTTGTGCTAGAACGAGTA